>PVIH01000493.1:227366-340956 GCA_004025045.1 Sigmodon hispidus
AATGACTTCAGGTTTAACCACACAGGGCATTCTTGAATGATCCTACAGACTACCACTGGGAGTCAGAAGCACTCAGATTTCACACAACATATTGGCTTTTTGTAAATCTTGTGCACTTGCCCATTTTCTATCTTGTAACCCTACCTGGGGCAGCTCAGCTATTGGCCATTCCCCTAGAATTAGAAATGTACACACTTTCTCACTTTATTTTTGGTTTGTTTGTGTGGGGTTTCCCCTACACACAATAACGGTGACTATACCTAGGGCCCCATACGTGCACACACACACACACACACACACACACACACTTAAGGCAAATGCTCTGCCAAGAAAATAATTTTTTCAATAATCTGGCCCCACTTCTGATGCATTTGTGTGCCTCTGTTCAATTGTCTGGGGACACGAGGACCCGGAACCCCTGAGGGTAGCTGAGGAATGTAAGCATCTGATGACAGTTGGTAGCACAGACTCATCTGGCGAGGGTCCTTTACCCCTCTCAAATACTGATGCAATGACGGTTTCCCCTGGGAGAGCTTACTTACTGTTTCCCCTTCTTTCCCCAGGGAAAGGACCTTACCCTAGTCTCAGTGGATGGGGCGGGGGTGTGTTTTGAATGTTGTTCTCAGCAGTCTACACTCTAGGATTCTTCTATAGCTTCTTTATCTCCAAGTGCACTTATTTATTTTCAGAAGGTCTTTGTTTAGTTAGCCTTTAGTAAAAGCATCATTTATAAAATGCACTAAAGAAATAATCACCTTTAATGTTGTAAGAGACAGAGTTACTTGAATCTGCAAGAGGTTGCTCTGTTTTGTTTGGTTTTAAGATAGGATCTCACTATGGAGCACTAGCTGGCCTGGAACTCACTATGTAAACCAGACCAACCTCCATCTCACAGAGATCCTCCTGCCTCTGCCTCTAGAGTGCTAGGATTAAAAGCCTAGTCTATGTGGCAAGTCCCAAGCCCAGCAGGATGACAGAGAGAGTACCAAAAACAAATAAATAGGTAAGTAAAATAAAATAACCTTCACTTCTCAAAACTAACCCCCAAAGAAAAATCATGCCTTGGCAATGAAATAAACCACTAAAGCAATTTAAAAAACCCATTCACTTTCTATTAATTTTTTTTTATTTGCAACAAGTTGAGTTGGGGAGAGATTACAAACAGCTCTTAATCACTATGGCTCTTGGGACTTACAGAGTGAAAACATTCACAGAATGGTCTCCCCAGGGGTTACAGATGTTTCGACTGGTAAGCAAATTGCTCTATGTTCTTCTGCCTTGCTGTTCATCTGTCCGTGCTAAATAGGCATGATGCTGAGAATGGCCAACACCTTTACAGGACATGGAGGGTGTTCAGAGAGCTGGTCCCTTTGCCCTGTTCTGTGGATGCTATGCTGCAGCTCTGCATCCAAATTAATCCTAATTTTCAGTCTTAAGGAGTTTCCTTTTGTCTACTTGAGCTATAGCAAGTAATTTTATTGGAAAAGTAAATCAAATACATAGCAAAAATGCAGGCTCTGCTTTCCTTTACAAATGACCTAGGGTCATTCTCCAACACAGCTTGAATTTTGGTCTAAGTCACCCATAGTCTCCACCCCTTCTGAGAGAAAGCCCCTGCTGATTGTTGGGGACAACTACTAACTGGTTACATAAGAATATTGAATATTGGTTATGCCTTAAAAACAGATGACTGAGCAGCTCTCAGTTTTGCTTTTGTTTGTTTTTGTGTAATTGCTATGTTTTTCTCTGGGAATTCTGCTGGTTGTGGAGTTACCTGAGCTATACTGTATGTTACTGTACTGTATGGTGCTGACCTCTCTTTTCTAAAGGCTGGCTTGTCATGGTACAGAAAGGCCTTTCTACACATAGATGGCCATTAGAAGACCTCAGGCTTTAGCATTGACCTTTTTATTGTTGTCACTGGTGATGCCACCAATGCCCTCGAGGATGTTCATAGGCAAGGGAAACACAATGGTGGAATTCTTCTCCGTGGCCACAGTGGTCAAGGTCTGTAGGTAACGCAGCTGGAGGGCAACAGGGGACTCCGTCAGCACCATGGAAGCCGACTTCAGGGCCTTGGAAGCGTTCATTTCTCCCTCGGCTGCAAGGACCTAAAATGAGAGGAACCAAAGTTGACACTGCATGGCATCTGGGACTTCTTTCCCCAGTTTTGTGTCCTCATTTTGCCACCCGTGTTTTCCAGGCTCACTTTCTTAGCAGACAAGATATTCACATTCTAGGGGATCTGAGAGAATTCGGGAAGAATTTGCACAAGAAGTTTTTTGTCAAAGCAGAGTCATCTGGGAAGAAGGAACTGTAATTGAGGATTGCCACCACTAATTGCCTGTGGGCAAGTCTATGGGGCATTTTCTTGATTAGTGGTTGATATGGGCGGGCTCAGCCCTCCGTGGGCAGTGCCGTCACCGGGCAGATGGTCCTAGGTTGTATAAAAGAGCCACCTGAATGAGCCATGAGGAACAAGCCAGTCAGCAGAGTTCCTCTGTTGTCTCCGCATCAGCTCCTGCCCTGACTGAAATAAACCGTTTTCTCCTCAAGTTAATTTTGGTTGTGGTGTTTATCACATCAACAGCGGCATAGACTAGGACACTAGACAGAAACATTTTACAAATTGTTAACCCTCAAATTTTATTTGCAAGCTGATAAAAGCAGTGTCATTTAGGCAATTGAAAACTTGACCATCTAACCTGAGAACATGTGTGTGGAGGTCTGAGAATAGCATCCAGGAGCCAGCTCTCCCCTGGTGAGTATCCATCTCAGGAAGTCAGTCTTGTATTACAAGTGCTTTTTATAGCCTGGGCCATTTTCCTGGCTCTTATTTTATTCTGTTGACCAAATTAGCCTCATTCTTACGATGCCAGAATTGTTTCTATTCTCACAGCTTTTGATCATAGCAGCAATGAGCTCCAGCCTCGCAAACCTCATTGACTGTTCTTCTAAATTCTGAGATTACCCAAGAGAACCCTGACCAGAGCTCAACTGACTCTTTTGTGGGCACTCGATTCCCAAACGAGAGCTATATAGGAGCTGTTGACACTCAGCAAACAAGTGTGACTAAGGAACAAGGTAAAGAAAACCGTCCTTAGCCACAGTTTGGTTTCTGAAGAGTCAGACCTGCAGATTTCCGATCTCTCTCACTAGTAAATCTATCCATGCAGAACAAAGGTGGCAGCAGATGCTAGGACAGGCGGAGCTCCACATGTTCTGATGCTAACCTGGCTTGTATTCAGTCAGTCCAGGAACATTTGTCATACTGCAGGAACAATGCTTAAAAATAAACCCTACGTTGGTCACCTCTGAAATGTTAGCCCTATAATGATGGTGGTTCCTGGGTGATTCCAGGCTCTGCCTCATGGGATCTGAAATGTTCTGTTTAGCCACATTCTCCTGAAGACCTCACCTGTGGCCAGTGTTGCTCCCTGCATCGCTGCTGACTCCAAATGCTGCAAGCAGAGTCCTAACCTATGATCAAGCTTCCTCAAGGCATGATAAGCTGCCACTTTTAGGGAACTTCTCAGGAAATAAAAATATGTGGAAAGAATCTCTTTTGGTACAATAATTGGCATTCCATTCTCCCCTCAGCTCCATTCTTGTCTACAACTGCACTGACCCAGTGTTTCTTACCCTAGCTCTGGCTTCCCGGGTGGCTTCAGCCTCAGCTGCCATGGACCTCTGCAGCTGCACAGGAATTCGGACATCTTTGATTTCCACCCTGGCCACGCGGATTCCCCATAGCTCAGTGGCATCATCAAGCAAGGTCTGTTTCCAGAAGAAAAGGCATTGATCAGAAAATGTGTGACCTGCCCCAAGTACCTGCTATGTTTGGGGAGGCTGTTTTTTTAGTTTTTGTTTTTTGTTTTTTTTTCCTAAACTCATTGATAATGTTGGGAATTAAAGTGAATCTCCTCAAGTTTCCATGAACAAATCTTGAGCTGGGGGGTGGTGATTTTTTTATTCAAAATACCTGTCTTGATTTCATAACCTTCTGCCCTATGGTTGTTTTAAACAAGCAGTAAGATATATGATTTGGAAAGCAAGAGATTTTAGAACATATTTTTAGAACATTTTAAGAACAGTCTGTCCTTTGTGCAAACTTTAAATCATGAAAGATATGTTGCAGGTCACCCCAGAGAGAAACAAAGTGACTGAATAGCAAGGCCAAAAAATGAGGCGGGGGAGGGGGGAGGAACGGACACATGAGAACAGACAACTCTGCCACCAAAAGCCAGGGTCCCCTCTCCTGCTGGCTTTGACTCTGCAGGACCCCAGGAGTTGGTGATGGCACCTAAGATGCTTAAGATCTGGTTTTGGTTTGTTGTCAAAATTTTGAGAGTTCTCAGTGATGCTGTGGGGATTCCCCAACTGATGGAGTGTTTGTTATCCTACCTTACAGACTACACAGGAAGTCATGAAGGATTTGAGTTGGATTTCCTTCTACTTATAGAGAGAATGTTCAGAATCAGAGTCTGGACACAGAAATTACAGAAATGCCATTTATAAATTAGAATGTGGCAGCGGAGATGACGCCAGATTTGTTACATTATCAATGGTTATTGTTATAGATCATTATTGATACTGGTTAGAGTATGAGGTTTAAATTGTCTATATATTGCTGGGTTTCACTGCATCAAATGAACTTTGCTGATTTATACCACTGAAATGCAGGGATCCAAGGGCTGCCTGATAAGGGTCGTATTTCCTTTAAAGTAGTTTAAACTGAAAATAAATATGGCTTTTGACTTTTTTTTATAAAGGTTAAGTGTACAATGTTACATAATTCATAATTTTAAATTTAAAGAGGAACAATTCCCAAAGCTCCCTTCTTTCATGCAAAAATTTAGTGTTTTAAAATTATTTGATTTTATATGTATAAGTGTTTTGTCTACATTTATGTCTATGCATCATGTATTCCTGATACCCAAGGAGATCAGAAGATGGCCATCAGATCCCTTGAAACTGGAGTTACAGATGGCTGTGAGCTACCATATGGGTGCTGGGAATTGAACCAAGGTCCTCTGGAAGAGCAGACAGTACTCTCTAAAGCACTGAGCCATCTCTCAAGCCCCCTTGCAAATCTTTAAATGTACATGGCATTCTCAGAGATATGGAAACCCATCTTAAGAGGGTAGCTATCCCTGAGTCAGAGAGTCTCGTTCTAAACTATTTATGGTATCACTGACCACTGAGATGACAGAATTTAAGATGTAGGCTCATAGTATTGTATTTTCACCTGAATGCTGTGTGCGATCTCTTCTCGTCCGGATAAGATCTGGGACAAGGTCTGTGTTCCTAAGACATTTCTCAGAGTGGTCTGAGCCAGCAGGAATGTGGCCTGGTGAACATCATTCACATTGGCCACTGATGAGATAGCGCTGTAGATTCTGTAATAGACGACTCCATCCACTTGGGTGGTCACGGAGTCTCTTGTGAGGATCTGCAGAGCGTAGGCAGAGTGAAACCACATTCATATCATTTTACAATTGGCAAAGCGGCAACCAAGCCCAGAGTCTTCCCTCACAGAAGGATGTTATTAATGGCAATTCATGCTAGCAGTTGCCAAATATCTGTCCTGGCTTTAGAATGACAATATCTTACAGCTAAATGACTGCACAAGTTTGGTCCCTACCTATCCCTGTAGCTTCATTTTAGAGAATTCTTACATCCCAATAGAAAAGCCGGGCCTTCTTCTCTTCCAGACATTGAATTTGCACCTTGTTGTCTACCAGATGTGTTGTCTAGACTGACTAAAGGAAGAAGCGATGTTTCTTAGGAAACATAGAGGGCGCCAGAGACCGTGTTCTATATTCAAGCAAAGCAACTGATTCTGAACAGTATAAAGTCTCTCTTTAGTCTTGAGAGCTCTTCCTTTCTCTCCCTCTCTCCTGTCCCCTCCTTCCCTCTTTCTGTTTTCCAGTGATATTTCTGGAAGGACCCTGGGACCAGAACCTGAAAACTTCCCACTACAAGGCCACAAAAGCCCTGCAAAGCTTTCCAGTAGCATCCACGATGACGAATGTCTCAGATCTGAAGCTGGTACTACTCCCTGGCTCCTGACAGCCCATAGCAACTGGTAGGTACCTGGGCTTTATGATCCCTGCCTGCTGATCAGTTTGGCCATCCCCCATCTTTCCTGCATTTTCTTCTCTTTCTAGATGCCTTTGGTTATAAGGCAGCATGCTTGTAATATCATTTCCTCTTCTCTGGTACCCAGTTACCACTTTGAGTTATCAATTCATACTACTCCCAAGAATTATTTGAAGTTCAGTTTCAGACAGGTCCTGTGTAGCCTCTGTACTGTCCCTGTACTTATTCTGTCCCAAAAAAACCACAAATAGACAACAAAAATGAACAGCAAAAGTAAAGATAAACCATGCGGCTGTTTCTAAAAGACTGCAGCCTCACCCCACCCCCACCCCACCCCCACCACACCCTCTCTCCACCAGGCTCCACTCAGCTTTCCCTGCTGCACCCTCCTGTCTCCTTTCCACCAGCTTCTTGTGCAAGCCAAGGGCTCAACCACCTCCACCTCGCTATTCCAGGGCTTCAGGCTCAACCACCTCCACCTCACTGTTCCAGGGCTTCAGGCTCAACCACCTCCACCTCACTATTCCAGGGCTTCAGTCCCTCCCTTGTGATTCTTTCTCATTTGGCTACACAAAGCCGGGAATCGTTTCTAGCAGATCCTGGGGTGGGGGTGGGAATCAAGTTGCCCTCCCTTAGTAGGATAAAATTATGTCCACATTATAGGGAACCTGGGGGTTTTCTTTTTAGTGGCCCCTGTTTAACCTGGTACCTCTTGCGGAGGGATGTTGCAGGTGATGGTTCGGAGATCAACTTTGACAAATACATCAATGCAGGGCAGGACCAGAATTAAACCTTTGGAGGAAAAAAATCGGTTTAAAATTCATCCTATTCAAAAGAATGACAAAGACGATCGATCCCATGTTGATCATCACTGGTATAGTTCTGAATGTTTCTTGGATCTTCAGTATCGACTTTGGTGAAGGTGACTGATTCTGGTCAGTCAATAATGAAAGGGAATTAGTTACTTAGGAGTTAAGGACCTTTGGTGAAACGCTAACACAGCACATGTTTTTAAATTTTTATTCTTAGGCAATCTACTTCTATTTAAGCATTTATTTTTAGGTTAATTTAAGAAGGGCATCCAGGAAATTGATTTCCTAATTATAAAGAGTCAAATTTGGTTGTGATTATCAGCTACTGGCAATAGCCTCCCCATTGTGCTGAAGGAATGCTGCATGAGAATCTTACACCCAGTCTCAGGTACTCAGGAAGGAGGCTGGGGTAGGTGGGTTACAAGTTCAAGTCCTGCCTGGGCTACATAAGGAATCCAAACCCAGCTTGGACAACTTAGAATTTGACTTTTAAAACTTATATATTAATGCTTGGAGTATTACCAGCTCAGTGGGCAGCACTTGGCTAGCATAGTCCTCCAGGCCTCAGATTCCCTGCAAACAGTGCACTGCAGACCTGAGAACTGATGTGTCTCTTGAACTGTGTTCAAATGCGGTGGTATCCCCCAGGGGCAGTCACCTCTGTTTCTGAGTAGGAAGTACTGGGACTGGAGCAGGTCAGGGAAGGACAAGGTAAGAAAACCTACTGAGAACACTGTGGTCCTCAGCTTCACGCCAGAAGCTTTCATTCTTCATAAGCATCACAATCACGGGCATGCCAACAAGATGGGGACACGGAGCCATTCCCATCAATCAGGAAATCTTTCTGTTACTGTGTTTGCTTTCAAGTCAGAAATTGGCTTTTTGTCTGAATGAAGAGCCAGCAACATGGGCTGAGAACATGGTGGTTTTGATCATTAACTAATTCATAGTATGTCAAGCTTTATTTTGTTCCTCAAATTTTCCTGAATCCGGTGGTAAGTATCCCCACCCTTCCCTCTTTCTCTCCTTCTCTCTCTCCCTCCCTCCCTTGCCCTTCTCTCTCTGATCTCTACCTAATCCCAAATTCCTGAGAACTGCCTTGAGTTCAGTGTATTGTGGATTCTAATTGGTCTGAATAATCAATGTCAGCCAACCCTGTGTCTGGGACCACTCACCCATCTTTCCTGAGCCTCTATTACTAACACAGAAGATACAGAGAGGATAAAGCATGGGTCACCATGGTAACAAAGTACTAAGCATGATGCCAGGCTTCCATGATGTGCTGGATATGGCTGCCCTCCTCATTAATACTTTTATTACTAAAGGATAATTTGTCATTTGCAAAAGTGTTAGCAATTTGGCTCCTTGCCCTCTGGTCCCCATGATGTTCTAAGGTAAACTGTTAGCCCCCAGAGACAGCCATGACGAGGGTTATTATCCTGGGACTCTTAGCAGAGAAATCTTTTGGGAGAATTCATTTAAGACGATACATCTCCTCCTAAGTTCTCCAAGTGGTGGTTCTTCTGTCTCTGTCCCTGCTCTAGTGTTATTAACATTACCTTGGGCCCTTCAGACAAGGTACGTGTCTGAAGAGAGTGAGCTGGGTTACTCTTCCTTGGTAGAGTCTCCAGCCCTGATTCTTGATAAATGTATAAAAGCACCTATAAGGTATTATTCTTGCCTCCTTATCTTAGGTCAGTTATGAAATTAAACAAAAATTATACCATCTGAAATGGTCAAGGCTCATTCACAAAGTTATTCTTGGAGGTTTCTCACAGTTTTATTTTTAATGTAACATATAGTAACACACAGTGGTTTTAACTCATGGCCAAGCACAGAGTCTCATGATGCTTGAAAGGCTTCTGCTCTCCTACCCCAGATCTTACAGTGTGTTGGAGATACAACAGTTTTACTCAGAGTGCTGGAGGCGGGGTGGACAGAAAGCAAAGGTTATCAGAGAAATGTAACTAGTAGATACTGTTTTGTGACAGTCCTTCCTAGTCATATTAAAATCAATCATATAAAACTGTCATTATGAGTCAAAACAAATACAAGCAATTTATGGTTTAAGAGAAACTGTGAATTAGGACCTCAGGTCTAGGGCTCTTTGCTACTCAACACCTCTCATCCCCTCCCCCAACTAAAAAGTCATTTTATAACCTGAATAGTTGGTAACAATTTTTACTTCCCAGAGTTGTAGAAAGCATAGAGAAAAATGGTGCACGTGGAATGGGATGCTGGGCCTCTCGTTTACACCCACTGACAAGTCATTAGGTCTGTATTGGTCTCAGGGTCTTAGTTTTCAAAACTAGAAGGGTCACATCTGACTTCCCACTCCCCCCATTATCCATCAGCTTAAGCAAGAAGAAGCTATATATATGGTGTGTGTGTGAGAGAGAGAGAAAGAGAGAGAGAGAGAGAGCAAGAGAGAGAGAGATCTGTTAGTCCCTTCAAAAGACAATAAAACACAGCTTCTTGAATAGTCCTTGTGAGTAATTTAATGGTACAAAGGGTTGTTTATTTTTTTCCCTTTATTCCTTGGACCTGGCTCTTCATCACCCTGAACTAATGTCATCCAGTCAGTGTTACTCATTCACTGGACTACTCAGGAGTGAGTTGAGTTATGAAGTAGGTTTAGACTTCACGATGCTCAAACTGGGTGGTCTTTCCCACTAACATGCCCGATGAAGCAGCATCTGTCCACTGCCTAAACACAAAGTCTCCAGCTTTCTATGTTTTTTCTTGGATGCTCACTAGATTCCAGGGGTGGTGGTAACAGGTGTCCACAGTCTCCATACCTGGTCCCTTGGCTTTTGCAGCTTGGATGCGTCCCAGTCTGAAGACAACAGCACGTTCATATTCCTTAATGATCTGAGAGATTAAGGGAGAACCTTTAGTCTTAATGTCTGTCAGTTCGCAGGGAGAGACCCATTTATTTCCCAGGGCATTACCTTCAAGCACATCCATATAGAGATGGGGAAGGTAAGGATCATCAATAGCAAGGAAAGGGAAAACAGAATCCAGCCACACACCCCGAGCCGGCTTTTGTTGATGCCTGGGAAGTGAGAAAGAAGCAAGCTTGAAATCTAAATGATTCTTAGCAAAGCTATCATGCAGTGCAGGTGAAGGGGGAGTTCATCCTGACAGTGGCCAAGCCTAACAGGATGGAGGAGCAAACCTAACTGCAGTCACACTGTGAATACAGTTACCAACAGCTTCTCGCATGTGCGCAAATGCACTTCCCCCTCACACACAAATGAGCAATGCTTTATGTGTGTGTGTGTTGGGGGGTTGCTTAGAAATTAAAATCGATCTGTCCCTTTCAAGAAGCCTCTGATCAGCTAACTCATCAGTGGTTAAATCATCATTTTGTTTTTGTAAAACCAACATGGCTTATCATTATTCAAATATGAAAAGATGTCTTGGAATGTGAGCATGAGCCACTCACTTCAGGACCATCAGATTCTTGGGTTCCTTAAAGTCTCAATATAAAATTCAAAACAAGGCCTGACATAGGTAGAGAGGGGATATTATCCCTAGAGAAGAAAGTGATATTCGTGTGGGAAAATATCTAAGAATCCCTGGGTGTGCATTTCTAGGCAAGGTCTCTCCTGTGCGACTCCAGATAGTCACTCCAAAAAGAGGCCTCTGAGTCTCTTCATCAGTAAGATGGGAATAGAAGGTATCTACTTGGCAAGATCTGATAAAGACTAAGTGATACTATTTTTACATAGCTTCCATCCATGCATTAATGTGTATGTGTGTGTGCCTGTGTATCTCTTTGTGTATATGTGTATCTTTCTGTGTGTGTATGTCTGTTTGTGCATCTGTGTGTATGTGCCTATGCCCATCTGTGTGTATGTCTGTGTATTTCTCTGTGTATATGTGTATCAGAATGTGTGCCTACACGTGTGTATGTCTGTCTGGGTATCTGTGTGTTTCTGTGTTTGTATCCTTGTGTGTGTATCTGTGTGTGTGTACCCTTATTCCCACTTTACAAATGTATTGGAAATCCAGGGACCTGCTTTTTTCTTCTTTAAATTTTTTTTTTACATACCAACCACAGTTGCCCTTCCCTCCCCTCCTCCCACTCACCCCCAACTTCTCCCCACCCCACCCCAATCCACTAGAAGGGAACTTATTATATGTGAGGATTCTTTATAGTTATCATTTTACCTCCTTTGAAGTCCTCTGTCTGTTCTCCTTTCCCTGGTAACCACCTCCATTCTCATCCCCCACCCCATCTGATTGAGTCATATTTTCCACTCAAACAGTAGAACTAATAATTGCCTTTGCTAGATACACCACCCTGGCAAATTCCAGCCATTCCCTTGTCTGGGTTAGAGACTCAGGTCATCATTGCCTCACCCTTATCCATCTACTACAATCAGTTTGGAACTTCCTCTGATACATTGGGACCTGCTATATCTACACGCATATCTATATATATATATCTGTATATATGTACATATTATATACTATACACTTACATACATTTACTTAAGAAGGTTATGGATTTTTACTTTTATCAACAGTGAAGTGATGAAAGTTTTTAAGCATCTATTTTGTGCATATGTTTAGAATAAATCCTTGGTAGTATAAGTGTCAGTTTGAAGAGATTTAGAATCCACAATGGTCAATGACCTCCCCCTCCCTCCAGACAGTACACATACCTTTTTCTGCATGGTCTGAGCTCATGAGGTTGTTTCAGACTTTTCAACTGTTCTATTTTGATGGATGGAATTATCTTTATTTTAGAGATATATTTAATATTAAACCCTTAAGCTCTTTAGGCTCTAAATATACACTAAGAATGCATTATGAACAATAATGGCTTGCCTGCCTACAGTAAAGCTAAAATTCCTGAAGTCATGTAACTGCACTGGGGTGAATCTGATGCACCTGTGCAGGATAAAAAGATACACTGGCACTGGTGACACCCTTGGGGATAGGGTGCTTACCACCAAGCCTGGTAACCTGAGTCTCATTCTTGGGACACACATAAAGGAAAGAAAGAATCTGCTCTTGCAAGTTGCCCTCCAACATCCTGTCTATGCTGTATGCTCACAGAATCATTACTACATCCTATTTGCTCGTGATTTTTAGTATGAATACAGCCTGCACATGTGCTCTCACTGAAAAAAAAATAGCTTTAACTCTCTCTGTAACTATCTCCTTCTCACTTCCACATCAATGCAGAGAAGGAAAATAATTATCATCACTTTATGTCTGTCTTTAAGGCCACTTCCCAGGTATCTACATACATGGATTTGTCACTAGGGGTGACAGTCTGGTCTCCCACAGGTCTTAGAGTGGGCAGCTTCCTGTGGTATGTATTGCAAATAATATTTGCTTCCCTATGCTGTTTACCTCAGAGTTCACTGGATTCTTATTCTATACATAGTTTGCCAATTATCCCTTCCAAGCTAAACACTTAAATCATATGCCCATTGTTGTTATCTACCTTCTTTTAATTTTTTTAATTACATAAAGACTGGAAATCTAAATACAGGTCTAAGATCCAACTAGTTGTGAAATGGAAAATTTAAGGCTTGCCCTACAGACTCAGAAAGAAAAGCATAGAAAGTGATTAGTAGAACCAGACCAGGTGCAGACAGGACCTTGGGTCTGGTGGCAGCATGTTCTAATCAAGGCAGCTGTACACTAACACCAGAGACGCCAAGGCAGTTACTTGATCTGTTCCCACATAATCACCTGTTCTGCTGTGTGATCACAACAGCTAGTTGGGAGGAGCTGTTAAAAGAATTGTGAGCTCCATGGGTAAGGTGGAGAAACACTGAAAACTGCCCAAGTTTTGTGTGTGTGTGTTTCTGTGAATATTTGTGTGTGAACATGCATATGTGTGTGTGCATGCAAATGCAAGGGCCTATACATACATGTGTGAAGACCTGAGTTTGGTGTTTGGTGACTTCTGCCTCTATTGCTCTCCATTATTCTTTGAGACAGGGTCTGTCACTCACTGAATCAGTGACACTTACTGTCTAGCATCTCTTCTCCCCAGGGATCTTCCAGCCTGCCTCCTTCCCATCAGCACTAGGGGTAGGATAATAGACCATACAGTATTCCCACCAAGCTTTCACATGGGTTCTGGACTCCCAAACACATGCCCTAATGATTGTATAGCAAGCATTTTACCCACTAAACCATCTTCTCAGGCTCTAACTTTTTAGAAAATTAAAGAGAGGGAGAAAGAGACAGACAGACAAAGAGATGAGGGATTAAAGAGAGGGAGAAAGAGAAGAGGGAGGAAGAGATAAAAAAAGAAGTTGTTTATAACTATCCATTTAGAATTGTGCAAAGTCATTCATATTGATAATCCCAGCACATGTGGAGCTGAGCTAGGACAGTGAGTTGACGTCCATCCTGGGCTACACAATACGCATCTCAACAATAACAGCAAAAGAACCTTCTAAATCATGATTGCCCCTTCTTCACACACCCCTCCCTCCAGAGGCCTGGCTCCAAATGTGGTGGTGGTACCCAGGCCTGGGACTCAAGAGGCTAGGCTTGCCACCCAAGTTCCTAAACTTCAGGAGTTTAGGTTTCAGTAGCTGAGCTACAGTTTTAGTGACCCAGACATGGGTACAGGGAAGCCCTCCATATGTCTGCCCCTTTGCACAGATCTGCATTCCTCACTCCCGTTTGCATCCCACATATTCCTATCCCTCTGTTCCCTTATTTACTTCTTCTAACCCCCACCGCTGCCATCCTTGGGTATTCTAGGGCCCATTGTGAGTGTTAGCTGATTCCTGTGTCTTCCCTGTAAATGTTTAGTGCCTTGAAGGGATGTTCTGTTCCTGTCTCCCTCCTGGCTCACAGTAGAAGCCAGTGGATGAGTGGAAGGTCCATGCTAACCCACTTGGAAGTCTCAGAATGATGCTGCACCATGGGCTAGATTTCTGGGCCTATTTGGAAGTTCTTGTTGGAAATAATGATCCATCAGAAGAAGCTCTGTCTCTCACGAGACTTAATTAACCTAAGAACCATAAGCCATTGCATCTTCTCCTTTACGTTTCTGTCTTCCTGTGCACTCACCTCCACATCATTAGGAGAAAATAGAGAACATGTCCCCACACTCCCCATATTCCCAGGCCTCTCTGTCTGAAATGACAGCACTGCCAACAGGCACAGGTATTTTGTCTTTAAGATTTCCCTTCAGACAGCCTCACAACAGTCTCATGTATACCATCTGTAAATGGCAAACTCCCTGACAAACACACAATATTGTATTTTTGCATACATTTTATTAATTAATCGTGGACAGGATCTCATGTATTCCAGGCTGGCTTCAAACTATTATGTAACTGAAGATGACTTTGAACTTCTGGGCCTCCGTTCTCCACCTCCCAAGTGCTGACATTACTAGCGTGTACCTTTGTACATACTGAGGATTGAACCCAATTATTTTGTGCATGCTAGGCAGAAAAAAAAAATGGTGCAGCATAAAATCATTCAGCCAATCAGAGACTGATTAGTACCAATGTATGCATAAAAAATTGTGGAATAAATTTAAAGCAAATGTTTCTAAGTAATGGAAACATGAAGGTTCTGAATTCTTTTTTAAAAATGTTTTGATGTTTTTATGAAAAGGTTTTATTTATTTTTGTTTTATGTGCGTGAATGTTTGCCTTCCTGTATATATGTACATTATGTGCATATAGTTCTTGAAGCGGTCAGAAGAAGGCATCAGATGCCCAGGAACTGGAGTTACAGAGACTTGCAACTCACCATGTAGGTGCTGGGAACTCAACCAAGGTCCTCTGCAAGAGCAGTAGGTGCTCTTAACAGCTGATCCACTGCTCCAGCCCCTAATTCTGTTTTCTTGACTTCCCATATATGTATGCTTTTATAAAGAAAAATTTGAATTCAAACAATCATGCCTACTAAATGTTCTCCTTCCTTCTCTCCATCACTTCCTCTCTCTTCCGCCTCCTATCCTCTTAGGATACAGTGGATAAAAGAGGGCTCCATCGGTTTCTAGAATCTCTCTGTAGAGTCATAGCCTTCGGCATCAAATATGAAGTCTAGCATTAAACCCTAGGGGCAAACATTGTTTTTCAGCAGCTCTATTCATCTTTCCTGCATGTCTGTTTGGCGAAAGACAAATAGCTTTCACCAAAGAACAGTTTTAAGTAAACTATGCATTTGCCAAAGGGAACACAGACATATAACATAGTTCAACCTGGTGATATCATCACCTCTGGGAACTAGTTTGGATGCAACTTCTCAAGCCCAGACATACCTGAAGCACCAGAATCTCAAGGACTGTACTGGACTTCAAACAGGAGAAGGGCAAACCCAGTCTCTAGGTGTCAGAAGATCCATATTGCATTTATCATAAATTTACAACAGCTGCTATATAGTGTCGAGTGAAGAAGGATAGCTAGCCTGAGCTGCTATATAGTGTGAAGTGGCATCCCTACCTCCCACCCCACAAAACACATCAGGCTGATCAATTGATTGGATTTCTTAATTGTGAAGAGTTTCTAAGTTCAGAATTTGTAAGTGCAGAGGCAAAATGGATCTAGGCTCTCTTCTTCTCCCTTAACATCCATTTAGAGCCCACCCTGTGTCTGTCCAACATCAATGTGACCATCAGGTCAGATCTTTTGGAAGGAGTCCACTTAAGAGACTGGCAGGTCCCACCTCTGCTCTGCTGCAGTCTGCCCACCTGATGCCCCCATCAACCAACGCACTTAGGAAATGTCTTGATCTAGGAAGTTCTTTTTATCTCTAACTATATAAACTCCATAAAATCATTTCCACAGTGGAACATATTATTTGGGACAGCTCTGATCCATGTCTCCAGGTCACTATCACTCACATTTGTCTCAAAAATGAACTATCTTTTCTTCATTTTGAGATGTGAGGAATTGTGGGTTTTTATTGATAATATGAGACTTTGTCTCTTAAAAACAGAAAAGAGGGCTGGAGAGATGGCTCAGCTGTTAAGAGCACTGACTGCTCTTCTAGAGGACCCAGGTTCAATTCCCAGCACCCACATGGCAGCTAACAACTGTCCCTAGTTCCAGTTCCCAGTTCCAGGAAACATCAAGGCAAATAAAATAAATAAAAGTTTAAAAAAAAAAAAAAAACAGAAAAGAGAGTGGTGGCTGTAAGCCTGCAGCCCCAGCACTTGGGAGGTGAAGTCAGGAGGTTCAGGGACACTCTCAGCTCCCAGGCAAGTCTGAGACCAACCTGGATGACATGAGAAGAATTATTCTTGAATTTTCAATGATATTTAATGCTTCCACCACCAGTATCGATATGCCTATATCAAGAAAAAAAGACTACTTTCCAATTTGGGTAAATGCTTGTTTTTCTTTTCTGAGTTAGTAATGCTAAATGTTTTCTCAGCTCTCACCTTGGAAAAGGGTTTTGGCAACTGAAGCTTCCAGAGCATAGTTTAAATCGCATGCACAGACACATTCCCCAACTCCACATCACTGCCATCACTTTTTAACCAGGTTCTAAACTCTCCAAGATGCAAAATGATAGTGACTGTGAGGTCTGAGAAGGTAACAAGAATCAAACACTTCCCAGCTCATCCCCATCATTAGTACTAAGCATGGTACTTGGTAGTTATGGGCTAAGTCTTGCTCTTTCAACTTCTTTCCATTTATCTGAAATCACGAAGTTTAAACATTCTTTTTAATCTCAGTATCATCATGTACATTTGACTATGGAGGAAATCAGCCTTCACGGTTTCTTCACTGTGTCAGGTGAAGAAAGCAATGCAAAGATAAACAAATGCCTCGCTGATCCCAAAGGGAGTGAAGGAGAGCAAGTTACAGACCACTATTCAAAAACTATAAAACCAAGGTAAATAGCAAACATAAAACAAAGGAGTCTAAAGGAAGTTGGAGGTTTCACTCTTTGAAACAAGGTCTTGTAATATAGCCCAGGTCAGTCTTGAACTCTCAGCAATTCTCCTGCCTCGGCCTCCAGAGCACTGGGATTACAGACATGCCCAGTTGAAAACTTTTCCTAGGTCTACCCATGATCACATCTCAGCTCTCCAGTGCCCCTCCACTCCTGTTCTGAGTAATGTGTGATGTTCAGAGAAGAGGAGGAGGAAGAGGAGAAGGAGGAGGAGGAAGAGGAGAAGGAGAAGGAGGAAGGAAGGAACTTACCCACTAGGCTGTTCTTATCCAGCTTCTCAGGTGAATCCATCTCATCCTTGAGATGCTTTCAAATCTGGCAGATGGTCTTGGGTCTGGATCCAAGTGTGGCTGCAGGCATCAGATGAGTGATGTGTGGAGAGAAAGCCAGAGCAAGGGAGGTTCCTTCCCCTTGGCACATACCCTGAGGAGCAGTAACCCTGGTGCAAGAAGCCTAGAAACGTAAACAAAACACCTTCCCTGGCTTCACACTGTCTTGGTTCAAAGAGAAAAGGTTAAAAAAAGATAAAGAAAGAAAAAGAAAAGAAGATAGCCTTCTGTCACGGCTGCTTCCTATAAGATATGCCATGTGATCCTGTATCATTTACTTGCTATAAAACATTGCTAGGCCCCTGTGTAACTCACCATCTGACATACAAGTGTATCTGTCCTTAAGTATCATAAGGTGGCACAGGTGAAGTTAATGTAATAGATGTCCCAGGCAAAGTCTGAAACTCCTGGGCAGTCTTTTCCTTCCCTGACACTTCCCTCTCCCCAAGTATCAGTTCTCTTAAAGCTTTCAGGTGTTTGTTTTCAGATAAGATTTTATTCTAACCCAGGTTGACTTTGAACTCCCAGGAATTCTTCTGCCTCAGTATCTCTCTCCCACTGTCCCAGGTGCCAAAATTATGGGCATGAGCTATCACCAAGCTTTCTGTAAAACTCTGTGCAGTCTCCTGCCTCAGGGCTTTTGCATTTATAATTACAGAAACAATACTAACCTTTCGTTTTCTTTTTCTTCTGGACCAGCCAGGTTTAGCCTGCCACCTGTTTTCGTTAAGTAAACTGCTATTGTGCATGACCACGTCCATCCTTTTTGTATTATTTCTTGCCACTTGTTTTACTACCCCAGTTGTGAGGGAGTGGCTGGAACAGAGCCTACATGGACTGTGGAACTTTCAGTTCTAAAGGAAGGCCATGCTGGCCTGTGCCCGATACTACACTTCTATGTGGGACAGTAAGTGGGTTATTCCCTATCACACCTGGAGTGTTTGGAGCATCCTGGACAAGAGCTGATGTTCAACAGATGTTTGTCCAGGGAATAAATGAATAATGTGATGATGATAACAGTCCCTAGGAGGCAGCGCTCTTTCTGAGATGCAGAGTTCTAGCTTCTAGGCTGTGCTGCAAAGATCCATTCATCTGTTTGTTTTGTGAGTTTCCGTGATTAATGATTGATGTGGGAGGGTTCAGCCCACTGTGGGCAACTACTCCAGGGCAGTTGGATCTGGATTGTATGAGTAGGCTGAGAAAGCCAAGAAGCACTGTTCCTCTGTGGTCCCTGCCTCGGTTCTGATACGAGTTTCTGCCCTGGCTTCCCTCAGGGGAATATGGGGACTGTAAGATGAAATCAACCCCTCCCTCCCCCAGTTGATCAGTCAAGGTGTTTATCTAAGTGACAGAAACCTAACTAAAGACATGGTCCAGGATTTCCTCCTAGACCACACTCCTAGAACCAAGTACCGTGGTAAATGTATTCTAATACTGAAACTCTCTCTCACACATCAATAGCCTAAACATTTACTTTTATCTGTGTCCAAGTACAAACCAGGACAAAACCAACAGCTCTTTGTGTCTTATTTTCTAAATTTTCTTTCTTTCTTTTACCTATCAGGTTGTTTGCACACTAGCAGGAACATCTTCAAATGCTTCCCAAAGCATGGTTAGATTTATCAAGTCCTTAACTGTCTTCTCTGAAAACTCAAGCATGGTTCTTTTATGAATACATGAGGAAATTTAGAATTTTAGACAAGGCAGCTGGAATTTCTAGATTCCAGCAGAAAGGTGAGCAAGCACACATGGGGTGGGATGTGTCCTGTCTACACCCTTCACCCTAGTGCTCTGTGTAAGGTGAATGATGCCAGGGGAAAGGGCTGAGTAAGTGGCTTGAGCCTACACTGCTTTGTCATGTATCAGCCATGTCACCATGTGTCAGACCTTGACATGTGGAACAGAAGCAGTAGAATTTACCAACAAGTTATCCAAGTGAAACTCATTCAAATGCTGCGTTTACACGGAGTGCTGTACAGAGCTGTGAAGGGGTGGTTATCAGCACCTGGAGTGGGGGCTGAGTCCTGTATTTGGGACTCACTTATCTTCTAAGTGGGGAATGTTTAGTTAATTCAGTGTCTCCCCCTTTTTTGTTTTTAAGAGAGCCCAAGATTGACTCATTGCACAAATCTGATCAAGCCTCCTCTTCTCTCTCTCATCTAGCATGACTCTTAATTTTCTATAAGTTTGAAAACTTAAGAGCTGGGTATGAGGGTACAGATGTGCAATCCCAACATTCAAAAGGCAGCCGCAAATGGATTGCCACAAATTCTGGGTCAGCTTGCTCTGCATAGAAAGTTCCAGATCAGCTGAGGATAATTTTGTGTTGAAAATCCCACAAAAACAAAACAAACAAAAGCAGGAAAGAAAACGCTAAAGTTCCAGGCCCAACCCTGGCTCTGTGCTGCTGATGCACAGACTCTGCTTCTTCTGAGCATCTGCTCAACCATCATGCCTCATCCTTAATGACAAACATACCATGTAAACACCCATTGAGGGCTTCCTGTTTGTATCATTTCTCATTCTTAAGCCATATTCAATTTGTATCCAGAATGAGACCAAGCTTCTCCCTTTGAATCAGATCCCCTGTTCTGGTTATGTAGCAGTTTATTATTCCCCCCTCACATATTGGCCAAATGACATTTATGTTATAGCTACCACTCAAGGAAGTGCAAGATTCATAACAAAAACATTAATTGTTCCCAGAGGGTGCTAGAAAGAGTCTTAGGAGAACTCACCGTGTGTCCCCTTGGAAGATGACTAAACAGCTGTTTTTCTTCTTCTTGCAAAATGTTCCAAACCTCTCCACCTCGAAAGCAATGGTGGCTTCAAGTAATAAACACCTTGAGTCCCTATAGAGGGGTCTGAGAAATAGGATGAGAGCCTATTTTTCTGTGGGTAGAGTAACCCCAGCTAGGTCTCAGGTAATGAACCTTCTGATGCATTTTCTTCCTTCATCCTGGAGGAGTGTGTGTGTATGGAGGGGCATGACACGGTGAAGGGGGTGTGACATGCCTTTGCTGTTTGGATGCTTTTATTCCATCAGTCCCTGCACTAACTGAAGTGCTACCCGGAGGACAGATGCTTTGGAATGTCCAGACTCTGGTCTCACTCACCCTTGAGGTCTATAACAAGTGCAGTCACTCTTTATGCCTTCTTTTCCCTATGATGATCTTCAGAAGAGCTAAGCCTCTAACTTGAGACAGTTCATTCTAGCCACAGGCCTTTCAGCTTCCTGTTTCAGGAACACTATTCTTTTTTGTTCAGAGGGACAATATGCTCAGAGACAGTTGTTGTTCCCTAAAAAGGAGTCAGTTTCCACTGTACATGTTACTCATGAACACGCACATCTTTAAAAAAAAAAAAAAGGTCTATAAGTATGAGGATACTTGTAGAAAGAACTTTCTACACTGAAATGCTGTCCTTGATCTGTCCCCAAAGTGATACTTTCAACTCTCAGCCAATAAAACATCTCTACCAGGACATACCTGACTGAGTATTCTTTATCTGGTACATAGGGATCTTTTTTGATAGCAATTTTGCTGATACATGTGAAATAACAAATGCAAAGTCATGCACAGATTCTATAGGCATATATTTTAATTAAATAAACAACTGTGAACACTGTGTTCAATGCCACAACTGGAGTATTATCCATACCCCTGGGACCATATGAGCATGTCTCCCCTTCACAGACCTACTCTCCATAACCAGAAGCAGGAATTTTGTTTTCTTGCTTTTTAAACAGATTTTTCTCATATTCATAATTTAGTCTTACTTGCTTTTGACCTAAATAAAAATCCCTTTATGGTCTTCTCTGATTACTTGAACCATGTTTCAAGGATAAATCATGCTCTTGTAAGAAAACAATGTTTTTGAGATCTGGAGAGATGGCTTAGTAGTTAAGAGCACCGACCACTCTTGTAGAGGACCTGGGTCCAGTTCCCAACACCCACATGGCAGTTCCCAACTGTTTGTAATCCATGGGATCTGACGCCCTCTTCTGTCCTCTCTCTCTATATATGCAAGTGGTACTCCCATGCAAACACTCACATACATAAAAATAGGAGAAATCTTTTTAAAACTTATTTATTTGCCTTGGTGTTTGCCTAGAATTGGAACTACAGACAGTTGTTAGCTGCCATGTGGGTGCTGGGAATTGAATCCCGGTCCTCTGGAAGAGCAGTCAGTGTTCTTAACCGCTGAGCCATCTCTCCAGCCCCAGGGAAATCTTTTTTAAAGAAAACAAATCTTGCTGATGTCTAGCACTTCTTCATAGATTGTGAACAGGCCACAGTTCATTTACTCAAAGTAATTTTGAGTTTCGGTTATTACATAATGCCACCATGGATATTTTTGTGTGGGTGTCATTCTGCTCTGAAACCAAGATGTAAATATCTGTCTCTTTCTAAATCCAAGCTTATACAAAGCACAGCTGATCTTCTTTGTAGTCCATCCCTGCAAATTAGCCAGGCTGACACCACTACCTGGTTAAATGTTCTGTCCAGCTGGGGAGATAGGGTCTCACCCTCTAAGGTTCAGTTGTCCACTCCTCAGTTTACTTATCTGGGATTAGTTATTCCTCCAACTCTCAAGGCCATTATCATATATAGAAAACAGTTAATTTAGCCACTCAGTCTCCACCACTGGCAGGTGCCATGATGGGGGAGCGGCAAGTTTAAGCTTCAGGAGCTTAGCTCACCAGTAAGTATGAATCTCAGATAGATAAGGCCTGAAGACTTTGGCTCCAGAATGCCTCTTGCAGCAGCTACTGACTGCTTGCTACTGCTGTGCCTTTCCATGCTTGCTGCCGCCATTTTGCTGTTATGTGGCATAATGTGAATGGGTGGTGTGGGGAGGAAATCCCCACTGCCTTTAACTTAGTGATTTTGTCATGAAAATATCACATTCTACTGGACATTTTTGTCTGTGGATTATTATAAAGATGATTTCCTCTTAAGCTGTACTGTTTAATGAAAGTAATGATTTTATACAATAATAGTGTTAGTTTAAATAGGATTTTGATGATTAAGGGTTTTAAACAAATATAGTAAGGGATTATGATAGAGTTTAGTTCCGTGGGTAAAGGTAGGATATAGTGTTGCCTTTGCCCCTGATAAAGCAGTGGCTGCAAAGAAGTCATACAGCTAGGACTTATAAGCTTCACTTAAAGAGGAGTCAGATAGACTACAGCTTTAGTTAATGATTAAGAAAAATAATGCAGTCCCAGGATTCAGGCTAGCTCAGGTTCTCAGGTTTTTTAAATCTTAATGTTGGAAAATGCACTCCTGGGTTTCTGTGTACATCACAGCTAAGACAAAGCTTTAAATAATGTCTTCATGTAACTGAAAACCAAGAATTGAATGGCTAACATAATTCGACAGGACTCTAAAAGATAAAAAAAACAAAACAAGTAACTTGTTTGCCTGGCAATTACAAAAACTACTGCCTATGTAAATGGTTGTGGCTTAAAGGCTCCTGACCTGGGCAAGTCTAAAAGAAAGAATGTTTAACTGAGTGTGGGTTTCTAAAAAATAAAAAAATAAATAAATGAGTAAGGATGTGGTTAAAAAAATATAATGGGGCTGAACTGTTTCAGAAAAATCGTTTTTTTTTTTTTTAATACTTATTTTTATTTTATGTGAATTGGTGTTTTGCCTACATGTATAACTGTGTAAGGATGTCAGATCTTGGAATTACAAACAGTTGTTAGCTGCCATGTCTGGAAGAACAGTCAGTGCTCTTAACCACTGAGCTATCTTTCCAGCCCCCAGAAAAATGTTTTTACAATGACTATGTAGTAACTGCAACTTTCGGTTTTGGGAAAAATACTCCACTTTATAATGAATTGGCATGGAGAATAAAAAGACTGTCTGAAAAAAATAAGGAAGAAGTTCCTTCCCCCTCAGAAAAGAAGTCTGTGCATCATCATGTGATCCCCACCATGTTTCCCTCCTGCCATGCCCCCCACCCACTGCATCTCATTTTCAGTCTCTCTGACCTACGGGGATCAAAGAGCTTTCTGCACACCACCAAAGATAAAATTTTGTCTTTCCTAAGAATGGCCAGCTTTTTACACTCTTTATTCCTTTGTGGGACATTTGTACACTGTGTGAAAATATTTTGCTGTGACTGGTGTAATCAAAAGCTTAACTTCCAGTAGCTAGGCAAGATGTATAGGCAGGATGTCTGAGCTGAGTGAAAAAGGAGGAGGCATCTAGACACCTGAGAGATACCAAGGAGATATGGAGAAAGCAGGATGGGTGGTCAGTGACAGAACATAGAATAATAGGAATTGGCTAATTTAACTTATAAGCACTAGTTACAAACAAGAGTGAGCTAAGGGCAAGCTTTTATAATTAATAAGTCTCCATGTCATTATTTGTGAGCTGGCAGCCCAAAGAAAAAATTGGCTGCATTCCTTCTTTGTCCGTCTCACCTGCCTGCTATATGAGGTAGTCTTCAGCTCCTCACATAAACCTGAGGTTGGAAGTTTCTGTTCTGCCAGAAACTCCCGAATACCTGGCAGCGGCTTCCCAAATAATTGACTTGGAGGATTAATATTATTTATAAATGCTCAGCTACTAGCTCAAGCTTGTTACTAACTAGCTCCTAAACTTAATCTATAATTCTTATCTGCCTAGCTATTGGCCAATCAGTGTTTTATTAAACCAGTCCAAGTGACAAATCTTTAGAGTGCACAAGAGCATTATCCCACAGCATGAACCGCTTCTCCTACCCATTATGAAGCCACTTTGTAAGCTTCAACAGACCCTCCCCCAGGCTGAGTCCTACATCTTGTAGTCTTTACTTGATCCTTCTCTCACCAGGTTATAGAAAAGGAAGGCTATGTCCTTGGGTTCCTCAGTCACTAATTGAGACCTTCCTTTATGCCTACTGCATACTTACCAAAAAATTAAAACAGAGTTTTCAAGGACATGCATCCTTAAATGAGCTGCATAACACCTCAAACAAGAGAAGAAACATACATGCAGTATAACAAAGATAACTTTAAACCAAAATACATTGCTTTTTCAGATTAAAGTAGATTCAATAATATGTTCTTTTACTGCAGTATCTTTATACTATATCCACTTTTTTTCCTTTAGGAAGAGATCTTTGAATTTGACTCCTTTGTTTAGCCTTTTCCCTGACCATGATTAGTAACAACTTGTAACCCCCCCCTTAAATGCTAACATCCATAACCCATCTTTTGGACATATGATCATTGTTTCCTCTAGATTGCTTCCTGTTGTCTGGGGGTGCTGGAGTTTTTTGGGGGACTCTGAGAAAGTCAGGATAATAGTCAAGTCCTGGCTAAAGTAGTCTGTCAGACTAGACTATCTCAGTCAGCAGCCTTGAAGCTGTTCTGGATGCAGAACTCTGAGGAAACTGCAACAGAGGTACTCTGAGATGTTTGATCACCTGCACCATTTGTTTTTATTGGTGTTTGGTCTTTTTGAACTGAAAAATACAGAAACGTTCAAAGTTAACATGCATATCTACATTAATGCAAGAATAGACTGTGTTGTACACAAGTTAGTCAAAGTTACTTTTATCTTATGTTTGAGTAAATAAAATATACGTTATGTGTCTTGTAGTTTTTCTTAGTTTATTTCTATCTGTAACCAGGATTTTCAGGATCTCTTTCTTGATCAAACCTGATCTTTTTTAACCCTGAATGAATCTGAAGTTTTTTGTTTTCTGTGGGAACAAAAGCACAACCTCTTCCCCAACGCAACACAATTTTGACTTCCATTTTGAAGTCAACTTTAGAATATATAGTTTGGCTTAAGTGAGCAGTTATTATAATCCAATGTCTCTCAGTAACTATTGTTCATTCATCAGCAATCAAAAGATTTAAAGACAATACAACATTACAGGATCCAGATTCCCCATGTATTTTCCATCTTTATATAGCTTTTCTCTTTTATATTACTTTACTCTTTTTAAAATACTTCATTATTTTAAAACTTTTTTTCAATGGCTGTCTATATCCTCTCCTTTCCTTCTCAAACTTATGTACATTTTTAAACATATTGTGACCTGTTTAGAGGTTTGTTTCATCTGGATCTGTATTTGTGGAGCATCTGTAGTATTCTATGATCATGAGACAAATCTTAAACTCATGTGCCAGTTGCCAGTGTGATTCAGCTTATGCATGGCTCCAGCACACAGCAGCTGATGGGTGGCTCTATCCTGCAGACATCTGCTAGGAGTTACATCTCTGTACAGTGGCTGAGACTGTAAGAACAGGAAGCTATGTCAGGCTCCATTTTTGTGTGTTTAGAAGCTTTTGTTAAGCTTTTTAGGATTTATGTGGATATAGTTGGACAGATGTTGGGTGCCATTTGTAGGTGGGGATTTTCGTTGGGACCACTGGTTCCCAAATGACTACATAGAGACATATTAATTGTAAATGCTTAGCTCATAGCTTAGGCTTATTAACTAGCTCTTACATTTTAAATTAACCCTATTTCTTATCTACACACGGCCACTTGGTGGCACCTTTTTTCAGTACTGCATGTTCATCTTGCTTCCCTCTGTCATTCCTTGTGACTTCATGCTTCTTTATCTGCACATCCTACTAACCTCTTCCTGCCTAGCTACTGGCCATTCGCTCATTATTAAACCAATGAAAGCAACATATCTTCATAGTATACAAAAAGACTTTCATAACAAACCTCTGCGTATCAGCTACTGAGTAACTCTTTGGAGAATGCTGGTTGTGTATTCCTCCAGGGTCAACTCACTGTGGCCTTGCCCATTGTCATATTAGACTCTTCCACCACCTCCCATTAATTGCTCTAAGCCAAATACTACTACCATCCCTTAAAGCTCCCATATCTGTCTTCGGTATCACAGACTGCTTAAACTCCTCAGCAACACTTTGGGGGCATACTGGATTCTACAGACTGCAATAACTTCTTAACCTTTAGTACTACCACCCAGACCCTATGCCCATTCGCAATGCCTTGATTCTCGGTAGCTCTTAAGTTTATTGCTGCCTACCTGCTGAGTGGTCTGGGACTTGTGCTCTGGTGTCCCTTTTCCCAAAACTAATGGTGGTACCTGGTGAAGAGCCCTTGCCAATTCCCATCACAGGGTTTATACAGTCATGGCATGACAAAAGGAGTGGTTCAGGTCATGCCCTCTCTAGCAATCCTGAGTGTGACACTGGTGTTGCCACTGGAGCAGCAGGACTGACTACCTCCCCAGCTGTTTACCATGGGTTTTCCTCTCAGTTCATCTAGAAATCTCCAATGGGTGGCTCAGACCATTCTTACCCTCCAGGGCCAAACAGACTCACTGGTTTCCGCAGTGCTGCTGACATCAACTGTATTTTATAGGAACTCAAGAAGCAGTTCAAGTACTGAGATTAAGTTTAGTCACTTTCTAATCATGTCTTTCTTGCTTCTTAGTTTTGTTTAAACTACTCACTACCACTCAACTATACTATTGGCTGGTGATTTCTTCAAATTTTTGTCCTATTCTAGAATGTTCTTAGTCATCTTTTAACAGTGTCCTGGACCCCCAAAGATAGTAAGGGTTACTTTCCTGCACCTTGCTCCAGGGTTCCTTTAGCAGTGGGTAAGTAAACACCTGTTCTTGGTCGTGCCTCTCATCTTGGCTCCTCCATAAGCTGAGCAGATTGACTAGTTATTACTTCAGAGCTTGTGAAACAGACAAAACCAGCCCCAGTGATTACTTACAAGTATTCCAAAATGTTACGTAAAACTTTGCATGCCCAATGCACTCAGCATGCTAGAGGCACACTGAAAAGACAAAGTGGATAAACTTTCTGCCCAAGGGGTCCAGAGAACAAATGTATATACTTCACAGCAGAATCACACTGTATGGAGATTAATCAATTGATGACCACTTGCTGTGGGATAATGCTCTTGTACACTGTAGATTTGTCACTTGTACTGGTTAAATAAAAACACTGTTTGGCCAGCAGCCAGGCAGGAATTATAGGTGGGGCAACCAGACTAGGAGAAATCTAGGAAGGGGAAAGGCAGAGAAGTAGTTACCAGCCAGACACAGAGGAAGCAAGGTGAGAACGCTGGACTGAGAAAAGGTACCAAGCGAAGTGGCTAAACATAGATAAGAATTATGGCTTAATTTAAGTGTAAGAGCTAGTTGGCAATAGGCTTGAGCCTAGCCTAGAATTCACTCTAATATTAAGCCTTTGAATCAATTATTTGGGAAGTGGCTGCTGGGTATTTGGGAACTGGCAGGCAGAACAGAAACTTATGACTACACTCTCCTTCTGAAAATCAACAGTCCTGAATGTGGATTTGAAAAGGACAAATGACAACTCCCAGCACTTGGTATTGGTCTGGGCTCCAAGAGACTCGTGTATTCCAAGTGTTGGTCATCATGTGACTTTTCTATAAGATTTTATCTAAGGGACTAGACAATCAGTACTTTAAATGGAGTTTCAACTAAACTCAAAAATATTTAATATAGCAGCCCTAAAAATTAGAAAAACTGAACAGCCTATCTACCTAGCATATAATAAAGCTTCAAAATTTGTCATATGCATAAAGTTTATTTTAAAAAAATGTTAAAAACTAACCATAACAGGATTATTCAATATACTTTTAAAGTTTGTTCCCATGTCAAAGGAAAATACATTTGCAACATCTTCTAGACAGCATCTTTATAAAAGTAGAACTTCTAGATGTTGAGATGTACTACAGTAGTCTATGATTTACATTTTCCTTACTTCCCTCTACCCCTAATGTGGGTGGCAGAAACTGTTCAGCATGATGGGAGGTCACATAATGCCACCACAGGTCTGTAGCGCACACTGCACTTATTGACAGTCTTTTCTATTGCTGCTGCACATTTATTTCAGATGAGTAGTTGAATAAAAACACATCACATGATTGTAAACATTCACCAAGAGCTTCCAGGGTACAATCAGTAATAGTGGTGGCTGGGAATCATGTGTGGGCTTACTGCTGAGATCATGAAAAATGTTTTGCAAATTATCCTAAGCCTCCCTTACTTAGACATCTGTAAGAAGGTAGTTCTGGGTATATATTTTTAGTTGAAAACACCCAAAAGTCATTCTAAAGACTACAATAAGCACCATTTTTACTTTCTTGGAATATACTGAGTTAAATTCAGCAGTATGTATGATTATTAGTAAATTAAAAATGACAGTGGGTCTCGAGTCACCCTTTGTGAATATATATGGATTACTGCATTCCAGCTGATGCTAACTGGAGCCACACATGCATTTGTGGAATAGTAACTCTCCCCCAGGGCTACATGCAACAACTATCACTCCTGTCCATGGAGGCAATACAAGCAGACTTAAGGCTGTACTAGGCTATGAAGAGTTCCATCTGCTCTTTAATAGTCTATGTAGATCACACATGTAATTCAAAATTCTGTAGGATGGGAGGTGAAAAATCCCCACATACTTTAAAATACTATTCTCCATACAACTCATTGTCAGCACATTTACATATATAGGAGTGGGGGTACTAATACTTACAGCCACTTTAAAAATGCAGCCTGAACTTCTAAACTGTGTCCCTGTGTCCCTAAGAGTACTCTTTAAGACTACTGGCCGATTTCATGTTAGGTTGTTCACTACAGTTCTTGGGTAAATTTCATGTTGTTTCCCAGAAGAATAAACACGTTTAAAATTCATTGCCATCCACTTTGGGATAGACCTGGTTGCAAGGAAAATGGTGTTCCAGGTGTGGAAGGATAGCTAGGGAACCCGTCTGGCTGGGCTGGGTAGCTCTCCAGAGCGGATGCTGAATGGACCTGCAAGAAGAGGCACACAGTTAGCAGCAGAGCCTCAGTACATCAGACCTGGACCAGCTCCCATCCATATACAACCAGATAAAACAGGATGAATGGACAAAAAAACTATTTTAAAAAAACATGTCAGGAAGTGGTGACGTTTTCTACAAATAAATTGCTTTACTATTAATTATAATTTAGGTATAAGACAAATTAAATTGTCATTGTCTTGACTTTAGTTTTCATTTTATTAAGTCTCCAAATAGAGATTTTTTTTAAAAAAATCTATAAATGAGTAAAATAATTCATGCATTTGATTCCCACCATCTTAGTTACCTCTATAAGAACTTGTAAATTTGGGGAGAGCTAATTGTTAATCAAACCAAACTCCTGACATTCTGATAAGTCCCATTCTGGTCCATACTGGGCTGTCAAGATGGTTCAACCCTTGATGCTGCATACCTGCTGTAACAAAGCCGACTGTGCAGCCGCACTGTGCTGTAACTCTTGCAGGGACGACTGCGAAGGAGTCTGGGAAAACCCAGGGATACCTGGGAGGGACAGAAGGCCTGGGAAAACAGAGCTACTCGCGGCTTGGAGTCCAGATGACAAACTAAAAACAATCAGGAGAAAAATAGATCAAACTGCAGACATAAAGAAGGAAAGGCTGCTTCCATATTTGGCAAGGGGCAGCTTTACGATGGTAAAGGAAATCAGCTCATGCCCGTGGGATCAAACCGTAGAAGGGAGCCACTCATTGTCGTAAGAACTTACTCAGCACTAACTTTCAGCAACCCAAGTAATCACTCTACGGAACATGGCTGAGGAGTCACGGAACCTTGTGGGCACTTTGTCTACTCTACCACCCACACGTATATAAAAATCTCAATGTAATCCAAGACTTAGCTACATAAATTTGTTGCCAACTGACTTGAATCTGTCTGCAGCCCAGTCACATACCCTGCTTGTGCCACCAGGGCGGAGTTGAAGTTGGAACTGAAGGCTGAGGCAAACCCAGGGAGGACAGGCGCAGGTGACGGGGCCGAGGCGGCCACTGGCAGTGGGGTGACTGCTACTGTAGAGGGCGCCTGCAGCCCCGGGAACGAGGGCAGTGCAGGAGCCCCACTTGGGGCACTGGAGACAGGGAAGCCGGGATAAGAAGGGTTAGAGGCGGGCAGCGGGCCCTGGGTGACAGCGAAGAGCGAGGGCACAGCGGTGGACAGGTTGAGCGGGAAGGCCGCAGGAGAGGCATTGGAGGTGGGTAGCACTGGGCGCACGGTTGCGGAGCTGTGGTGTGCAGCTGCAGATGTGGTGGTTGACGGCCCCGCCAGGGACACAGCAGGATTGAGGGAGGGGCTGCCCGGTAGAGGGAAACTGTTGGTCAACGAAGTGAAAGGGGGAAGGGCAGTGAACACAGGAGCAATGGGTGTGGACGACGCATGTGGTGGAAGGGACATAGAACCAGCCAGGGAACCACTCAGGCTCGAGAGCCCGGACAGCGCAGGGTTAAGGCAAGTGGAAACACTGATGGGCACGGAGGTCGTGGGGTATCCGCGGCCCAGAGGACCTGACAGGCCCAAGGTGCCACGAGCAGGAGTCCCGGGATGAGCTGGGCCTTTGAAGGCCGAGGGAGGGGGACTCGTGGGCTCACTTTTGATCATAACGGGCACAGTTGCTGTAGCAGGGGTGGATGAGATGCCACCTGCATGAGGACCATGCAAAAGCGAGCCTGAGGAGCCACAGCTGACTGGTACTGCTGTGGTGGAGGAAGGGGTGGCCAATGGAGACTGTGCAGGTAGCACTGGGGTTGCAGAGGTGGCACTGGCCACGGGGGACTGCAGGCCTGGGAACATGGCCATTCCTGGGGTAGAAGACCTCTGTGCAGCAGCAACAGCCGAAGAGGCATAGCACTTGTTAGTAGCTGAGGCAGGAGAATCCGAGTTTTGGCTGGGAACAGAGGATAATGAAGCCAGCCCACTTGTGACTGCAGACGGCAAGGCAGAGGAATTGATTAAGTGTGTGTCGTTTGACGTGAGAAAGCCTTTTAAGGCAGACAGGAGAGGGCTGTTGACACCATGTGGCCCCGCAGCACTGGCAATTACAGAAGGAGTTGGGGTGGCTATGCCGTGGGATGCCTGTGGGAAGGGCAAAGGCAGACCCGTAAAGATAGACGACATGGAAGCCGTGCTTGGGTTACTGGCTGAGCCGACGGTAGAGCTGGCTGAGGAGTGGCTGGTAAACGGGCCACAAGTGGAAGCAAATGTCTCACCGGAAGCCAGCGTGACCCTTGGTGTAGAGTTGGCCTGAGGGGATGGGGTAGGGGTGGCAGAGGAGCCTGGCAGTGGTACTAGACCAGAAAAAATGGAAGGGACAGGAGCAGGTGTGTGTGCTGTGGAAGTAACTGGTGTCACAGGCACTGAGGGAGTCCGGATCACAGTCGGGTTTGGTGTGGATGGCTGAGCCGCTGGGAACACCAAAAGGGAAGTGTTGGGTGTGCTCATTCCGGGCCCAGTGGCAGCTGCTGACACGGATGGATGGTTTACGGCCTTGACTGGGGACACAGCAGAGACAGGAGTCGCAGCAGGAGTCGAAGGGTTGGAACCATGAGGGGAGAACAGCTGACTGGCTGGGGTAGAAAACGCTGGGGAGAGAAGAGGCAGGGTTTAGGCTGTGTTGGAACGTCCAATTAAAAACACAACCTTTTTGCTGTCACCATATTTCACCAGTACCAAGGAAGCCAATGGCAGACACTCTGTAGCCCCTGTGCTCAGGATGATAGGATAGCCCTGCCTTGCCTGAGCCAGCTCGTTAGCTAGGAAGCCTGGAGGAGCTCGAAATCATTCCTTTCCTACTTTCTGCTTTATAAAAGTTGGTGTCATTTGTGAGAGGGCAGTGCTGAGGCACTGGCTTCACCTTGGGTCCCTCACTTGGGAGAGCCCCTCCTCTATGGGTCTGAGAACATGCACAGCCTCCCACCTCAGGACCTGCCTGCAGGACCCATAGCTGCCTTTTCGAACACTGTCCAATCTACAGCATTTAGCCTGCGCCAAGGACTCATTTAAGTGCAATGCTCTGTCTAATCCACCCTCTACCTCAGGCCTCTATGTTTTAGTAAGTTTGTGTCAGGGAACCTTACATAGAGGACAGCTCCCAAACCACCCAAGAATTTGTTCTCAGTATTATTTTGTGTTTGTGACACTATCTTTATTATAATAAAGCCTATAGGTAATTAAAAGGAGGATTTGGGTTCCTCCTCCCAAGATGAGTTCAATGCTGTGTCTGAGGCAACACAGATCACTCCTCCCTCTGTAGTCTAACTACTTTTCAGGGAGTAAGACAGACATTTAAGGATCCACGTGGAAAGCAGAGTCTTGGCCTGAGGACGCTCACACTGTCAAGGCAGTGATGGTCTGGTGGGAGGAGGCACCAGAACTAAGCCACTGTACACAATTTGAAGTACAAAGAGGCTGAACAGTTGGGCTGCATCACCCTTGACTTTTTTTTTCAGAAAAGAAATGCGATATAGTAACTGTAAATTGAGGGCTACACCATAGTAATGTGTTGTAGAATACTATTTTAAAGTGTGTTACTTTTGTTTATGCTGTGAAACATTTGCTTTAATGATACAAAGATGTGTTACTTCATTTTTAATGTTGCATTTGTTGAACTCTGTGAAGCTGTGTTACTGTGCCTGTCTAAAACACCTGATGGTCTAATAAAGAGCTGAACGGCCACTAGCAGGCAGGAAGAAGGACAAGAGAGGCTGTCAGGCAGAGAGAATAAGTACAAGGAGAGGGCACTAGGGGCCGGCCGGCCAGTCACACAGCCAGCCAAAGAGTAAGAGTGCAAGTAAGTTATACAAAAGTAAGAAAGGTTAAAGCTAGAGGTAAAAGGTAGAAGAGATCATTTAAGTTAAAAGATGGCAAGAAACAAGCCTAGCTAAGGCTGGGAATTTATTATTAACAATAAGCCTTCATGTGTGGTTTATTTGGGAGCTGGGTAATGGGCCCCCCAGAAAACAAAAACAATCAATTAGAGTGTATATATATCCCCCCCACACCCGGTTTAGGGATTAAACACAAAGTCTTGAACATGCTAAAGCACACAGACTACCAGATCCATGTGGTAAGAAGGGACTTAATTTCATGAAACTCATTTTAGAGTCACATTAGAAATGGGTCTATACTGTCCTTCTGTGTGTGTTCTGTAAGGACTAGCATCATCATGAAGGAAATCTGGGCCTAAGTCTGAGTGTGTAAATACGTTGGTCCATAGTGGCCAGGAGATGAGAATCCAGTGCTATTCACTGGTATGCTGAGGACCATGAACTTGACAACAAAGCTTGAACAGGCCCTCCCAGAGGTCTCAGATCACACCCACTGGAATCTCCTAACCCTCGATGTCACTAGCAGTCTTGCACTGAGCCATGAAGCAAACAAAAGCAAGACTCCGAGTACATGACAAATAATGCATTCCTGTCATCTAATGTGGTTACTATCACATGCTACCTGTAACACCCATACTAGGCCATTTATGTCCACCACTCCATCTGTTCTCACATTACATTCTAAAACCAACACCCCCATTTTATATACAGGCAAACTGAGGCTTGGTGTGGCAGTCAGTGGTTGAAAGATCATACAGCTTGATTGATTATAGAGAGCATGCATAAGGCCCTGGACTCAATCCCCCAACCTAGCAAAAACTACAACACAACAAATAATATCACAAGGCTATCAAGTGATAGGACCATAGTCTTACCACTACAGAGGCAGTCTTTACTTCTATTTAGTAGGTTTTTATTTTTTTATTTTTATTCTTTAATTTTATGTGAATTGGTGTTCTGCCTGCAAGTGTAACTGTGTAATGGTGTCAGATCTTGGAATTATAGACAGTTGTTAGCTGCCATGTGGATGCTGGGAATCTAACTCAGGTCCTCCAGAAGAACAGTCAGTGCTCTTAACTGGTGAGCCATCTCTCCAGCCCCTATTTAGTAGTTTTTAAAAGGGGGGATATTTTAAATTATAAAACTACATGTAAAGACTTTAGAATTATTTCCATAAAGTTAAGTGAATTGTTTGCAAAGCTAGGTGGGTCCACAGCAACTGTAAGAAATACTAAGACCTGTCCTGTCCACTCTGCACTCCCTTCTTTACACGGAGCTGCCCCACCTTCTGGGCACATTCACAGGGAGGGAGGTTTCCCACCAAGACTCCCACCTTGGCACAGTAATCAGGTGTAAGAGCTGCTTTTCCCCCCAAGAACTCCTATTTCTTCCCTCCACAGAAAGCATCCTTTCTATGGCCTAGCCAGGAGTGGAGAATGAAGGTAGGTGCTGCCACCAGGAGGTCCCACCAAGGCTACCTGTGCTCAGTGCTCCTAGCTGCTCTGCAGCCCTTTGTCACTTTCCACATTGGGGCTTGTAGAAAGGGTTATCTTCATATGCATATGCAAATCCCCTTTCCCATATTAGAATGTTAAGTGAATATGGATGTGCATGTGTGTGATCTTTACATTCCACAAAGTCTTGCAAAGAGGACACAAAGTCATAACATTATTTTAAACTCAGATAATATGTGCATTTCTTGAATATGAAATCTATCATATCAAGTCACTCTTAGCAGGTATGCATTACTCCACATCTAGAAGCCTCTCTTGAGACACTCCACAGATGCCAAACTCAAGTTCCCAGTAAGAAATGGCCAACAATCAGGACAGACAGTAACTGTCTTTGGGTCAATTTGGTACTTACTTTGACTTTGTGCAGGTTTTGACTGACTCGAGAGGTCTTCATTATCTATGTAAAAATAAATGATTTCACGCTTTAGTCAGATTATTCCCCATCATAATCACAAGGAGGAATCAAAAAACATAAATCAAGACATAGATAAATAGATGCTATTAAAAGCACTGAAGAAAAAGTAGATGACACAAGAAAGAATTATATCCCCACGAGTAAGATAGGTTGTTACGTACAGACATACTTATAGACAAATTTATGAGCACCAAGTGACTTACTTTAAAGAGCCCACAACAGCGGGCCTTTACCTGTTCCTACTGGATTTGGAGTGTATGGAGGTGGGGGAGGGACACCTGGAGCGATCACATTGGCTAATGGTACCAGGCCTGCATTGTTATAAGCACCTAAGATAAAAACATTGCAGAAAAAGAGAGAATTTAGTACCATAGGTTAGGAGTTAAATCTGTGATACAGATATGCAGATAATTTGAGATTGTCATGTCGTAGAGATGCATCTCACATGGAGACAGGTTGAGCAAATGCCCAGTTAATCTTAGACTGTCATGTCACAGCAATGCATCTCACATGGAGACAGTTTAAGCAGGTATGCAGTTAATCTTCAAGTGTCATGTTATAGAGATGCACCTCACATGGAAACAGGTTAAGTGCAGACTGAGCAGAGGAAGATGACCCTGCTGCATGCCCATTCCAGACAGCTTCTGCAAGATGAGGCAGGCTAAACCTGCCCCAATAAGTCCAAGTAATACACTTGAGCTTTTCTAAATCCATTTGATGATACCTCTGGCTACCAGCTACATTAAAAAAATATATAATAATAATAATTAAAAAAAGGCATTTAAGGCCATTTAACAAAGTGAAAATACTTAATAATAAAGTGATTAAAACAATCTGCAATTAACTTAAAGAATCAAACAATTAAATTAGGAGAACTATACCTCTGTCAGCAGCAAAATAAACTCTCAGAATTGAAGTGTTAGAGATTTCCCAAGCCTGTCCCTTCAGTTTAATGTAATGAACATCAGGAAGAAAAAGTGAAAACCAGAAAAAACTTACTTGGTGCAATAGTTGCATGTGGCCGGCAAGGAGGTATCGGGTAGGGGACAGGTTTGTGTGGATTGTATGTTGAGGGAGGCTAGAAAGAAAAGCACAAGAGTTAGCATCTCCTAAACAAAATAAAACCCCAATAAGTTGCCTTTCTAAGTATTTCATCCTAAGAGGCTGAAGAAGCCTCCAACTAAGGAAAGTCGTGGTTAATGAAGGTGGTTCTTACTCACTTCCAAAAATAGTTTGCTAAACATGCTGTGTTTCTGTTTATTAGCAATCAGTCATCCTCAATCATCTTCCATAAAGGTAGACCTGAACAACAGGTACCTTTCTGGCCTTTCTAGGCCAATTCCAGGAATTCCTCTTTTTAGTCTCTCAGACGCAGAATGACCTAGAGGGCAATGTCCTCTACACTCCATTAGAATCTTAGCATCAGGAGGATGGATCATCAGCACTTAGCAATCTGACAATTATTACACACTGAAATAGAAATTCAGTGTTTCTGTTCTTCTGAAGCCTACAGATTCCCAAGTACTTTACTAATTTACAGTTGATGGCAGTTATGGAGTCTCAGGCAATCTCAGGTATCCAAAGCTACCCTAAAGGCTGTATTTTACCCAGAGCTAGAGCGCAAGCAAGCAGGTATCATTGGGCAAAGGGATAGACAGACTGGTGGGAAAACATCACTGTCACCAATGACTCTATCATGTGAATGGTGGAGAATGGGAGGCCAACAGGAAGTACTTAAGCACTTCCTCTACTCCAGAGGTCCTATTCTCCTGCTCAATTTACATTTCCAATCATAATCACTCTCTTGAAGGGACAAGTCAGGCTGTGGAAAGAACCCTGTCTGAAATAAACACTACATTCCAACCATCATCTGAATAGATAAATATGGCTGAATTATTTTAAATTTAAAATAAAAACCCTCCAAATATCCTTGCACACTACTAAGTCCTTACACTACATACTTTAGGCCATTTTCTCTAATCTGGAATTTCTACTACATTTAAACTTTGCACCACAAAACCTCTTACTTTATACAGAAAGTTACACATACAGGAATTAACACTTGTTTCAACACATACTGGTTTGGATGGTCCAAGAATTCGTGCTGCTATTCCTTTGCCTTCATTGGTACTTTCTTCGCCATCCTTTTTCAGAGGAGTTCCCTATTTAAAAAAATAATAAAGGTAGCCGAGACCTCACAAACAACTGCACTGTATTGTTCTGCAGAAAGGGACTTAACTTGCTAGGAATAAGTCATGGATTCCAGACCCAATCCTGCCCTCGCTAGCTGCCTGACCTCCTCTTAACTGACCTGTACCATGGAAGCAGAGGGGATGAGAGAGGGAAAAACCCGTCCGTACGCTAACACTTTCTACTACATACACGCAAGCATGAACGCCGACTTTAATACCAGCGTCCGTGACGCAGAAGCTGAAAAAGAAACCTGGCAACCAAGACCCCATTAGAGATTGCTTTATAAAACAGAACAGAATAAGCTTATTCTGATATATTCTATATAAGTCTCTCCCCTCAGGCTGTGTCCTTATGTAGGGCACATTGGGATGGAGGCTGGCTTCCAAGATGGTTCCACTGGTCCTTGCCTCCCACCACCCATCTCAGAATAACTAGGGCTGACTTGTGACACTAATGTGACATTAAAGAATTGCACTTATTCCCAAAGACAAGTCCTAAGAGGCCTTGCTGCAGTCATGCCCCCCCCCACCAAATTCTATACACTGTACAAACTAGCTACCACATCATAAAGGTGTTCAAGTCCTTTTGGTGAGGAATAAAGACTCCTGACAACAAGCAACATTAATTTGCCAGGCATTTAAGTGAGCCTGGAAAGAAAAGAATACTCATGTATGCCAGCCAAACATTCAGATGAAACCCAAGCCAGAACCACAGAGCTAAGCCACTCCCAGCTTTCCTGAATCATGAAACCTAGGAGTACAATGTGGAGGTCCATGAGTTTAACCCCAGAAATTGAGAGACATTGGTGGGTGGATCTCTATTAATTCCAGGGCAGCCTGGTCTTCACAGTGAATTCCAGTCAGTCAAGACTACAGGGTAAGACCCTGTCTCAAAAGATCAAACCCAACAAACAAACAAAAACTATTGGAAATAATAAATGTTTACTATTTAAACCATGAAGCTCTGGGGTTGTGAAATAGTTGACAGAAATGTAACTTTTGAAGAGGTAATTTTCCAAGGGCTTTGAGGACCACCCACTAGTATCCAAACAAGATTCTAACAGGGCTTCATCATAGTTTCCAAAATGGGTTCTCAGATATGCAACTGTCAAAAATGCTGAGAATACTTTAAAAAGAAAAAGCAAAATCACCTTTTGTTTGACGTGTTCTGTAAGTTAATAGTCAAAGTTAACTTTCTACTATCAATAAAATTATGACATGAGACTCTTTCCCTTTGTAGAAGCAACATAAGCTGGCATGTTCTTATATGTAACACCTAAATGTTCAGATCTGTGCTATAGTCATGGGAAATTTCATGTGTGTAAAAGCATGCTTACAGGGAAAATCCCATTTATGCGGCTGGGTTTTCCTTTGGGATAGGGGTTTCCTGGGATGGTTCCACATGAAGATATCATGGCATGAGGGGCTTTGCAGCCCGCTTTGAAAGCCTATAATGCAAAAAGAAGAAGATAGTAATTAACAAAAATCAAACTCATCAAGTCAGGTAGTCCAGATAACTGGAAGTCTATCTAAAGCCAGGAATTAAGAAACAGCATGGCATTCAGACATTTACCCATCAATCACCACAGACCTGCATGAGCAGTGTGTCCAAGAAGTGAGGGTTATTACCATGAAATTATTACCATAGTTACATTATCAAACTATCAGAGCTATAAGCAACAGGTTCAAGAAAAGTCTAGTATCTAGTAGCAGGGTATGGTGTGTACACCTTTAATCTCAGGACTCAGGAGGCAGACACAGGCAAAAATATCTGTGAATTTGAGGCCAGCATGGTCTGCATAGTGAGTTCCTGTTCCATTTCTTTAATCACCTATAAAGGAAAAAAACAGTCCAAAACTACACAAGCCTGACACACATAAATGAGATTGCTCTCAAATGATTTACAGCTTCATTGAAAAACACACACATACACGCATAAATAATGGAGGTAGGGTGGTACAGTTGTTACAAAGCACTTGTTGCTCTTGTAGAGGCCCTGGTCCCAACAAGCATGCTAAGCAGCTGCTCCAGGTTACTACTGCTCTGTGTTATTGCTACTCCAGGTGATCTGGCACCCTCTTTTGGCCTTCACAGGCATCCACATGTGCACAAACCCATTCACAAACATAAAAATAATTTTTAAAAGTTTAAAAAACAACCCCGAAGAGCCAGATGACTGAAAAACCAAGAATAACTTATCAAAGTGTCCAGTTGTAAGACACAAGATTCAGCTCTATGGTGTTTACACTGCACCCTCAGCTTCTAAAATGGCACCTCAGACACACTGAACTCATACTTAGTACTTTGTAAGGCAAACATACTCCAGTAAGTATATACTATATCATAGGAATACCCAATTGCACTTAGGTAATATGTGCAGTATACACAAAACAATCATATTCATATCAAAGTATTTACACAAATGCTGTTTGTATTTATAATTATTTTTATAAATTCCTAACACACACAATCACATTAATTGAATAATCCAGCCTCCAACATTAAAATACCCAACACCTCAATCTTTAAAAACAACAAAAAACATTTCAATTTGTTCATAATAAACTACACTGGGCAAATGCCCTTACCTGTAAAATTGTGCATTTCTATTTAATTTCTTAGGCCCAATTCTTTTTTTAAAAAAATATTTATTTATTTATTATGTATATAGTTTACATCACAGATGGTTGTGAGCCACCGTGCAGTTTTCCTGGGAACTGAACTCAGGTCCTCTGGAAGAAGTCAGTGCTCTTAACCTCTGAGCTATCTCTCCAGCACCTTAGGACCAGTTCTTAACGGTAGGACTTTTGAACTAAAACTTAGGAACAATTTAAATTAATTTACATTAATAGTGTTCCATTACACTGGAACATGGTCCCAGAACACTTCTAAACCAAAGAGTTAAGCATTAGCAGGAAGAAAACCAGAAGAAACCCCAAGATTTTGTCAAGAAGACAAGTGAGAATTCTGTTAAAGAGAGGTGGGGTGAGGTGCGGCTTGACAATGAAAACATGGAGGAGACGGAGCTGCCCTTCCTGAACTCTTTATCACACATGCTTCTTCTGCTTCAGTGCAGAGGCAACCTGAGCTTAGAACTTGCGACGGTAAATGGCAAGTCAAGGTGCCAATGCTTGGGTAGACACCCTGTTCCCTCTTACAGATTTTTGTTAATGATGTAGAGTTCTGTTTTAGTATCCACCTCCTATGAATGTTATTACTGCAAGTCTGCTAACAGAACAGAATAAATGTGAGAAGTTATTGTTCCTAAGCCAATGAGGATAAAGTGCTTGGCACCAGGGCACAACCCCACAGGGCCCTGCAGGGTGAGCCACCACTGGATTTTCATTCCCCACTGACCTCTGCCCCCCAACAGCTTCTCTGAGGCCCTACGTGTGCTCCCTGGCTGGGAAGAATGCTTATGTCTAAGTTCGTCCCCAGCACTACCACAGGGAGGCAGGTGCCTCTCTATACAACAACACCCACATCTAGCACAGCATCTGCACAGCGACTGTAAGGAATACCTGCTCCAGGACTCTTTTGCACCGTTTCTTCTCTGACATGTTGATCCTGAATAAATCTTCAATGGGACGAGAGTTCTGTGCATCCACAATGTTTCTGTCAAGGAAACAGGACTTAGCTTCTGTTTGGGGATCCAGGCAGATACACACAAAGGTCAGAAGTGTCTTTATGATATGCTTTGTACTTACTGAACATATCAACACGTAATGGGCTGTAGACTATATTGCCTATGAATAAACAACTTGCCTTAAACATTGCTTAAGGATCCTCCTTCTTTTCAACCTCATGCTTGCACATGGGTCTCAAAAGTCAAGTGAAGAGCATTCTACAGCTTCATATCACTTTATCATTTTTGTAATAGAAGACACTGAGGTACAGGTACCCTGCTCAGTAAACAGCCTACATTTTTATCAGCTTGCTTTTTGAGTTCCTCAGGATGGGAAGGAAGCAAAGCAAATGCTGAAATGCAGGGGTGTGGAACAACCTTAGACTATGAACTATAGCCACAGATGTCGGAAGTATCTGTTACTGAGAGCTAATGACCCCGTCAGGCATAGGAAGTACGAGGTATTGACTAGCGCCCAGTACCATGCTGTCATAGAATGTGGGCATTTTTGTTTGTTTTGAGATGGTGCTGACTGTCTTACTCAAGGGCCTCTGCCTCAGCTTCCCAAGTTCTGAGATGACAGACCTGTGCTATCACACCCAGCTGTTTTTATAGATTACATCATCAGAGTTCTGCTTCCTTACATGATTCACACATTAACGAAGACCATTTTTCATAGGCTTTTCATCAGCATTCTGCTGCCTCATGTAACTGTCACATTAACACAGATCAGTGACTTTTCAATTTGAACAGGCAGTAACAAGAGTAAGTACTCACGAGGCCAACAGCTCCAGGGCGGCCAGTTTGTCTTTACTAAAGGTAAAACAGCTGAGGATGCTGACCACTTCCGCTGAGTGGACGGCCACCATTTTCTATCATAAAAAAAGAATATGTTTCAATATGAGACTTCTGTGCCAGATTTTACTTTGGAGAACTATGTTAACTTGCTGATATAAACATTCCAGGACACTGCCTTAGGGAGGAACACAAGTAAAGATAAGCCCCAGCTACTCAAGGGAAATCCAAGAAACACTGAGTTCAGCTTGGACTCTTATTACAATCATTTCAGAAGCAGGTCTAAGTTCTACATGTGTGTTTTAGATCTGTGTTTTCCAGTGTGCTCAACCTGCAATAAGTTCCTCTGAATAACCATCTACAGAGCTGGCCTTCACATAGGTGAGCACAGGAGTCACCGTCAGGGATAGGACCAAGCTTTAGCTTTCCCTACGGCAGGACTTCCTTTAGTCTAAAGTGATGCATGGTGCGAGATGCTGCAGAATCAGAATCTAAGGGTCTTAATCCCAGGACTCTGCTTTGCAATGAGCATATTCCCTCAATTTGTCAATTAAGACTGGCACAGAATTTAATAGTACCACAATGCAATTTCACACCCTGGAAAGTTTTAACTTTTTAACAGTTAGAATAGCAAAGTACACTGGCATTTAAGGCTAGCTTTTCTGATACCAACCACAACTTGATATGGATTATACAAAGGTGGGAACGAAACATTGTTCCTTTGCACATGGGAAAGAAGGGGAGTCACTCACATGCTGCAGTGCTTTCATGGCCTTCAGCTGTGGCTCCGCCCAGGAGAAGTACCTCAGGAGGTCAACCACCTGCAAGCAAAGTCACATCACTCAGCTCTGATGACAGTGTCTGCATGCGGCTCCTTAAAAGATTTTGACACCTGGAATTCCTGGCAGTATGTGGGGGTGAACATGGTACCAGAGTCTAACTGTGGAAAACTTGACTTCAGTGCCATAGTGGCATGATCCTCATACAGATGCCAACAGCTTCCACAAAGAAGAACATGGATAAAGAATGTTCCTACCAACAGAGAGCCTTCTTAGAAAGCACTGATCCAGAAAGAAAGAAAAACATACACAACTGGAAAGATGGCTCAGTGGGTAAAGGTAATTACCATAAAAAGACTGATGGATGCTGAGATGGCTGTCCAGGAACCATGTGCTGGAGAGAAACCACACCCACAAGCTGTTCTCACATCACCACACGAATGTAGTGGCATTCTCTGTCCACTCCCCACAATAAATGTCTTTTCTTCCTTCCTTCCTTTTAAGAAAGAAGACATACAATCTAGAGTTGGCCTGGTAATACCTGACTGTAAACACCAGCCAGGAAGGAGGCTAAGGCAAGAGAATCTTAAATTCAAGGTCAGTCTCAGGAAATAAGCAAGTCTCCATCTCAAAATAAAAAGAGAGGGCTGGGATGTAGCTCAGTGGAGGGTGCTTGCCCAGCATGTGCAAGGCCCTGTGGTTTAATCTTTAGTACCACTAAAAAAATAAATCATTAAAAATAATAATAAAGAAACCCAGGAAATGGCATGTACTGAAAGACAGAAGGGTGAAGTTAGATGGTGCTGGAATGTCAGCTTGGTGGTGTGAAAACACTACACATGTAAAACTACACAGTGAGGATGGCAGCTCAGATCAGTCACTAGGGTGTTGGTGACTGAGTGAAGGGCTGCAGGTCCACGTCTGCTTTTGGAATTGAATCCTTAGAGCACACTACAGCAGGCAGTCACAGATCCACTCCGTACTGCACTGTGAGAGTCAGAGAGACAGGATCCTGGGGCTCCTACCACCCTCACAAACAGAGGCTTTAAGGAAGGGTGAACATTGCTTGGTGCCAGTGAAGTGTGGGCAGAGCACTTGGATTCCTTCACCTTGGGCCACTGCCTTGAAGGAGAACCCCAAAGAAGAGCACGGGGGAGTCAGTCTACTGGCTGTGTAGCAAACAGTTGAGCATTTTTATTCATGATTTCTTTGGTCATCCAGTGAATTTCAAAACTGTTAAATACTATACAAATTTAATACAATTTACAATTTCATAAACTCAAAAACTGTTTCTAAAGATCATGATTTATGTGTATGAGTGTTTTGCCTGAATGTACAATTGTGCACCACATGTGAGCCTGGTGCTACAGGAGTTCAGAAGGCATCAGATGCCTTGGAACTGGAGTTTTGGATGGTCAAGAGCCACCATATGGGTGCTAAAGACAAACCTGGGTCCTCTGCAAGAGCAGAAAGTACTCTTAACCACCTAGTCATCTTCACCCCAAGTTTGGAAACTTTTGATTTTCCCCCCTAAAATAACTGACAGCTTAAGTTGCTTTTTTTAAAGACACTATGTTTTTAAGTAACCTTGGAGTAGGGACTGTGGCACAGCACATATGCTGCCCCCACCCCCATGCAGACATTCTGTAAAGCTTTTGGCTGGAACCAAGAACTTCTGTAGCTCCCAAGCAGAGGAGGCAGCAAAGATAAAGCAAGTCTGAATGGATGCAGGAGGAAAATAGACATTATCCAGAACACTAGTATAAAAAGGCTTTGAAAAATGACAAATACCTGTTCACTGGAGAAGTACCCATGAACATATTCAATTGCTTTTAATTTATATTCTGTCAAAACAGCCTAGAAAAGGGGAAAAAAGAATATACATCAGCAGCATGTTAATATGTACTTATTCAAACTATCCCCCCCCCCAACCACTTGATAGGAACTGGTCTCATTCAGCTCTGGCTGAGAGCAGCAGTGACTAAGGAAACAAAAATCCCTCCCTTTGTAGACCTAGTGGGTATTCAAGAACACTCACACACAAGGAGTAACATTGTAATAGAATCAACACTAGTAGAAATTATGTATCAAATTCCTGAATGGCTAATTAGTTTCAAAGTATCTCTAATTGATACAAATTGCCCTAAGTTTTCCTTTTTCTTCTTCTTTCTTCCTAGAGAGGTTTGAATTTGTAGCCTAGGCTGGCCTGGAGCTAGCACTGTGGCTGTCCACAGGCACTTTAGAGTTTGCTTCCTCATTCATCAAGAGGAATCCCAGTCATAAGCCTCAACGAGGTGTAGTAAGGTCCTCCTAATGATTAGACTTGACACACAGCAGGTGTTTGATACATGGCTTCTTTCCTCCCTGGAACTTTAACCTAGCTAACAGATGTCACACAGACTCCTCTCAGAGATTCCTGGGAAGACCAAGCAAACTACCACAGTGTGCAAGTTACTTGTCGTAAACTACACAAGAGCAATAATATTTGTATTTTTCATACATATTTTTCTACTAGAAGCAAATGCAATGTGCAGGCAAAACATTCAGGGTGCTCAACAGTTTAACTTTTACATGGCATTCTGGGTAATGTACACTGAGGTATGTGATCATCATCTTACAGAGGCGGTCAAAAGCAAGGTTCAGAACCAAATCCTGGCTTGAGCTGATGACACCAATTATATCTCAAATCTTCCCCCAATGCTGGGCATGGAGCTCAGTGTTACAGCGCCTTAATACCAGACTCCTGGGTATGCATTAGCTACCTAAGAAGGCTTGCTTGCCAGTTTGTATGTAGACTTGGGAGTGTAACAGCTAACTCCAAGAAGCTGAAGTCAAACAGGAAGTGCTTACTAATTAATAGGTCTTACTATCCCCCCTTTTTTTTAAAAAAAAAATTCCTTTCCTATCCCCACCCCCAGGTGTCTTCTTAGATTTCTCTACTTTAAATGACAGGAGTGTTAGCCAGTATTATCTTGGATGTGCAAAAGTGGTTACCTGATTTAAAGTGACATTTACAAAGTCTAAGCGCAATTCTAACAATTATAGTACTGCCCCTATTTAGAAATGCCTCTGTTATTTCACTTTAGCAGACTAAGAGTGCTGATGTGCTTCTCCTTCTGGCAATGCCAGCTAGCAGCAAGTTTTGATCTAAGACCAGAAATGTGGACTTAAGAGGCTGCCTCAGATAAACAAGCAGACTTTCATCTCCAGAACCTTTCCAACTCCCTGTTAATATTTATCACCATAAGTTTTTTATAAGGCTGAGAAGGGGGAGGCTATACACACAGATGTCTGCATTGCTCCAAAGCAGAAGTCCATGTTTAGATCTACTTTAACTTAAAATTTATTTTCTCACAGAGTGGTTAAAAAATCATCACAGGGAGCAAGTGTGGCAAATTCTAAGGACATGGTAAAGTGATATTTGTTTCATATTTTAATTAGACAAAGAGAATCTGCAACAGCAGAAGTCTATTTGAAAAGAAAAAAAAAAAACCTAGCACCATTAAACATGAAAAATTAACCCTGTTAATTTGAAAAGAGGAAAAGGGTCTTACAAAGAGCAAAGGTCTGGCAGTGGGTCTTAGAAGCTAAGGTAAGTAAGGGTAGCAGTGTATGGAAACAATTCTGGTGCCAATTAGGCCAGTTTGAGATGCCAACTAGATACAGGGCAGTCCAGTGCAAACTGTGTGGTGTGTGGTGGTCACAACACTACCCTTTCTGTCTAATAGGTAACCTCTTATTTTTGCACAAGAGATGCTTTTAGACACAACACTACATTCTAAATGTTTGCTGTCTGGTTCAACACAGAAATTAGGAAATATACAACTGCCCCAAAAAGCAGAAGGAAAAGGAAAGCCAAGGCAGAGAATACATTTTGCCTAGCTTGAGATCTGAAAACTTCCTAGGTAGTACTTATTACTTCCAATGTCGAGTCACTCTTCTAACTGAAACATTAGAAAAACTGAAACAAATGTGTCACTCAACCAAAAGGTCGGAGTTATGAAGGATTTAGAGTTAGCACTGGAACCGCGGGCAGTTCCTGTACCACAATTTTTCAAGTTTAGCCGTCAGGTGAATTACCTTGCATTCCAGCCGTGCAACCTACCAAGATGCAAGCTCTTACGTTGCACAAAAAAGTTCAAGTACCTTTAGTGATGAGATCGATGACTCTTATTTTGCACCATCTACACACAACATCTCAAAGAAAGTAACTCACAATTATCTTGGAAGATTTTTAGGGATCAAAGCCAATTACCTTTCGAATTTCATCCAGCACCGTTTCAAAGTCTTTTTTGTCCATCTTGAGTACTATTCCGACGTGGCTTCTCACAGTTCTACTTGCAGTTAGGATTAGGAAACGTTCATCCCAGGTCCGCCCCGAAGATAATACACCAGTAGGAAAAAGGAAACGAGGAGGTAGAGTATTGCAAACTGCACTGAAACAAAGCAAAATCCCCAAACGGAAATTCAGGGGGAAAATTCATTTAAAAAGAGACTTCAGTAGGTTCTTCGCAGAAAGCTTGAGCAGCTCAGAGAAGAGCAGGCTGGGATGTTTGCAGAAACCAGGGTTCTGGAGGTAGCTGAGGGCCGGGCACTCCGAGGGAAGGCCAGTGCACCACGCGCCGCTCACTGCTGCGATCTCGGAAGGCGCACGGCCCCGCCACTCTGCCCGACCCCGGGGTCCCGCAGCTCCGGCAGCCTGCGGCCTTGCGGGTTCTTTGTTACCCGTTTTCGTAGCTTCCCGGAGCAGGCGGGCAGTCGGGGCGCACTAGGAGCGGGGCGAACGGGGACACGGCCTCATGTAGGGAGACCCTCGAACACCGCAGGGCGCACACACCCACACCCTACCGCGGCACCCCTTGACGCCCCACCAAATCCAGGGGACCTTTGTGAGAAGGCGTCGCGCGGATAAAACGCAATTGTGCCCCGCCAGTCTAAATCGCTAACGCCCACGAGCCAGTGGTTGGGTGAATGAGTGGGGGGGGTCCTAGTGTGGGAATATAGGTATCCATAGCAGACGCCTGAATGCTTTTGAAAGAGATATGACTGAAGTTCTTTCCAGAGTGTCGTAGCCATTGTCTTAGTATCATGATCTCCTTAGTCTTGAGTTTTGTGGTACTATGTTTTGATTATTGACTGTGAATTTAAAAGAGTGGACGGCAAATGGGTCAGGAAGATCTGCGGGCGCCTCCATGCTAGTGGTTGAAATAGGCCCGGGGCCAGGAGCGCCTCCAAGCGGTCGGGGTAGTCACTGGGTCACACTCCCGGCACTTGACTTAGGGGCGGAGGCGGGGAAAGAAGGGGCGGAAAACCCGGAATTGAAGAGTTTTTCTGGTCTGGTTTTCCGGAGCTTTAGGCTTTCTACTGCCCCAGACGCGGCTTCGGTCTCCGCCGACCTTCGTTCCCCGGACCCTCAGGATGGCGAGAGCCTGGGTCTGCGTGGGAGGCGCCGTCTTCTTTCTTTCCTGTCTGGTTTTGCATTGGCGCTTCAGTGGCTCTCTGGTGAATAACGGGGACGAGGCTTTGGGGTGTGGGTGACGCCAGAGGTGCAGTCCCAGAGGCACCAAATCTGCTGCGCTGTTCAGCAGCTGATCATTAAGCTGTTGTTAGTATTAAAAAGTATATGTGTTGGGGCTGGGGAGTTGGCGCGCTGAGGTTGAGAGCTCTTGCAGAGGAGTAGGTTCGATTCCCAGCACCGACACAACTAGTCACTCCCTTCTGTAACTCCGGTTTCGGGGGACCTGATGCTTTTTCTGGCCTTTGTGGGCACACACGTACGTCTAAAAATAAAATAAAATATATACGTTGAATTTTCTTCCCCAGCTCTTAGTACACTCTGGAGCCATTTGCAGATACTTTTATTGTGATTGTTTTGATCTTTAGACATAAAACCCTGTTTAACTAGAGTTATTCTGGCTATCTTCTGGTTGTCAAAGCAAGCTGTAAAGATAAATAAAAGCCACACACACATATACTTAAAAAAAAAAAAAACAAAAAACAAAAAAACCTGGAAGGCAAACTGAATCTGAAGTTTACTTTTTATTTTATTTTATTTGAGGTTTCAAGGACATTTGCTTTTTACATGCCCTGGAAAAAGGAGGATATTCTTTTCCGGCTGGATTTGGGCTGGCCCAAGTATTCAGAATACTTCACTGGTTCGACCTTTTCTGTTGCAGTTGACTCCCTCAACGGGTTAGTTTACGTAGCTCAAGTGAGTAGAATCGGTTTTTATTGTATGTGAGCCTGTGAGTTCGAGAGATCAGGGTGTGAATGTGGAGATCTCAGGACAACTTTTGCGATTTGGTTTTCTGCTCCCACGAAAAGGTTTCAGGGACAGAACTCGGGTTTCCAGGCTTGCTCAACAAACATTTCTATCTGCTCAGCCATATCCTCAACTAGAGATTCTTTTTTAAATTATGCGCATTCAATTTGATCACAACAAAAAATAAAGTCAACCTGAGCACGACAAAAAAAAAAAAAAAAAAAAAAGTGAGGGAAGAAGTGACAAATTACCTTAGACAGCCAATTGCATTTATATTATATTTATATTATGTTAATTATGCAACTTAGTTTGGAGTTAGATTCAAGTGCACATTTTAGATTTGTATGTTGTAGATGTTATTAAGTTTTGAAGTTAGCTTTTTACATATTACTAAGTTTCTCAATTATCTTTAATTTTGATTTTTCTCTGACAAAAGTAAAGATTAGTATTCCTGTTAAGTGATTCTAAGCAGTTATTTTTGTATGCCTTCAGAGAGGGGATAACATCCCCAAGGTATTAGTGTTCACAGAGGATGGATATTTCCTACGAGCCTGGAATTATACAGTTGACACACCTCATGGTATATTTGTCTCCAGCACACCATATGAACAGTCCGTCTGGATCACGGACGTAGGAAGTGGTATGTGTAGTACTGTCTATTAAATTGCCTTGCTAGATGGAATTCAGAGCTGTGCCTGTGTTCTTGCTTGTACATTTTAAGGCTAGCATTGCTGAATCTAATCATGATTTCTTTAATATTTCACAAAATCATGTGTTTCTACAGATCTATATCACATTCCTAGTGAATCAAGAAACTCAATGATTCTGTAATCATTATCTTTTGCTTGTCAAGGGAGTGTGTGTGTGGGTGGGTGGGGAGTAGAACAGAGTGTTGTTATTCCTCAGGACTATCAGCCTTATCTTTTGAAATAAGATCTTTCACTGGCCTGGATCCCACAAGCGGGCTCTGCTGCCTGGCCAGTGAGCCCCAGGGGTCTTCCTTTCTCCCCTTTGTCAATGCTGGGATTACTGGACACGCAAACACTCTCAGTGGGTTTGTTGTTTTTTCATACATGGATTCTAGGCATGGGACCCAGATCCTTGTGCTTCAGTGACAGGTATATATATTTCTGGTAGACTGACACTGCCCACCACCCTCCCCAGTTCAGGCTCTTTCTCCTTTGCCTCCTCTTCTCAGACTAAGTCTATACCTGCTCTGTAAAGACAGATCAGATGTCTGTATTTGAAAGGAAATCAGTGGACTCTTAACTCTCATTTATACCAGCTGTCTTTTGAAAGAGTGAATGAAGTGACAAGAAGCTACAATTTGTTGCCCAGAGAGAAAAGATTTTCAGAAACTGGTGTTAAGTTTCATTGATTTACACATGTCTGAAACCTTTCTACCATTAGGTATTTTTAGTAGACTTGATAAACAAAGTAGGTTCAGTAGCTTTACAGCTGCTGGGGACTTATCTGTGCTTCTGGTGTGTCCTAAACAACACCAGAGACAGTTCCTGATGCCTTGACAGCCCAGCAGGAATGGGGTCTTCAGGGAGGGTGTTGCTAGTGTCCCTTGGTCTGGTTATGTCCCTGGCTGGAAGGACTTTCTGCTTTCCCAATGCCTGATAAATCACGTATCACTTTTTAGAGTCAGTAAGGTCTGGGTTTTTTTTTTTTTTTAATCAGTACAGCTGTTGTCACCTTTGTTCACAGGCTGCAAAAGATGTCTGGCTTCAGGTAGTGAGCAGGCAGTGCATTCGGTGTTTATTTTGGAAGATAAATGTTGATTAAACGTCTCAAAACTGGCTGTCGGAAGCACATTAAGGCTGCCCACTTCTCTGAGTCCTTACCCAGAAAAGCACACCTTCCCACCTCTTACCTCTTTTTCCTCCTTTCAGATCTTGCCACAGCCTGGTCCACCTCTCTGAACACTGGCATCCCACGCCTCCATGAGGCTGCTTACAAGCTCCCACCTTCCCCGCTTCCTCTTCTCCACCTTCCTCTCCCAGGCAGCTCTTGAGATTAAGCTCGGCTTTCCTAGAGTTTTCCCTTTAAATCCTAGTACAATTAGCCTTGGACTTCAAGGTAGATAGATGTGGGAGCAGGAGAGAGTGTTAGAACACTTGTTCTCCCCAGGGATCTGGGTGCAGTTTCCGGCACCTACGTGCAGCTCACAGCCACTCAGCTCCTCTGGGCACTGTACACACACACACACACACACACACACACACACACACACACACACACACGCAAACACTTACATACAGAAAATAAGGTAAAACTATTTATGTTAAAACTCTTGAAAATATATCTGAGTTTACTCAATACTGTAATGAGATTTGACTGTTTTCTCTCTCCTCTGTCTCCAGAATTTACTTGAAAGACCTTTAGTTTTAATTTATTCTGTTCATGCCATCCTTAAAAAAGAAGAAAAAGAAAATCTTCACTGGTTCCCAGAAGTAAATGCAGCACAGATGACCTCATTCTTTCCATTGTGTCTTATTTTCCGCCTCATATCCAAGGAACTATTTTTATGCTCTTCTCATTTGTCCAAATGAATTGATATCTTCAAATGAAGATTTGGCTGCAAGTCAGCTACTTAAAAAAACTCTAAGTACTCTATCCCCCTTCCCAAGTCTTTAGAAGCTTCGAGGTGTGCTTTCTCTAATATATTGTGTTTTCTGTGGCTAAAAACTTGAACTCCAGCATTCAGATCCAGTGAGACAGTCAAGTGGTCCTCCAGGTAGAATGCTGGCTGGCTCATGAAACTTCTATAAACTGGGCTCCTCCATCCTTTGGATGCCTGGTCGTTATTTTGCCTTCTGTGCCTTCAACCTGGCCTCTGCTACCCTGCCTCATAATTTCCCTTTAAAAGTAAAGAATATTTACTTTATCCTTTAACTTATAAGGTCACTTTAGCTCCAAGATTATTTTTCTCTCAAGAAATAATCAGTTTTTAATTTGTTTCTGCCAGGAGAAAATGTAATTTTTTAAAAAAAACTGTGTTATTTATAGAGAACTTTTTGTTGACCTATGAAAATTTAAAATCTGTACATGATGACTGAAATAACAGCTTTGAATGCACGTTTCTTGCTTTTTAGTTCCTTCTTGATTTATTTTACGAGCAGTGTGTTTTAAAAGAGAAAAATACACAAACTACCCTGAGCTTTCAGTGTAACGAGCCAGGGTTTCTATAGTAGACCTTTGTGCTTAGCATCCTGATTTTGAAGTGATTACATATTAATTCACCACCAGGTTTGCTCATCCCTTATGAAGGACTGCTTGCTGTCACCTGGTGCATTTGCATATGTGAGTCTGTCCGATTCTGTTGCTGTCCCAGCCTAGTGAAAGATTTGACTTTTGCTTATGGAAGATGTGAATGCTGAGCCATGTTCTTAACACATGCTTGTCTATCTCTACAGGAACCTATGGTCACACGGTTAAGAAATATAATTCCCTGGGTGATCTTGTTCAAGTCTTGGGTACCCCAGGCAAGAAAGGCACTGGCTTGAACCCACTGCAGTTTGACAACCCTGCAGAATTATATGTAGATGGCATGGGAGAGATTTACATTGTGGATGGAGATGGGGGATTGAATAACAGACTAGTCAAATTGTCCCAAGGTAAATGCTTTAACTTGCTATTATAAGAATATTATTTTGTAAGCTGGATTTGATTTGTTTGCTCTTGGCATAGTGTAACCATATTGCACATGAAGCTGTGTGTAAAGGGCTAAATACATGGAAAACAGATCCGTGGGATTGCCCACAGCAAATGATTCTGCTCATGGGACTGCATGCTCACTGGGCCCAGAAGATGCCTCACAGGGACTGGACGTGGTATGAAAATTGAAGGGACTTCTGAGAATTTCCTATCCTGAATACACTGTGGAAACCAGGAAGCTGGATCCCTGCCAGGCTTCCTGCAGTCGGGACTGTGTAACTTTTGCCTCTTCATGCTGTCTCCCCTCTTTGTGCCTCTGATCCTCACATCTCCATCTTCAGGGATTCAGGACCTACTGAAAATCCAAGATAGTCTCCAGCTTAATTACCTCTTTAAAACCCGAAGGCCACATTCCCAGGTGTGATGTGTTAGGAGTGGACTAGTCTTTTTAAAGAAAGAATCCAATCCACTAGACTCTAGAGACTGGAGGGGGGCTATAAAATATAACAGTGGGTGTGGTGCTACACACTTGTAATTCCCGCACTACAGAACACTGAGGCAGGAGGATTGCTAGGAGTTTGAGGCCCGCCTGAACTACATAGTACAAGGCCAGCCAGGACTATATAATGTAGTTCTCTGTCTCAGGAAAAGATAATAATTGAACAGAAACATGACCATTTTGTACAGAGGGAGCTAGTTTGAAGGACACAGGTCAGAGACTCTGACCTGTGCTTTAGAAGTAGCCAGCGCAGCTCAGGCAGAGCTAATTAGAGCAGAGACTGAAGAAACTCAGGAACTAGAGAGACGTAGACAAAGCCAAGTCCTCAAGACCTCAGCCTGTGGTACTTTTTTTTTCAGTTTGCAAGACAAAATTAAGATGTAAATGCATTCACATATTTTTGCCATTTGTAGATTTCTTGATTCTCTGGCTACATGGAGAGAATGGAACAGGACCTGCCAAATTCAACATACCACACAGTGTTACACTTGACTCTGTTGATCGGGTAAAAGCATAGTCTCCTTGTGTTTGGACAGCATGCATGTGGGTGTGTGGGCATGTCTTGGTATATGTTTGTGTGGGTGGGCATGTGTCTTGGTGTATGTATCTGGGTGTGTAAGCTTGTGTCTTGGTGTATGTATCTGGGTGTGTGAGCTTGTGTCTTGGTGTATGTGTCTGGGTGTGTGGGCTTGTGTCTTTGGTGTATGTGTCTGGGTGTGTGGGCTTGTGTCTTGGGTATGTGTCTGTGTGGGTAGGTGGGTATGTGTCTTGGTGTATGTGTCTGGGTGGGTGGATTTGTGTATTAATAGGTGTTCCTATTTCATTTCTGTTGCTGTGATAAACAAACCGTATGGAAAATCAGGTAGAGGGAAAGAGAAATCAAGGCAGGCATTGAGACATCTCCACTGTGGAGTCAGCAGCGGAGAAGAATGAATGCACATGTACATGTGCTGGCTTGCTCACTTACACATTACCATGCAACTCAGCACCCCACCATGGGAATGATGCCACCACAGTAAGCTGTGTGCTCCCATGTCAGCTAAAGCAACCAAGACAACTCCCTCCAGATATTCCCCGAATCAGTCTGCTGTAGACAATACTTATTAGGGCTCTGTACCTAGGACATCCTAGGCTACATCAAGTTCACAGTTACAGCCAACCACAGTAGGCACGTCCAGGCAATTTCTCCAGAGCTGGCTATGTACACTCACTCCGAAAATGTTTGAGCCCTATTCTGAGGAACTTCTGCAAATACTTAGAAATGAGCAAAACATATAGTCTTTAAATGACAAATGAAATAAGTAACGAATCCAGAACTTTGAAAAGAAACTGCCTTCTACTAGGAAAACTGTATTGTGAGTGTATCTCCAGTTCACACAGGGGAGAAGGGCTGCACTGGGGGAAATGGGGCAAATGAGGAGCCCTCTCTGCAAACTCCTGTTCTTTCTGCTTCATGAACTTCATGGGCACAGAAAGCCTCCACCAGGGAATGGAACTGATCTCCTGCTTCCCAGCCCCACCTGCACCCCCCCTTAGGCTTTTCCTCTCTCTTTAAGCAGAGACACTGCTTCTTGGGATCTTAGGGGTTACTTTCCTACAGCAAGTCTCCATCAGCCCTATTTAAATCCTCTGTTGCCTATGGTAGCTATACTTTGTGTTACAGCCATTGCTGTTATGTTCATCAAGGATGCTTCTCTGTAGATTTCAGCTTCTTGAGGGCATGTGATGAGTGGAGCTTGCTTCATTGCTACCACTAGTTCTGAGGGGCCATACCTGGTTAATTAAACATTTGACATGCAGTGTCTGAGTCAGGATGCTCTTTATGTGCAGTGCTGTGCCAGCCTGCCTTCCTTGATGCTAATTCTACATTATTATTATTATTATTATTATTATTATTATTGTGCTCTAAAAAATTCCTCTTTGCAGAGCATGAGAGATCTAGATGGCGAGGAAAGTTCTTAGGGGCCAGCAAGATTATTTGGAGGAACAGCCTGAGATTGCTGAGTGGTGAAAAATGACAGCTCACTTTCTACATACTTGTGGCTCTTGCTTGTCCATTGCTGCTGCTGTAGGGATAGGACACAGGGCCTTCCATATGCCAGGAGAGCATCAGCCCTACTACTGAACTCTGCCCTAGCCCTGCACCTGATGTTTTATAACAGTGTAGTGATATTCCTCGCATTGTATATAATTCACTTCATCATCATCATAGCCTTTCTGAAAAGTGAATTTACTCCATAGCTAAGGACTTCTTGTTTCCTAGAGAGGCTTTCTCTTAATCAAACGTGTTGAGTACTGAGAAAATAAATGAAGGAAAGAAGAGAGAACAATCTGGAATGTCCTTCAGTCCTGAGATGTGACTGTTTCTTCCTTGGTCATCTGTATGGGGCAATAATGCCTGATCCCTGAGCAAACACATTTCAGATCAGGAGGAAGCTAAAGATGTCCACTCTCTTGGATAACAGCCTCTCACTGTCCTGTGTCTGTATCTGTTTGGGAAAGCGGGCAGTGGCTACCAAAATTCAAACATACACACACACTAATGAAGATACAGTCAGGGTCTCTCTGGCTGGCTATACAGACCCAAGAAATCCGAAGGATCTGCAAGGTCTGTGCGGTAAGGTGAACCCAGAATTGTATAATTCATGGGTTCCCATGAATGCTGTTGGGAGCAAATGTGAGCCCCCTGTTTTCTTACAGAGTGTCTTAGCACTCATTACAGTCCACAGAAACTGATATTAAGCCCGTTCTGCTTTATGTGTTACCTACAGACCCAAGCTGCTTCTTCCTGAGTACTTTGTACTTAGAAGCCTTCCCAGCAGTAACAGATAGGGGTTTAGAGATGACACAGGAGAGTAGCCATCTGAGCCTCTGGTGGCAAGGCTGCTTTTCTCTGTCTTGTGACCTGGTTTAGGAGCCAGCTCAGGTGTGCAGTGATGGTGTTAGGGATGGGGGAATCTGCCCAAGCCCCTCCTCGGTGTCTTTGATCTTCTGCACAGTGATGGAGGACTCAGGATTTTATTTCCCTGTGTGTTCAAAGTGGTTGATGGCCCTGGGAGCTTTAGACAGAGACATATGCGAGGTACACTGTAGTGTTCTTACTTGTTAGTGCATTTCAGACAAAGTGATTAACCCTCCCGATAATAGGGCCTAGTGATGCCATCTTTAGGGTCCTCTAAACACGAACTGAGACAATGCTGTGGGTCTAACTAAAATAGTTTCTTCTTGTGTTGTGGGCCCTTCCAGCTGACATGATTTTGATTTCTCAGGTATGGGTTGCCGACCGAGGAAATAAAAGACTCCAAGTATTTGATAAAGAAACTGGAGAATGGTTAGGAGCATGGGGAAACTGTTTCACAGAGGAAGGACCATCAGCTGTTAGGTAATCATTGCTGTTTATTTTAAATGCTTGTTTTAGCTGCTTGTGTGACCCACTTCTTCTAAAAAGTGGCTGAAAGTTTCAAGTGGTTTTTGGTAATTTTAAGGAGGAGAAAAATGAAAGGAAACGAGTGTTCAGAGAATAGTCTGAGATCCTGTAATCCTTCGGGATATTTCCAATTACAGAAGGAGAGCCAAAGCTTGAGTGCATACTGTTGGACCTCCGAACTTTTGACTCTCCATTGGCTATTGTGTCTGTTTAAATGTAGACGTACCTTTAGCTTCATCTACTATCTCAGACTTCTGTACAATTTTGAATCCTTCAGGCAGTGATGACCACTATTGAACATTGCAGAGGACACAGCATTGAGAGAATGATCATTATTATTAAATTCTCCTTCTTTCTAGGTTCACCCCAGATGGGAAGTACTTGATTGTGGCCCAGATGAATCTCAGTAGGCTGTTAATTTTGGCAGCCCCACCATCTGGAAGCATCGGAGACTGTTCTGTGATCAGCACCATCCAGCTGGCAGATCAGGTTCGGCCACATCTTCTAGAAGTTGATCAAAAGACCGGCGCAGTCTATGTAGCAGAAATTGGGGCAAAACAAGTGCAAAAATATGTCCCATGGCATAGCCATGCTCTTGCCTTTGGAGCTTAGTACCTCCTTCCTGGAGGGACTTCAGAGTCATTGTTTTTAACATCATAAGGCACAGGGTCCTTTTTACTTCTACCAGAAAAGTGTGTTGGTTTGTCATTAAGAGCCATGTTTTCTTGTGGCTCTTGAGACTTAGATTTACAACTAAGTGCATAAGAGTTTTTTTTTCCTTTCCTTTTTGAGGTCCTAGGTATTGAACTCATGTCTTCATATAAGCAGCTTTCAAAAAAGAAATGCAATTTGAAAATGAGGTCATGACGGGGAGCTGTGATTGTAACGGTTTACTTGTGTGGGTTATTAACTCTCTGGGCTCCTAGGATAACCTTTTGATTTCATATGAAGACCTGGAAACCACTGGTTTATTTAACTATGTAAAATGGACTGTAAGAAATTGTGGTTGGGTGGGTCACCCGAGTCACCTGGTGCCTGCACAGTGTCATGCCAGGTCCAGAGGAGTCTGAAGTGAGGAAGCAGCAGTGTCTGCCTTGCAGGCTAGCAGACAGACAAGTGGGCCTGGTGACAGCAGGAGCATGCAAGCGGGACTCATGGAGACTGCAGGAAATGGCAGTGTGGACTCAGATTGCCTAGGGATGAGTGAGCAAGAGGCAGTAATACCATCCAGGCTGAGAAGACTTACAGGCTTCCTGTGAATTCTGAAGTAAAAACAAAACACAAGTTCTGGTCTCTCTCTCTTTTTTCCTACAAAATGCTCAATGTCACCCTTTACAAATGAGACTGCAACAGCCAGCATGGAAGTTCTTTCCTAAATGAAGATGCACCAATGGTATTTTAGGGTTAGTGCTAGTTTTTAGAATGAGCTCACTTAGCTACTGGCACTAGTCTACCTCCAAGATACTTTAGGGAAGTTAGAACCATTTACATGGAAGTGTGCCAAATGCTTTCAGGTATCAGGATAGATCTCCTGCCAATCCAGCCCACTCTTGAGCTATCTGAGTACCCACCTTCAGATGCAGGTTTGTGTTTTTCAATTTGTTCCAGCTTATTCTAGGTTCTGATGGAACCTTTCCATGTCAGGGTCTTACCATCACCCACCCTTTCTCCATCAGCACCCTTCCTCTCCTGGCATTACATGGTGACTTGTGCAGCACCGCGGAACCCTGTGATGACTGACTACTCTTCCCACCCTCTACAGCTGAAGGGGCCGGTTTTGGTGCTTTGCTCACATGCTGTGTGTGTGGGAGGAATGCTAAGTCTCCACTAGAAATGTGCTGCTTATGGTTGTTGACTGTTTTTCTCTGTCAGTGGCATAAACAGAACCTCTGGAACCATGAGCACTACCTACATGGCGGAGGCATCCAGGCCAGTACCAGCTTCATTTCTTCTTTACAGAGTCTATAAAACTTGGTGAGAATATTGTTCCTGTTTGTCTTAAAAGACATGCTGATTTGATCAGTGTACTTTCAATCAAAGTTTTACTCATTTCCTTTGGATCACTTAGTTAAATAAATAAGAATTGTATTTTCTATTGAAACATTAAAGTTTTGCAAAGAAAAATGTATAGAACTTGGCTACTTATTTTAAGATTTTTTTTTTTTTGGTTTTTGCTTTTTTTAATAATAGAAGAATTTTACTGACCATAAGATCCCTGGTTGGTGAGTCTGGGCATGGTGATATGTGTCTGTAATTCTGCATGCTGGAGGCCACAACGAGATCTCAGATTGCAGATCAACCCAGCTGCTGACTAACGTTTGTTGCATAAATCCAGGAGTAAAGACATTGCAGTAGCTAAGAAAATTCTTTTGTCTCTGCTCTCATAAAGCATGCACTGATGAGGTGTTTCAGCTGGACTGATCTGGGCTTACAAGGATGTTTGTTCATGCCCTGCTTCTGTGTGGGTGGGAATTCTATCCCAGGTCCTTGTGTTTACCCAGCAAGTGTTCTAATCCACAGAGCCACCTCCTCAGTATTATAAGTTGGTACATTGTTAAAGATATATTTTTTATTATTTTCAATTATGTTCATGTATGTATCTATCTCTTTGTGTATATGAGTGCAATGTCTATGGAGCCAAAAACATTTAATCCTCCCGAACTGGAATCAGGCAGTTGTGAAACCAAACTAGGTCCTCTGCAAAAGCAGAAAGTGCTCTTAACTCCTGAGCTAGCTCAGCCCCAGGAGTCTGTATTTTGCTGTAGTAATGAAACTTCTAGATGTCTTTGCTTCCTAGTTTTACTCTTGACATGGAGGAGGAGGAGGAGGAGGAGGAGGAGGAGGAGGAGGAGGAGGAGGAGGAAGCGTTTTAAACTAGAAAACCCAAGGTGTGATTATTCTCCCTCCCGCTCTAATAAGAATAAATGAACTTCTACAACAAAGTGCTTTTCAATCATAGAATACCTGGTTAGAGTCTGATAGGAAAAACACACCCTGTGTGTAGCGGTCATATAACAGCTTCGTAGACCATTGCCGGAATCTAAGGTGACAAAGAAGTCACTTGTTTTGCCTCTTCTCTCTCTCTCTCTCTCTCTCTCTCTCTCTCTCTCTCTCTCTCTCTCTCTCTTTCTCTCTCTCTCTCTTTCTCTCTCTCTCTCTCTCTCTCTTTCTCTCTCTCTCTCTCTCTCTCTCTCTCTCTCTCTCTTTTAGAGGTTTTTAAGTTTGATTGTAGAGCTAACAGAACTGAGAACTCTTTACAATTCTTAGACTCACTAAATTAAATCAGAATCATCTTTTAAAAAACCCTTAAATTACATGAATGGATTGTTTTATTTTTCAACTACATACTCAACTACATACATAAATTTTTGAGGTCAGAATTTATCAGCTTTATTCATTTTACAAAAACCTGTTACAAATGGGAAGGTTTGGGGCCTCGTGTCTGAGAGAGCAGTGCTTCCCAGAGGAGGGGGCAGTCATCACCTGTGCTACAGCCTCCACCCAGAAGAGGGCAGTAGAGCTCCGTGTGTGATAGGCATGTCTTGAAATAGCTGGGGCAGTACAATGCTAGGCTTCCTTGTGCTCTTATTTCTTTTTTCTTTTTTTAAGTTGAAGCTACAGTATCAAACATACAAGTTGTTTTCCTTTGTTTCTACAAAACACTTATATCCTGAGGAAGCTGGTGCATACCTGACACATTTCTTGGAGTTGAACATTTTTATGGCTTAATTTGCTTTTCTACAATTAAAAGGGAAAAGGTTTTAATTAAGTAACTAAAATAAAAATAGGAAATAAAATAAAATAAATGTAGTAATTCAGACTAGAAGCTAGAAGTGAATTATCTTACAGATAAGGCTATAGTTGATAGTGAACTTAGTACATAGGGGATTCATGCTGAATTAGTCTTGCTGATTGGGTCTTTGGAGCATATTACTTGCAACTGTTGATTATTTTACGAATAAAAAAAGTCAAATATTTTTTTAAAGGCCAAATTCCTGGCCCTTAGCCATCATATAAGCTTTACTCAGCTACCTCATAACATGTAGCTCTTTCCTCGATATGTAAGAGTTGAATGGAAGTTGAACAGTGTTTAGTTAGGGTCACTATTACTGTAATGAAATACCATGACCAAAAACAGTTTGAGAAGGAAAGGGTTAACTTGGCTTATGCTTCCACATCACTGTTCATCATTGAAGGAAGTCAGGACAGGAACTCAGACAGGGCAGGAACAGGGAGGCAGGAGCTGATGCAGAGACATGGAGGGGTGTTGCTTACTGGCTTGCTCATCATGGCTTGCTCAGCCTGCTTTCTTATATTACCCAGGCCCACCAGCCCAGGGTTGGCACTATGCACAGTGGACTGTGCCCTCCCCCAACAATCACTAAGAAAATATCTTACACGGGTTTACTTATAACACAATCATATGGAGGCATTTTTTCAATTGAGGCTCCTTCCTCTCAGATGACTATAGCTTATGTCAAGTTAGGTAGCAAAATCGACCCCTTGTCATCTAGACACACAAATATATTGCTGTTGAGGCATAACCAACCTTTTCTTTCTTGTTCACCCACAATGCTGCACATTAATAAATATCACAATATAAAACAAACTTAAAGGTTTCACAGTCTTTACAAATTCAAACACTTTAAAAGTTGTCTCTTTTAAGCAATCCAAAGTTTCTAAAAGCTCGAAATCTCTCAGCCATGGGCTCTTATGAAATCAAAACAAATGTAATTGTTTCTTATTCTAAGAGGGAGGAACCAGGGCATAGACACAATCAAATCCAAGTGGAGCCAAACTCCAATGGTAATAACTCAGTGTCTCATGTCTGGATTCACTCAATCTTCTGGACCCCTTCAAAGGGCCCAGGTCACTTCTCCAGCTTCACCGTCTGCAGCTCAGCGCCACTCCACAGCTGCTGCTGCCCTTGGCTGCCATCCCTTGGTACTGGCATCTCCAAAGTGCTGGAATCTACTGCTACAACTGGGCTGCACTTTCATCAGCAGCCTCTCCCGGACTCTCTTCAGGGACTTGAGCCATGCCATAGTGTGAAGCCTCGGCTGTTCTCCATGACTTTTAAATCAGTACCACTGAGGAGACTCCTACACTACCAAGATTGGCTGCCAGCAAAAGATGCCTCTCTGGAACATAGCTTCTGTGTGCTCACCCTGAGGGAAATGCCTCAACGATGCCTCTCTCTTCCTGTCCCTCTCCCTCCCCCCCCTCAGCATTTAACTGGGCATATTGTGCATTAATTATTATACAAGCAGATATATCTATGTAAGGAGTGTTAGCCACACAGAACAGAAAAGCCTGAAAACTCATACAGACCCTAAATCTCATATAATACATTCAAAAGTTTATGGAAGATGAGGCCTAGTGGTAACAGCCCATAGGCCCAGCATGTGGCAGCCTGAAGCAGCCCACTCAGGAGATGGGGGTTAGCCAAGCCTACATATCGAGAATGTGTGAATGAGGTACGATGGCCAGGGATCAGAATTTGAAATTTAGATTCTGGTTAAGCTGGATTCTGATCACGAGGCACCCTGCCTCAGTTTTTCTCTATGGTGGGATTGTGAAAACCAATAAGATCATGGGTGTAAGCCAGCAAGCCACATTTCTGACATGGTCAGCACAGCCAGCCTTTAACAATCTCTGCAAAAACTCACTGTAGAGTGACAGCCATAAGCTAGGGCTACAGTGGTATAGTATATGTGGCACTAGCCATATGGGGGGGGGTGTTCCCACTTGATTTTGAATTGAATGGAAATACTAGTATTTCATCAACTAACATGTTTGCTTTAAATTTCAGCAGTTGCTTTTAAGCTGTCCTCTGATTCTCCCATGACTTTATTAAGATTACTTGTATAAGTGCCTTTGGCATAGATGTATATCACGTGTTGATATTAGGAGTGTGGAGCCTTTTATTTTGTAGACATAGCATCCCACTTGGAACTTTTATTTTTGAAACAAAGAGGGCAGTAGAGTTCTATTCATTCACAGCTTCCTTGCGGCATTTCCTCTGCTTTTCAAAAGGTACTTGGGTTTCCTCAATATAAAATATTTAGGATTCATTAAGATGGAGTTAGTCATGTCAGAAATTGTATTGAGAGATAAAAGAATATTTTCTCGTAACCCAGATTAATGCTAAAGCAGTATGACAAAGAAGGAAATACAGATATATAGTCATTACCTGATGAAAGCAAATAGATCTAGTCTTTAGAAAGCGAAGTGTCTATTTATTTTGCACACATCCTTACATTTGAAGCAAAGAAACACATATTCAGAGTTTTGATACACCATGAAAAAGCGTAAACTTTTTGTGATGAAGAATGAATGGGAAGGGGGAATCTTTAAACATGCTAGAAAAGCAAAAAAACAACTGCTCACATTTGGGGGGAGTGCAATGGTTGATATTGATTATAAATCCCAAAGAATTTAGGGTCACTCAGGAGACAAGCATCTGGATAGGGTCGTGATGATGTTTATGGATTGGGGTAGCAGAGATGGGACTGTCCACCTTAAATATGGACACCACCATCTCATGCACTGTGGTCCTGGACCATGCACATGTCACTGAAAGGATGCCTAGTCTTTGGCACTACCCAATAAAAGCAAAGATATGAATGTCCTGAGTCTTTGTCCTCCACTGTGGTAGCCCCAGCCCGTGTATTCAGTGAACACCTGCTCTGTAGCTTGTATGCTGGAGATACTGAATTTTGCCCTATTTTTAATTCAGTTATCATGCAAAGCTGCTGGCTACTGTGCTAGATTACACAGCAGGGGCTCTTGGTTTGTCATAACACAACTTGTTTTCCCTGTTTCTTTGTTTTGTTTATTTCTAAATCTGCCTCTACTTTTCCAGTGCCCAGCTATACTGTGGTTCCAGAAAGAAAGCAGCTAACAACATCACTGCCCACACAGGAATTAAAGGAGAGCTGGACAGTGGTATTTACAGTGGGCCATTCAGGGGATACTTTTCCTTTCTTCAACCTGGACACTGGCAGTCTGATATGTGGTGGTCAGACTGGAATTTCCAAGAAGTCTTTCCCAGAGGACTTTGTTTAAGCCATCTGATGGCTTCTGCCACATCAACTTCTGCCTACAGGTTCCTGACCCAAAGCAACTTGGAGAAGGAATGATTCATTTGGCTTCCATTTCCACAACATCCTTCTCCAAGTTGCTTTGGGCCAGGGTGTTTCATCACAGCAATACTAACCCTAACTATGACAGAAACTGATACCAGGATAATGGAGAGGAGCTGCGGCAGACCTGTCCATGTCATTTGGGGGAGGATTGTGGAAGAACTAGGGAACTCGGGGCTAGTAAAGACCTCGAGTGTTGAAAGCTCAGTGGGCTGTCCTGAAGAATCTTGGGAGACAGAATGTGGAGGGCAAGCAAGAGGCCTGGCTTGTGCAGTTTCAGAGGAAAACAAAGACTGCCAGGCCGTTTGTGTAAAGAATCTGTGGTGTTGTCTGCTCAGCTGGAGCTGAAAAATTGACTGATTATGTATACGGTATACAGAAGAGGGCACCAGGTCTTTTTCTAGACGGTTGTGAGCCACCATGTGGTTGCTGGGAATTGAACTCAGGACTTCTGGAAGAACAGTCAGTGCTCTTAACCTCCGAGCCATCTCTCCAGCCCCAATTTTTTTTTTTTGAGGAATCTGGTTTTTATTTCTGGGAAATAGCAATACTTCTCATTACATCTCACAATCTGCAAGGGAAGGAACAGTGTAGTAGAGACCATGAACAACTTGTCTCTCACTGTAAGGGCACGAAAAATGATTAGGACACCCAGCTTTGATGGACAGGAATTGACAAGATAACAAGATCCCTTGTGCCTGGGGTAGGATTACAGCTAACAGCACTTGTGGTCTAAGTTCACTTCCTCAAGGGGAGGTCTCCATGGAATGACCAGAAAACCCATCAATTCCACTCATGGGACAGATGGTCAAAGCTCTTCCCTCCCGAGTAACTCAGGCTGAAGTAGGGCCGGACTGGCCCACAGAAGGTAGCATGACAGAAAAGTAAAAGTATGACATCTCTCTGTCACATTGTAGAAGGAGACCTCATGGGCATTATAGTCCAAAAAAATCCCTACCCGCTGAAGAGGGGTCCGAAGAGGGAGGGCAGTCATCGGGGAGGTTAGAGCCCAATATTCTTTCCCATACCACAACGACACAGCCCAGAATCCATTCTGGGGGGCTGAGGTCACCCCACCTTTTCTGCACACTGAGTCTTCACAGACACCTATGGTCCACTTGGCTTTATTTCCCACCTCTACCTCCCAGTAATGTCTCCTAGCGATGAAACACAGAGAGCCCAAGACACAGGGAAACAAATTGAACCGCTCACAGTTGTCTGGTAGGTCCTGCTGGAGGTAACTGGACGGTACTTGGCAAAGATTATCAGAAAGGATCAGGCTGGGGTAGGCTGTGTCTGGGTCCAGGGTCACATCAACTGAGTATAACTGAGCCTCTCTCAATTCTTGGATTTTCTTCATATCTGACTGCATTTTTTTCTGTGAACTGCTTCAGACTTTCTGTCAAGAATAGACACTTTTGGGCAAAAAACATGTATTTTCTCTTGTAGATCTGGAGGTGTGATCCAGGGTTCAGGGATCCAGATTCTTTCAGCCCTGCTCAGTGTGTCCTTTAAGAGCTCCCTGGTGGGCTGCTGCTGCTTCTCCTCCAGCTGGGCCGTTAGGCCACTGAGGTGAGAGATGTTGCAGGAGAACAACTGAGTGACGGCACCATTGATGCTGTTGTAGATGGCCAAGTCTAGCTCCTCGAGGTGAGCTAACAGGCGATACTCATGTTCCTTCAGGGAGTGATACAGCTGCTCAAACTCCCAAACGATTTTTCCCTCTCCATCTGGGTCAGGCTCAAGAGTTCAGCTCTCTCCTGCTCTCCCTGTGCCCTCCGTCTCTTCTTCAAGTCTTTCACTCTTCTTAGATGATCCAGCCGATTTTGGATTTGTTCCTTAAAGCCCTCCACCGCCTCCTCGAGCGGCAGCACGCTGTGGCTACAGTGCTCCCGCGATCGGTCGCACACCACGCATCTGGTCCTGCTCGCAGTACAGCATCAGAGGTTCGTGGTGCTTCTCGCACACGCCCACCTCGCCCCCACCGGGCACCAAAGGCTGCTCAGTGCGCAGCTGCTTCACCAGCTGGGTCACGTTGGGCCGCATCTGGCACTGCAGGAAGGTCTTCCAGCACTGCCGCTGGTGGTTTTATAAGAAAGGTCTGAAGCAACCATGGCAGGCAAGCCTGGACACAGCATTCCTCCATCCATGCGCTCTGCATCAGCTCCTGCCTCCAGGTTCCTGCCTTGTTTGAGTTCCTGTCCTGATTGATTTTTTTTCACTGATGGACTATGCTGTGAAGTGTATGCCAAATAAACTTTTTCCTCTTCAAATTACTTTTGATTGTAGAAGTCACTGCAGCAATAGTAACACTGGCTAGGAAAGTAAGAGTGAACAGCTACAGAGATGTAATGCAGCTGAATGAAGTCACCTCTGGCTGGGTTACCAGGTGCATGCTTTGCAGAGGATCCCTCTGTCAGTTCTGGTGATTGGCTTTTCAGCATGTTAATATTGGAGTCCTTACTACTGAGTCATTATACAACTAGTTACTGCCTGAGTCTACCCTTCACATGTGATTGTAGAACCCTGTTATCAGACAGGCATGATAATATTTTTTTTCAAAACAGATGGGTATACAGAGAGACACAAAGGGAGGGGAGAAGAGAGAGAGAGGGGGGAGAAAGGAAGAGAAAGACAGACAGACAGACAGACAGACAGACAGAGACAGAGAGACAGAGAGACAGAGACAGAGAGACAGATTTGCAAATGATTATGCCAAGCACTGAGGAATTTTTTTTACACTCCCCTATTTTTAATAGCAAATTACTAAATTTCAACTATCTTTAACTGCACATTTTGATGGTGTTAGCCATGTGAACATTGTTTTGTTTCAGAGCTTTGGAGTCGTCTTACAGAATTAAAATCACTCATCAAACAAGCCTGCACTCTGTCCCTCCAGCCCCTAACAACTAGTGTTTTCCTAGCAATCTCCATAACTCCAACTATTCTCTCTCTTTGCCCTCCCCCCCTCCCCCCTCCTCCCTCCCCTCTCCTCCCCCCTCCTCTCTAAGACCCACTCTCTCCTGCCCCACCTGTTTGACAAGCATTACACTTAGCTTGATGTCCCGTGCTTCTTCAGTGTTATGTGTGCTAGAATTTCCTTATGTTTTGAGGCTGAATTGTGTGTGTATAGTACATTTAAAAACCTTTGGTGGGCAAGTTGGCTTCTTAGCTGTTTGTTGTAAAAGAGGATAGAATGCACACGGGTATATAAATACCACTCCTGAGATCCAACCTTCAGTTCTTGAGAAGATGTTAGCACAGTGGGATTCCCCACCATATGGAGATTCTATCTTTAAGCCTCTGATGTCAAGCTACATCACTTTTCCTGTGCAGTGGCAGTCTGCATACTCCCCCAGCAGTGTGCAAAGGTTCTTCACATCCTTAGACACACTTGTTTCTTTTGATGGTATTCCTTTGAGTGTTAATTAGAACTTTAGATCTAATACTAACTGGACCCCACTACATGGTGACATGCTCTGAGAAGGAACAGCTGGCTTTTGCTGAACAGTTATAAGCAAGCTCTTCTCAAAGCACTCAGCATTAGCCCTGGAAGCCCTCACCAGGGCCTTTAAGCTCAATAGAAATATCTAGATGAGAGAGTTGTCATAGCTACTGTGAGCAGCTATGCACTATAGGGGTGGGATTCAACCCAGGAGGATGAGCTAATCTGCTCCTCTCTCAGAAGGATGCACATGCTCAAAGCTTATAAGTGTGCTAAGGAATAGTGAAGCCTGTGATGCCTGTCACATAGAAAGATCTAGAATTCACAGTTAAAGACAGCAATGGAGAATTGTGTGGTTGGGAACTGGAGAGATGATTTAGGACTTAAGAGCCCTGGCTGTTCTTTCAGAGGACCTGAGTTCAATGCCCAGTGCCCTCATGGTGGCTCACAGCAGTCTGTCAGTTCAGTTCCAGGAGGTTCAGTATGGTATTCTTCAGACACTGTACACATGCAGTGTTACAGACATGCACGAATTCAAACTACCTGTCTATACAAAGAAAAAAAAAGTCTTTTAAAGTAATGGTATGTTCTGTATAGATCAATTAAAATTAATGATTATGAAACCAACATTAAAGATTATTAAGATAAAAATAAGTAGGAAAGATATGTAGGAATATGGGACTGTGATATTCATTGTAGTTCTGATTAAAGATACACAAGATTTATGACATTTTCTCATAATGTTATATCATCCTTAGCACTTTTTTCTGCCTCTGCTTTTTTGAGTTCTTCAGGCTGGATTGCCTCAGGCTCTGGACTGGTTCTTGCTTCCTGGGAGAGTTCATCTTCCCTTATGTCCAAAGTTGTCCTTCCAATGCTAATAACCTCATTAACATCTGGTCAGATTGCTCTTTGGTTCTCTGGATGCACACAGACAGTTACCCCCTTGGCATTTCTACTTGGTCATTTCATGGTTATGTCAATGTAACCTGTCCAGGAAAGATAGTTGATTCCTTCCTCTCCAGTTCAAATAGATTAGAAACATTCTTTTTTCCCCCAGACATTCGAGCTGATCCTTTGTCTCCTTGGAATATCCTTGTACCAATTTTCGCCCAGATGAGTCTGCTCAAATGCAGCCTCCTCTTTAGTAAACTGGGCTCATTTTATGCTGTGGTTTGAATTATGACTGTCTTCTGAAAGTTCAGGTGTGAAATGTCTACTGGCACTGCTGGGCAGTGGCGGCACATTTATAGAGGTGAGGTTTAGTGTGCTTAGGATGCCAGGGGCATGTCCTTAAAAATGTTATTATGACAAGACATGTCATTGCCTGTTTCACTCCCTGACCTAAGGTGAGCAGCTCCCAGTCACTGTGGGACACTGTCACTACAGACCCAAAGCGGTGGAACCAGGGGCTGGAATCTCTGTAAGAAGTATGTCACAAGCTTGTATTGTGTGATGGGCCAGAAACATAGATGAACATGTTTGTGTCTTTCCACACTTTCAGAATTTATTGAAAAACAATGAATCTACAGGATGTAGAGGTCTCAACGACAGCAGTTTGTCATATAATCCTGCCTGGCTGAAAGGAGTGGCGAGTGGCAAGTGCTTTTATTCCAATCTTAATTACTAATATTAACTCTTATCACACAGAACATAGCAAATATGCCTATAGACCTCTCTGCATAATATAGCTCATGAAATAAATACTGGCTAGGAAGGCTGTGGCTGAATTGGGAAGGTTTCAGAAGAGGCAATCTGTAATGATAAACAAGGGACCAGACCACGGGCAGCTCCTGCTAGAGTTCCTGAAGCCAGGGTCAAGGGCAAAGCTGCTGAGCTGAGTTGCTGGGTGGTCCAGGACAGAGTCAGGTCAGGAGCCGGAAACAGCAGGCCACATTCAGTGAACAGGTGACAGACCGTCAGTTGACAAGGCCTCATAATTAGCAGGGGACCAGACAAAACTGAAACTCCTTCACTTGATAAGTTCCAGGTGAGAGTTTTTGTGAGTCCAATAAGCTTTGAGGACTGGTTCCTCTGATGTAATTTTCATTCGCCTGTGTGCCCCCACAGCCTCCGTTCACTCCCGTTAACTCACAGATGGCTGTCTTTCTGTTCCTGCTCTAATCACGGCCTGACCTCAGTACAAATATTATGCTGAGCATAAGAAGATAGAAATAAGAGAAAATGCTCTATGATTCTATTTATTTGGAATTCTAGAAAAAGATCAATGTTTTCCTGAAGCCATAGTTACCACTAGATTTTGACTGGATGATCAACTTTGCACTTAATGGAAAAAATCTTCATTTTAGTGATAGAGTCACAAACACATATATGTATTATGGGCATATATATGTCATATGTCAAAAATTTGCCAAACTACACTTGAAATGCATGTTTTATTAAAAATTAAATCTCAACATTTTTGTTAAAAACAATATTGGAGAATGAGAGAGACAAAATAGAGGACTGGAGAGAGAAGAAACCAAACAAAAATAGACTTGAAGGTGACGAAGGGCAAGAGAATGCCTGCTCCTGACCTTGACCTATTAAGGCCAGTGGAGAGGGCTGACTCCATAGAGAAGAGCCAAGGAGTTCACTGCCTCCTGCAGTTACCAGGAAGAATTGCCTGCCAGGCCTTCTCCATCCATGATGTTCAGGTCAGAGGAAACAGAAACAGGAGTTTTGAGGATGCAGGGTTGCAGCGGGCAGATGGATGGGTGGTGGGAAATGCTTGATGTAGGGAGAGCAACGTGAATGTGACTAGTTGGTTCAGACAGGATGATTGACAGGTAGAGCTGAAGTGCTAACCTTGGCCAAGGCGGTCAAGGTAACAGGAGAAAGAGTTGAAATAAGAAAAGTTAGTTCCTATCATCAGTTGATATATTAGCCAATTAGAATAATAATGACAGACAGCTAAGGCTGAAAATAAAAAATGCTTTTATCAGGCATGGGTTTAGGAGACGTCTCTCTCCTTTCTGTGTGGAATAATCTCCACAGATAACATCCTTATCATTTGTAGCTTTGGTACTCAAAAAATGAGCATTGTATGTTAATTATGATTCCTATGGACCAATTTTTGATATTTTATTATTTTTTAAAACATTTTACATACCAATAATAGTTCCCCTTCTCTCCTCTCCTCCCAGTCACCCATGCTTTCCCCCAACCCTACCCCCACCCACTCCTCAATGAAGATGAAGGCCTCCCAGGGGGAGTCAGCAATGTCTGAGATATCAAGTTGAGGCAGGACCAACCTCTCCCCACATCAAGGCTGAGCAAGGAATACTTTTATAGGGAATAAGTTCCAAAATGTCAGTTCATACACTAGGGCTAAATCCTGGTTGATATGAATTACTTTTTTAAAAAAAGATTGTTTTATGCCCAGCCTTTCAGTTTGTAGTGGACCTTGTAGTCTGTGATGTAATTCTAAGAAGTAGGTAATTTTTTTTTTTTGTAATATAGGCTATAATCTCTTTAGCCTCTCAGACCCTTAATGGGGCTGGTGATGGATAATTCTTCACAAGAAGATGGGGGCAAAGTGATCTCTTAGTTCCTCAATAAAGGGGCTAGAGTTCATACTTAAAGTTGACTTTACATTAATTTGAAACAATGCACAGAAAGATCCTTGCTTTTCCTATTCAGACATCTCAGACTTCTAACTAGAGTCAACGTCTTATATTCAACAGCAAAAATGAATGTCATTTTCCTATTTACAAGAATATATATGGCAAGATTTAAAGAAATAGACTTGATTTTATCTTCATTATGAGTTTCTTTTATGTATACTTTGATATTTAAAAAATATATATGTTGCTGGATAGATGGGTCAAGGATTAAGAGCACTGATTGCTTTTGTGGAGGACCCAGACTTTGTACCAGACACTCACCTGGTAATTCACAACCAGCAACTTTAGTTTCATGGGATTCAACACCCTCTTCTTGCTCCCACTGATATCTGCATGTACATGGCACACATAAATTTATATATATACATAAAATAAAATCTTAAAAATGAATAATAATACATATTATTTTATCACATTCTTAACATCCTATTAAATTTTGTGCCTCTCTTCATTTAAATGTTAGCTTTGGAAAGAAGGCCTAGGAAGTATTTTGACCCTGGGGCAGGTATTGCACAAATTCTAGTTAGCATATAATGAAAACCTAGGAGCAGATATTGGAGAAAAGTTGGAATATCAGAAAAGGAAACAGACTACAGTCAATTCTCACTCAGCCACCTTCTCAGGCTGAACAGGGTAATTGCTATTTTCAAGGGTCCTCAGCCTGGCTGGTCACTCCTACAGAATAAATGAATCTCTACTTTCTCCTGCCTTAAATATCTTCCCTGCCCAGCTGTTTCATTTCCTGGTTTAACTCTGCATCATAATCCTAGAGTTAGGATTAAAGGTGTGAGCTATTACTGTTAGGCTGTTAGGGCTTGAACTCACAGAAATTCAGAAATGTCTTTGTCTCCTGAGTGATGGAATTAAAGGTGTGGGTCACCACTTTCTGGCCTTCAGGCTAGCCTGTGAGTGATTATGTTCTCTGATATTCCAGGCTGATTTTATTAAATATACTATATATCATCACAGGCAGAAACTACACTAAGAAGTACTCCCTCTCCTGTATTATTTTACTTATTCCTGACAGCCCCCGCCCAATGCAGCTGTTATCATTATCACTAATATAAGGAAACTGAGTGCCAATACTTCTTGTCAGGGTAGAGAGTGACGAGGCTGGGCTTCAGCCAAGGTCTCTCTTCTCTAGAGCCTCATTGTTCCTTCCTAACCCAAATGTGCCTCACAGCTTGTAATCAGGGTTAGCATCATCTCGGGCCACAGACTCTGATTATGAGAAGAGGAGTCACCAAGGAAATCTGACCCACCGACTCTCAAAGCTTCCTGAAAATTTAAGCCACAGCTGTTCTTTATCTGATGTTCTTGGTTACATATCATTACATTCTTCGTCACTCAGGTCTGGTGTCTACCAAGGATCTCAGACGGTAGGAATATTGATGGAATGCACCTTTTCTGTATGTATGATTTCAGATGGTAGGAGTATTGATTGAATGCAGCCTTTCTATATGTATCATGTCCTGCTGTGCTTGGCTGGAGAACTGTTTGCTGTGTCGCAGCACAGGTGGACGAGAAGATCACTCATCAAGCAGATGCTGTCATGCTTTACATCTGTGCTACAAATCCAGTTAACTGTTCATGGAAATTCAATTCTGTGTGCAGTGGAAGGTGGGCAGTTCCTCAGTTTTAAAGGCAATTGCTGCGTGGGATTTTAATCATTCAATATATTATGATTATTTCTAAAAATAAAACAAGTTTATTAAAGATTCATTTTCTTATTTTATGTGTATGTGAGAGTGCATAGATACATATGTGTGTATGAGCCACATTCATGCCTTGTTCCCACGGAGGTCCAAAGAGAACAATGAGTCCTCTGGACCTGGACTTATAGATGATTGTGAACTGCCACATGGGTGCTGGGAACTGAACCCAGGTTCTCTGCAAGAATAGTAAGTCTTCTTAACTATTGAGTCATCTCTCTAACCCTAAATAAACTTATCTTTTAAAAAAAGACAGCATAAAATTCTGCCTTTTTTAGAGTCACTGGGATCCACTGATGAAGAATACACATTGTTCTATGTTCACATCAGGATTCCGGTTCTGACAATAGGTCTTCACTTTTGCCAGCTGTAATTAAGAGAGAAGAGCCTTGGTTTAACAATGATTAAGTGGATCAATAAATGACTGCACATAAACCTGGATCCATGGGTTATCTGCTCATTCTTTTCTGTTGTAAACACTCTTGGCATCTGTCACAGCTTGAGCCTCTCTCCATTCACAGAGATGCACTACTAAATACCAAATGCATTACTAGGGACTAAAGATGCATTACTGTAGTTCTGCTTTTTCATATTATCTTGTTACAATAGCCATTTATAATCTAAAATAATATTTTTTCACTTCTAGAAACTCACATCCTGTGAGTAATTTACAGTCTAGGCTTAACTATTGTCATTCAGGTATAAAGAATCAAATGGGTCTTTCATTTGTAGCATGAGTCCATTATATTTATTTCATCTTCATATATTAACATCAAGCATGATGTGTATGGCATATCATAAGTGAATCAATATGATACTTGATTCTTGGTGGAAATCTCCAGGTGCTTTGTTTGGTTTTGTACAACTTCTTCAGAGCATCATCAAACGTATATGTCCCTTAGCAAAGGACCCATTGTTCAAATTTCATTTTTGTTGTGATTAAACAACTTGGCAAAAAGCAACACAGGGGAGAAGAGGATGTCTTTGCCTTACAATTTCAGGTCATAGTCCATCCTGAAGGGAAGTCGAGGTTGGAACTCCAGGCAGGTACCGGGAAGGCAAAGCCTATGCTTATTTCACATAGCATTGTCTCTCACTGGGGAACTCAGGACCCAGGCAAAGGAACCACAGAGAATGCTATTTGTGGGGTGGCAAGCAAGCTTATGCCCAGCTAGCTTTCTTATATAGTTCAGGACCATTTGCTTAGGGAATGGTGCCTCCATGGTGGGCTGGGCCCTCCTCCATCAAATATCAGTCAAGATGTTCCCTTACAGACATGCTCATCTAGGCCATTCCTCAACTGAGATTCTCTTTCCTGATAATTTCAGGTTGCATCAAGTTGATAATCAAACTAACTAAACACCCATGAACCTTGTTTTTTTTCCTACTACCTCAAGATTTGAAAATGAGAACACGAGGCATAGGAATTTTATAGTAGGAGAATATTGGAAGATAAGAGTGGTCTTGAGTGCAAATATTCCACTCCAGCTGCACACAGCAGCAGGGCTTGAGCTCCCAAACAGTGCAATGGAACCAAATACCAGTTTAATTGTTTTGATTGCACCTTGGGCATTTGTTGCTTTGTATAAATCAGCAGCCACTGTTCCCAACCATAGCATTGCTATGAGCACTGACTTAGGTATGTCAGAAGGGAAATGCTTGTCCAGTCCACTGGGTGAGGAGATAAAGGGTTAATATTCTCCCCTGATCTCCATCTTTTTTGTCTTTCAAGTGGAAAACCATTGCTATAGAGAAAATAAGTTTGTAGCTGGAGTTTCAATTTCTATCAGTGGAGCCAATTCAGTTGCTCCGCCCTTGGGCTTTATATGAGAAGATAGCTACTTCCTTTAATGTATGGCTATTCAAAGACACCACTGTCCCTGCCGCTTCGGAAGTTCTGATGGCAAACACACAAAACATGGAAAACATAAAGACAGAAATGATGTGCCATAGGAAATCAAGATTTAACTTTAATAGAAGTAACACGGGGGGGGGGGGGGGCTGGAGAGATGGCTCAGCGGTTAAGAACACCGTCTGCTCTTCCGGAGGACCCGGGTTCGATTCCCAGCACCCACATGGCAGCTCACAACTGTCTGTAGTTCCAGTTCCAGGCAAACACCAAGGCAAATAAATAAATAAATAAAGTTTAAAAAAAAAAAAAGAAGAAGAAGTAACACGGGAACAAAAGGCAGCATTTTGACATAGATCAAAAGTGAGGCTGCAATTGTGACATTCACCGTGTCACTAGGTTAAGGCTTTTACCTTTGTGCACCTTCCTATATAAAGGGTGTGTGTGTGTGTGTGTGTGTTATGCTGAACAAGAACACAGAGCCCTTGTCTCAGGTTTTACATTTTATACTTGATTTCATGAGTACAAGATTTTATGGCCTAGCAAGTGAGTTTATATCATGAGATGAAATAACCCACTTCAGTGACAAAGATATCAATTAGGGACTAGGGAGATGAAGTGTCTGCCATGCAGCATGAGAATTTGAGCTTGCATCCCCAGAACCCAGGTGAAAGCAGGCACAGTGACGGTGTGCTGTCACCTCCTGCTTGAGGAATGGAGTGGGAAGCAGAGATAGGCCAATCCCGGAAGCTGCTTGGCCAGCAGCCAGCATAGCTGATAAGAGATCTTGCCTCAAACAAAGGTAAAAGGCAATTGAAGAAAGACAATCTAAGTTGATCTCCAGTCTCCATGGGTACACACACAATACATGCACACACGGATGCCCTAACAGAAGCATCACACACATATGCATACACTTTTCTGGGAGTAATTCTCTCCTTCCACCAAGTGAGACCCAGGAATTGAATTGAGGTCTTCAGACTTAGTAGAAAGCTCTCTTACCACCTGAGCCTTCTCTCTAGCCCACATATTCTACTATAATTTTTTTCTTGTTGTTTCTACATGACACACAATCTCTTCTTTGTCTCCTGTGGAATTTCTATGGCTTCATCCCAAAGTCGATGTGTCCTGCATTATTTTCTGTATCTTCTTCAAAGCTATCTTGATCATATTTAAAGAGAAAATAGGTAGCTGGCCATGATGGCACATAGCCTAACATTTGGGAGGCTGAGGGAGGAAGACTGCTATGAATCTGAGGCATCTGCACTTTAAGATATACATATATTCACATGGGGATACACTGGACGACCTGTCCCACAAGGGAACAGAGCTTTCTGCCTCTTTTGTAAGTGAGAATTGAAGTGAAGACATTGCTTGGCTTTTACTTCATTTTATATCTGGATGGCTGCTACATAGTGGGTAGATTTGATGTCCACATATTACACATCTGGCAACTTTCATTTTTGTTTTTAAGAAACGTAGTAAGTGAAAAAAAATTTTGTCTGTGACCCACTATACCACAGGTTTGCCTTAAGCAGGTCAGTTTGTCTTTCTGGGCCTCATTTTCCTCCCACCTAAAGTGAAAACCTAAACCAGGTTGTCTCTACACATCCTTCCAGCTTCTAACGGCATGCTCTGTGATGTCCTTCCTGCATTTTAAACCTTGTGTTCTGAGCATCTGTGTCTATTATGCTAAGCTATGCTAAACACTATTGCATAAAGCAGTTCTCATCTGCAGGTGCAATGGGAGGTTAATATGTTCCTATACTTGGCCTCTGAACCCCATTTTTCTCTCTCAAATTACAAGAAAAGTAGTATTTTTCTAGAACAAATGGACAATGCTATTCGCCTTTATCCACTTTTCTTCCTAGAATATAAGGGAAAAAAAACACTTCAGGGTTATAAAAGTACAGAAGGAATTGACTCATTTAGTGGATTATGCCATTGGCTAAATTTTCCAGCCTCTGAAATCCAAGGCTTGTTCAGTATCCTTGTGATTTTCATGGTTCCGTTAAGGGCCACAGTTGTGTTAAAAGAGGAAGGAGCTGCTTGCAGAAAATAGGAAGCCCTTGGGGACAGAACAGTGTGTGCTTCCCTGATAGCTTCCTGAGTGAGTTGACTGTGCCACTGACTGGTTTGTCACTTACTGAGCGCTTCAGTAAGAGGGAAGGGATACAGGGACACAGTGCCTGTATACTGCTTCACCTTCTAATAATTGAAATACAAAAGGAATTCCTGCCCACTCCTTAGAACTGAATTAAATACCTTATTACAGCTAGATTTAGTGACATTCTTAGTGACATGTGTTTTCCATGTTTTATTTTTCCTCTTGGTGCACTTTGTAACCACAGTGAGGTTGTCAGTGCTTATAGGGGGATTATGTTGCATTGTAAATAATTGTCCCTCTTACTGGTTTAATAAAAATGCTGATTGGCTGAAGGCAGACAGGAAGTGTGGGCGGGGCTACCAGACTAAGAAAACTCTGGGAACAGAAAGAACAGAGCAGAGATGCCACAGAGAAGCCAGAGAGATCAGCAGAGAAGCCAGCAGATGCAGAGGACAGCTATGCTGCTCTGAGATAAGGTACCAAGCTGCATGTCTGAACAAAATAAGAATCACTGGTTAGTTTAAAAGTAAAGAGTTAGCAAGTTATTTGCCTGGCCCTAGGTCAATCAGTATAAAATTAATACAAGCATCTGTGTGTTTCTGTGGGATAGCAGGTCAGAACCTCAGGGCTAGACCAGAAAGGCTGAGCTAGAAACTTACTACAACAGGTTCTGTTTGATTTTTAAGGGTTATTTTTATTTTATGTGCATGAGTGTTCTGCCTGCATGTATGTATGTGTACAACATGTGTACCTGGTGCTCTAGGAAGCCAGTGAAGGGCATTAGATCTTTTGGAAATGGGGATATAGGTATTTATAAGCTGCTACAGGGGTGCTGGTAACTGATCCTGGCTTGTCTACAAGAGCAGTCAGTGTTCTTAACCACTGAGCCATCACTTCAGATCCTAAACAGTTAACTTTTAAAGACAATTTTTGTCTTAAAGAATCAGGAAAACAGTACTAAGTCTTTCAGCCTTGTGTTAAAACTTTTCTTATATTCATACAGCTTTGTTTTATGTTAATGTTTTAATCACAATATATTCCTTCTGCAATGCTACCATTCAAAAAATTAACACAATAAGAGAAAATTTACTTCCATCTCATAAACTTTTAGTGTCTTTTTTACGCTCTGGTACCCAATCTAGGACCTTACATTTCATTAATAGCCATGGCTCCTTTGTCTCCATATCTGTTGGTTTGGTTTTTCATTGTTTTCTTGCATCCCCTGACTTTAATAGCTTAAGAGAGTGTGGTTAGTAATTTAGTGGAATGTCCCTTCAATGTACTTTCTCTGACAGTGTGTGTGTGTGTGCGCGCGCGTGCGCGCACGCATGTGTGTGTGTGTGTGTGTGTGTGTGTGTGTGTGTATGGGGGGTTTGGGGGGATGGGGGGATGGGAAGAACAGGACAGGTGTCCTGTCTGGCCAATGATGTCTGTAGATGTCAGGCCTTGGTATCTGAGTAGAATTGGTTTCAGGACCCACTATAGACACCAACCTTCTGGTTCCTTATATAAAATATCACAGTGGCTGCAGTTCATCTGTGAATATCCTCTTATACCCTCCAACTCATTTCTGTAGTGCCCACAATATCTAATATCACACACATGCTTTTATGACACTTGTCATCTGTACCATTCAGAGGTATGTGACAAGAAAAAAATGTCTACAGATGTTATGTATAGGTACAGCTTGTTTTCTTCACATGTTTTAGGCATGTGGTTGGTTGGGTTCATGGCTTGAAACTGAATGTAGAGGGCTGCTTCTGTCTCCATGTCTGTCACAACCTGTTAGCTAAAATGAAGCCAGTGGGATGCTACACTCAGCGATCATTGTTTTTCCTTTCTAAGTACTGTGTATCTGGAAGGAGATAGTTCCAGAAAAATACCCTGTTACCCAATGTCTAGTCTTCTCTGGATATAAACTAGGAGCTTCTGTGCTATTTAAATTAACAAGCATCTTCCTTGCTTCCTCAAAATGTAAGCTGTTTTACAAGCTTACCTCAAAGAGTTTCCACTTCGGTTTAGCCCCATAGGAATTGCCTTGTGCTCTTCTACAAGGTGAGTTAGACGTGTAACAGAATGCCTGATGTATTTGATTCACAACTTTCTTTTGTATATGGGAGGTTTTTTTTTTTTCAGATAAACTATACAAACATCTTTTTGAAAATGACCTTGGTTTCCATCTTTCTACACGCACTAACACCAACATATGTAAAGCACTTTCCCCGATTTGTGAACTGTTTTTTTTTTTTTTTATGGGAAAAGACAGGCATACAAATTTAAATCATCACACAAAGAAACCTTGTTTCAAAAAACATATATATATATATATATACATATATATATTCTATCTTTAGTCAGTCATTCAACAGTCCTCTTTGAAAACATTAAGTGATATAAATTGAAATAATCACAGAAAATGCTGGGCATATACTGTCTGTTCCCATGGTTCATTAGTCATTGTTCAACATCTCCATCCCTAGTCTGGGCACAGCTGCATCTGTGGACCACTGAACTCCAGTGAGAATGGGAGAGATGATGTTTACAAGGGAAATAACTGCTTTCAAATGACAGCTACACAGCCAAAGTTTCCAAACCAGTGCTTAGTATTTCTTGAAATTTGATTCTAGGGGCTGCAGAGATGGCTCAGAAGTTCAGAACATTGGCTGCTCTTGCAAGGGACCCAGATTTAGTTCTCAGCACACATTTGGTGGCTCATAACTATCCACAATGCTAGTCCCAGAGTTTCATATGCTCTCTTCTGGCCTCTATGGGCACTACACACACACAGTGTGTATAGACACATTGAGTTAAAGCACCTATATACATAAACTTAAATAAATAAATTTTCTGTCATGTGCTGTTTTATTGCATTGCCTGAGTTTGACTTATAAACTGACACCCTTCCAGATTATTTCTTTCCATGGAGGATACTTTTCTTCTTTTTTTTTTTTTTCCACAGATGCTATCTGTCCTCATAACTCATCTTCTATGCTGCCTGTCTTTGAATGTGATGAGTTCTGGCTTCTGACTCTCATGGACCTCATGGTTCTCCACCAAAAAGAAGGGTCTCCCTGTGATTGCAGTTTGATACCTGACTCATCTGAGTTTTCTGCTGGGATTAAGGCTTGAGGTGGAAGGCCAATCAAGTGTTTTCACTTTGGGTTGGGAAAGGGGCTGGTTGTGTGTGTGTGTGTGTGTGTGTGTGTGTGTGTGTGTGTGTATTGAGGTGCATGTGTGCTCATTTGGAGAAGGCAGGCATACATTGCTAAATCCCATTCCTTAATAAGCAAGGAACAGATGGCCCTGTCAGTTTCAGGCAGGGGACAATCATGCACCATATGAGCATTCCTGAGCAGGGCTGCATATGCAAACGCAAGCTGCCAGCATCCCCTCTGATATTCAAATCCCCAGAGCTTCCAGAGAGCATATTGCACTGCATTCCACTGAACAATAAAAACTGCTTGTCACTCTGCTTCCCTTACACATTGCTTCCCATACCCTGCTCCCCAAGGCAAGCTAGATGAGTGTCAAGCTTACATTTTTATGAAATCAAGTCTGTAGTCATTTGTTCTCTAAAGCAAAGAGATTTGGCACGTGGTGATTTTAGAAATAAAAGAACAAATTCATTGCAAAAGGTGGGACTGGCAATTTTACTGTATACAGTTCTTGCCTTCAAACTAATACTGACTCAGAAGAGATAAGACACACAGTTGATCAAATACACTTGGGGACCAGAGTTGCATAAAAGGAAAGTCTAAAGGAAAGACATCCCTGCTAGTTGGGAGCGTAAAGGATGCTTCATAGGCAGGAGATTTGAGTTGGATTTTGTGAAAATCATCTTTAAATTGCAGGATGCAGGGCTATAGTTTACTATCCATATAACAAAACTTAAATACATCGCATGAGTAACCACCATTTCTATCCCATGAAAAATGAAAAATAAATCAAATAAGCTGGAGATCTAGGCATTTTCTTCTGACTGAAGCTGCAGTACTTTCCTGTTGCCTTTTGGGGGGGCTTTGCTAGTTCCCCTGGAGGGAGGGGTCGAGAAGGCATGGAATCAAGAATTTAGACTCCCAGAACTAGTTGAAACAAACATGTTCAGTTTGAAAGCCTCTAAAGCCTATATAACCCACACTTTTGCTTTGAAAATGGATATCCAGCTGGAACCCTCACAGTGCTGTTAGGGTGTAAACAGGCTCTGCCACTTTGTGAAGGTGGTGCTGCCTGTCTATCCTTCTGTGCTGTGTTCCAGTGAGTTCACTCACACCTATTGACCAAAAAGCATATTCCAAAATATGTGAAGCAGCACCTTCAGGCGGGAGAAAATGTGTGTCATAATTATTTTATATCATTGGCATATCCATAGTGATCTTTGAAAGGCATGATAAGGAAGACCACAAATGCATTGATGTAGCACTTATTGATGAATGTATCCTATTATCTACTCTGGGCTGAGCCTTGCCCTCCCACCATCGATGAATCCCTAGCCTCCAATGTACAGGGATTCAAGGTAGGATCCTTGAGAGGTAGGTTAGGTAGGTGATTCTGGAAGTGGGATTGGCTCATGAATCTTATCAGAATTAGCTACTACAGTCTACTATTGGGAGCTTCTCTGAAAACATATGTAATATTTCTCTACAAGTTATTGCTTTGTCTTTATTATACATTGGAACTGGCCAGCAGATGCCACTGATCAAGTCACAATCAGTCTGTGATAACGTACAATCACAAATAAAATCTTGAACCATAGCCACTTATTACCTGCAAGGGAACTAAATAATTGTACCACAGGAAAATGAATCTAAAGCCTATTCCTTTCAAGCAGAGTCTGCCATGTGTACACATTGAGAACATAATATTCTTATACCATTTATTACTTCCTAATTAATTGGTTATTAACCTGTTAACCAATGTTTTTTCCTCTTTATTGACTCCTAGAAAAATGTAAATCTCTTCATTTATTTTATCTTCTATAATTAAATTTGGACCTAGGGATCGAACCCAGGGCCCCTTGAATGCTAAGCACATGTCTTTCCACTATGACACTCTCGACCTCCATATATACTTAGGGCATATCGAATTACACTTTTAAGACTCCAAAGGTAGCACTAGCCATGCGGTCAGTTGGTAGTGTTTAATCTAGCAAGCACCAAGCCCTGGGTTCAACACCCAGAACAGGATAATTATGGGGGGTGGGGAGGAGGAGGTGGCATATGGAGAAAAGGCAGGCACACAGGAGGCAGAGGCAAAAAGATTAGAAGTTCAAGACCATCTCCTGCTACACAGTAAGGTGGAGGCCAGACTGAGGCATATAATATCCTGTCTCAAATAAAATAAAATCTAAAACCACTAACTTGGTATGTTTTTAGAAAATGCAGCCTAAAAATATGTATCTTTCCCACATTCAGGTTCTCCCTAGAGAGGATTCAGCTGGATCAGCCAGCTGACACTGGCCTTAAACAACTTGAGGCGAGCTATTTAACTGAGAGCGTTAGCTTTTATATCTTTAAGGCCAACACATGTGTGAGGAAGAACGTGCTGGGCAGCTGCATGGACAGCTATAGTCCCTTGGACCATAGCCAGGGGTGCAGGCTCTCAAGTTCAGAAAACTGAAACCCCATCACTCCCTCAGGTTATATGTCAGAATCACCGACTAAAAGGCATTAAGCTTCAAAGGACTCAGACTTTTGGGTTTTAAACACCTTTAAATTTGTGTTGATCTGGAAGACCGTCTTTCTGGCTTGCAGAAAATTCTACGTTTGGAAGCAGAAAGTCCTAAAGCAGTTTGGTGCCTCCTGATTGGTTTGTTCAGCTGTTTCATTTGGGAAAGTCAATTTGGTGCTGAGTCGATCCCTGAAGGGCTAATTTTCCATGCTGATCTGGTCATATAATCGAACTCTTACAATAAAATGGATTGATGCTCACAGCACAGGGTACAGGCTCACAGGGCAGTGTGTCATGCCTAGGCTCTCGGCCTTGCTTCCCTCATGAGCGCCTCCTTCACTGCATTTCTGGAAAGCATAGCTATGTCTTAGAGGTTTTCTCTCACTTCTTATTGGGGAAGGATTGTTATCCTACAGTTAGTTAATTACTGAGTTGCTGGTTCCCTGACTGGTAAAATATTTACTGCATTGAGCTGAAAATATCCCAATTCTCCAAGTAAACTTTCTTCAGACTTCTTTGTGAAGTTTCTCCCGGCCCCTTGGGAGGGATACAGCCTTGGGGCGCAGATGAAAGAGCTGGTTTAGTCATGGGTTGTAAGTAGTTACTAGGATGATAACCAATGCAGGGAGGACCCGGAGGTCCTGTCAAGGGAAGTCTGCATTTGAAAGATCAACACAAAACTTGTCCAGAAAACACTGCTCACAGAAGAACTTGTCCCTTCATTGTACTGGAAAAGTGGGATAGTGAGCTAGAAGAACGGAGTGGCCAGTCAAAATCAGCCACTACCCAGTAGCCTGCAGCAAAGCTGCTGTTACTTGCAAAGCAGGAATTGCATGATGGGACATGCAGAGTTGTTCACCCTAACCGCTCAGAACAACACACTGTCCAATCAGGACTGCCCTTCTTTGCTTGAAGGGAGTTTTGTGCTTGGAAATTGTACAAGGTGGGCTTACCCTGAGTAGTGGAGACCTTACAGCCACTCACAACATGGCGGTTCTCTCCTAGCATGCCTGGAGCTCTCTTCTCCAGAAGAAACTAATCTTGTTTTCTCCTCACTCTGGGCTCAAGGATGAATTTGTTCACCCACTTAGTCGCCCCCTACCACAGAAGCTCATACTTCTTGGACTGGATTTGTAACAGGATCCAACTGGTTGCCAATGGCTTCCACCTGTTTTACTGTGCCCCTCCCCTCCCCCCCCGACCCCTTTCAGGCAAATTAGCCTACAAGTTTCACAGACCCTCTAGACCAGACAGGCTGGAGGTGACTTCAGCCACCTCCATGTAGTCTGCTTTCCTGCAGCTCTAGCCAAACCCAAAACTTTCTGGGCTATTTTTTCTATTTGCACTATATTTAATTTTTAATCAAGAACTCACCAATGTATGTGTTTATCTCTAGTCCTCATGATTCATGTGTCACATATTTTTTTTTTAATTTTTCTTTTCAGTGTTGAGAATTAAACTCAGGTTCTTACACACTGTAGGCAGTCACACTGAGCTCTCTTCTCAACCCAAGATAATAACTCTTTTAACTCAAAGTTGCCATTCATGAGTGTTGTGATTTGGTTTTGAGTCTTACGATATGTGGCATGATTTACAGATAAAAATCTTCTGACAATCAAAATATGGTGCACACTTCAAGAGTAAAGAATATATGTAAGTCCAAAATTCAAACAAAATTCTTGTTTTTTTAAAAAAAATAGCTGTACATTTTATTGAAGAAAGAGTGCTAGAGTAGACCCCCAGTGCTGGCTAGTGGTCATGATGGCCATTTGTAAGCATTTTATAGCAACAGATCCTAATGTCATATTCCATTTTCATCTTCTCTATGATGAGTAATTTCTTCAAGAAGAAGCCTTTCAAATAGATTAAAACTCATGTACTTGAGTAAAATGTAATAGGCACCAGCTGAGCACCCATGCCTTTACTGGGGTGCCTTGTAATTCAATTCCCTTAAACAAGGACATCATGGTGTTGCCATTTGATTAATTATCAAGAGACAACAAGAATTCCAAGCAATGTCAGGTTCAAGTTGTCCTTACATAATTGCCGATGCATGTGATTAAATCATGTAAAAGACATTACATATTTGACCAGAGTTGGTTTTAAGTTGGTTTACCCCTTAAAAGACGCTAATACAAAATCATTTTTTCAGGTAAATGAGAGTTTGCTGTGTTGGTAGGCCGACCAGACAGCAGCTGCGGGTCTAATTAAACGTTTGCCAAACCATCTAAGAAGACAGTGATGTATCTCCACAGCATCTGGCAACGACACCATCCTCCGGGCCTTCTTCAATTAGTTGGTGAATTTAAGAGAAGATGGCTTCACTCTGGAGCAGATGGCACTTCTGAGCGACAGGGGGAATGACAATTTCTGTCATGTTTATTTCCTGTGTAGCTTTCCGGTCTGAAAGATTCCTTCAGCGCAGGGCCTGATGGGATCAGGAGTCAGGTTTCAGAACAGCTGACTCTGAATTGAAAAGTATGTCAGGATCCCTTAACACCTTCCCTGTCCCGGAAGTTCTCTCATGCTTTGCATGAAGTTGACCTTGTCTTAGGCTGTAGGTTTTAAACAGTTTCATGATATTTTTGAGGTAGATAAAACTACATCTGTGGGATTCATTTCGGGTTCTGAAATCATATACACTATCACCTTTAAAGATTAGTGGACTTGAATCCCATCGCCCCCTTGAATGGGACACTGGCAAACAGTTTTTATGCTCCTCCCAACCCCAAGAATCCAACTGAGTTCTCCCTGTGGGAACTGGTAGTGAAGAGGCTTGGTAATCCTGCAGAACACTTGAATTCACCACAAGAAGCTGCTAATAGACAGGGCTGGAATGTGACAGACTTCCTCAGAGAGATCTGGCTCAGAGCTTTGCTGAGTATTTAAAATCTCACTCAAATACAAGAGAATGGATCACATGTATAAGTGCATACATCTCTCAGGCATTGATTCTTGTCTGCAAATGTTGTGCAGTGGCCAACTTTATTACATGATATTTTCTTCAACTTCCTATTAAACAAGTTTCCAGCTACAAGTTTCGGGAAAATGGAATAGCACTCAAAAGTGAGAACTCTGTTGTGTAAATTAATGTTGATGTGGAAGTTTTTATTTCTTTGGCGTTCCCACCTTGAGGGCATATTTAAACTGAAATGAATTTATTTTGCCTCTTTGCAGCAAGTTAGTAACATTTGCTAGTAGTAGCAGATGGAGGTATTTGGCTATGGAAAGAAAAAGGCACAAGCTTGTGTTTATTAATACAGAGAGAGCATCAGAGACATAGGGGAGCAACATGGGATGGGGTGGTGGAGGAGGAGAGACAGAAAGCACAGGAGGGAAGGGAAGAAAGGCTGCCTAGCTGGTAGGAAGATGTCAGGAATCCCAGGGCCCTAACAAAGTCCCTTTGTACCCCTAACTCCTCACAAGTCTTGTAAAACCTCAAATCTCATTCAGACACATTTTTTCAAAATGCAAATCAAAACCAACCAACCAAACAAAAAACCTCCCAGTCCTAACTATCCTGCTAACCATAATTTGATAAAAATGTAATGAAGCAAAATCTAAACCTTATACTCTCCAAAGGAGTGGATATTGCCGATAACAAGGAGATGTTGCATTAATCTTGGAAATAAAGTTATAAAGCATGTCAATATAGTCTTTGTTTCTGATCTTGAGCAAGGGCTTGCTACCCAACCTGCATAGAAGCCAGTGCTATGTAGCACTGCGTTCTTGCAAGGAGAAGAGAATTTATTACAGAGTTAGCCAGTGACCTGCAAGGGGGCTGAGAAGCACCTTCAGATCTTTCCCCAAGAGTGAATGGCAGGAGAACATAAATTAAGAGACATTGCTGCTGACTGGACAAGAAAAGGGAGTTCTGGGCTTCCTTTGTTCAGGTGTAACAATCGCCATGTCCCTGTACAGACAGAAGATTTTTAGCCAGGGTCTTGAGCCAGGCAAACTGGCTTCTCTTGCATGCCCAGTCTTTAAAGGCCAGTTCTAAATCATCCTCCAGTGGATTCGGGAGACTCTCCCTGAAAGATCACATGAACAATTGGCTTAGAGAATCTGTGCTTGTGTGTCGAGGCCTTGGCTGATTTCCTTTATAATCGGGGTTCAGCCTCAACTGTATAAAGAAATGTTTTATGCATTAGAAAAGCCTCACCACAGTATTTTCTTGGAAGCTATAAAATAGTTCATAAACATGTGAAAAGGTGTTCTATTTGACTCCCAATAACAAAGATGCAAATTAAAGCTACATTAAGATATTATTTGTTTTGTCTAGCACTTTGGCAATAAATAACAACACACTGTCCACAGGACTGTGGGAAAATAGTTGTTCTTATATATGACTAACAGGAAGGCAAAATGGTATAACTATTGTATTAATCAGGGCTTTGCAGAAAAAAAAAAGGAACCATGCACACACACACACACACACACACACACACACACACACGTACGTGCATGCACACGCACACAAAGCAACAGAATTCTTTTAAGGAATTGGCCCATGCTGTTATGAAGGATAACTAGTTTTGGCTCTTCAGGGTGGAGCAGCAGCCTGCAGACCCAGGAATAGCTGATGCTGAAGTTTAAATCCCAAAGCTGTCAGTCTGGAGAGTTTCCTCTTGCTGGGTGGGTCTTCAACCAATTGGTTGAGATGCAGTCACAATAGGGTGGCCATCTGCTTTATTTCAAGTCCATTGGTTTGAATTTTAATCTTAGTAGTTATATCCTCAAAGAAGCAGGAAAGAATAATGTTTGACCACCTATACAGACACCATGGCCCAGACACAATGACACAGAAAATTGTCCACTACAATCGTAGTATAAAAGAATTCAGTAATATCATATCTGCATTTTACCTTTTGATCTAGCAAACCTTTTAGGAATTTTGAAAAATAAATCCACAACACGTGACAAAGTCTGCATTAAAGTATTGTATTAAATATTAACATATTAAAGAAAAATTAGAGTTCATTCAAAGAGAATTGGTTTACAAACTATGGCATATTATCTGTATGACTGGTGATTGGCTACTAATAAAGATGCTAAGATGTTCATGTGAGGTGGTATACAGCTACTTTTGAAATGCTTACTCAAGTTTAAAAGGCAAGATACAAGTGAATAATTACGTTACACAATGTAAGAAATAAGGATAGACAGTATATACATAATACATATGTGTAAAATTACAAACATGCACACATATGTATGGCACAGTTATATATGGGAAAGATAAAAATTAAGCAAAACTATGATTAACTATAGAGTATAAGTTTAATTATACTGAATTTAAGTGCTATACTTTCCCTCATTCTACCTTGGGTCATTTTATTAGCAGTTACAGATTTGGGCCAGTGACATAGCGCAGGGTAAGAGCACTTTCCACACAAACCTCATGACCTGTGTTCCATCCCTGGTTCCCAAGGTGGAAGAAGAGAACTAACTAACTCACCAGAGGTGACCTCTGACCTCTGCACATGTGACACCTGAACATTCTCCTTTTCTCCCTCAGTAATAATAATAAATGAGTAAGTAAATAAAAACCTGGCTATGGATCTCTAACAATTACCAACCCATCCACTAAGAATTCATATACCAGGGGCTAGAGAGATGGCTCACTGGTTCAGAGAACTTGCTGCTCTTACAGAGCTCTGGGGTTCTGTCCCCAGCAGTCACATGATAACTCAAAATTGTTTGTAACTCTAGCTCCAGAGCATCCAATCTAATACCCTCTTCTGGCCCCCATGGTCAATATAAGCATGAGATGCATTTACCTACATGTAGGTGAATGTCCAAACACTAAAATTAGATACTAGACCCTGAGTTCTGTCAGTTCTATGACGTAGAAGTCCCTTTACCCCAAGCTCCAGAAATGAAGCTGTCCAGATCCTAGATACAGTCTCCTCCTCCTCCTCTGCCTCTTTCTTTTTTTCCTCCTCCTCTTCTCCTTTCCCCTCCAGAGAACATAAGACATCAAGGTGAAAATGCAAAGTTATCAAAGTTTCATAGTGGGCACATGGTTTGTCACTGATGTCAACCCTTTTTCCAATAACAGGCTTCCCAGAGATTTCCTAGGTCAGTCACCAAAAGAGAATGGAAGGGAATGGGTGGCTGTTTTAGGGAGCAGGGAGGAAAAGGGGCAGAGGAGCATTGAGCGCTGGGTAGCTAATGACTGCAAGGGCTTGAACTAAGCCAGTGGCAACAAGAGATGGAATGGTGGTGAGCAGTCCTTATAGATGCCCAGACATTTGACCAGGCCATCTAGAGCAATGCTTCTCAACTATTCTAATGCTGCATCCCATTCCCATTAATCCAGTTCCTTATTCTGTGATGACTCTAAGAATTAAATTATTTCATTGCTTTCATAGCTGCAATTTTGCTACTGATACGAATTGTAATATAAATAACTGGTATGTAGGATATCTGATATACAACTCCAAAGGAATGGTGACCCACAGGTTGAGAACCACTGATCTAGGTAGAAAGTTGCCTAAGGTGACCAACTTGGCTTATGTACTATGCATGAATGTCAAAAAGGACCACACAATAGTAAAGGTGACAAACAGAAAATGAAAAAAAAAAAAAAAACCAAACTAAAACAAACTGTGATTAATATTTTGCCTAACTGGTTCTTTGTGTCTTAATTACATGAGAAAGAAATAGATTTCCCCTTCCATGTTAGGATAAAATATAAAATGTGCTTTCTTGTAGTTTGGTGGATGTTGGATGGGATTTATCAGTACCCCTTTTGATATCCATATACTTGGGAGCTCACCTTTCCAAAGTGATGAGGGAAAATGTGATCTCTATAGCCATACTCAATAATTCTGCTTGATTTGGAAAATGAATACTATCCAATTTCCCATGGAAAACACTGACGTTTGAAATACAGAGCAGTGCTGATGTACTGGGCAGAAAATGGCAAGCTCTATATTACTGCCTGTCAGTCCTATGAGGAGTGATGTGCCCACCCCACTCAGGGAGTACGTGACAGTTGGAAGATCCACATGAATGCACAGCTATGCTCTTTGCTTTGAAGATTCAAGGGAACTATAATTTAAGACAATCAGGAAAAATATAAAAGATGAAGACAGGAGTTAGAGTTAATCTATTTCATAATAAATACAATGTTCAAATACTGCTATGGTAGGTTTTATCCTTCCACAAGTGACAGTTTTCCTGTGAGTCCTTTTCTGCTGAAATACTGTTGCAGGAGGACTGTGCACTGCTTCCCCACTTAGGCATAGCTGTGCAACTTGTTTGCACCCAACAAAGTCTGATTTCTTTTCTTCCTCCCTTTGTTCCTCATTCCCTCTCTTCTTCTCTCTCTCCTTCTCTTCCTTGCCCCCCCCCAACACTTTCTTTCTTTGTCTCTGTGTGTGGGTGAAATGTCTGCTCCTCCCACCATGGCATGCCTTCCCCTGCATGATAGACTGTATCCTTTAGGAAATTTGAGTCACAGTAAACTCTTGGTTACTTTGCTTTTGACCAATGGTGATGTATCACAGTGACAGAAAAGTAACTAATAAACAAACATGGTGGCTTAAATCAGGAGCAGTGAAGCAAGGAAGTACACTACCCTCCCTGTGTAATGGACTCCAGGTACTAGAAAGAAGGTGGTAGACAAAGGGAAGAGAAAACAATACCCTACCACTTGTGTGCTTGACTGAAGAACCAGAGGAACTGGTTGCTGCCAGCATGAGAACGCGGCATTGAAAGGCAGTGATACTGAATTCTGTGGGATCTGAAGGATATGCATTTGGCATACCATCTCCAAGAACACAAAATTCCACACGCACTCATTGCTAGCATCACTGGGGGCCTCAAAAAGGCCCACCAAATCAGAGACCCTGAAACTTCACCTTCACTAGCCTCAGATTAAATTACCCCCAGATCATAGGTTCACCACCTGAACTTTGTTGAGACCACTAACTCACCTATGGTTTTGTTTCCTGACTAGTGATGGTCCTCAGGAGGCTGAGGTTATCCTACACTATCTTGATTGCCATGCTTATGGTTGTGAGGACATGGATTCATCATTCAAAGCAGATTCAGAGAAGCATTTGGTACCTGAGGACAGAGCCCAGGTCTGTAAGTGTGCCTGACAACCAATAGATTCAAAAGATGTTTGAGCCAGAAAGTTTACCTAATAGCTGCTGTACCCTGAACCCCTTTGCCCAGTCCTGGGATGCCAAGACGTGCAGCACCTTGCTTACCTAGGTTTTGCTTTAAAACTTCCCCCCTCTCAGGACTGGCGGGTCAATAGCCTTCTGCTGAACCAGAACAAGAGTTATTGACTCAGGTTCATTTGGAACCTGTATGTAACAACAGAACCTTCATGCATGCTACAACGACTCCATCTCCATGGTAGTCTTTGGGAATTTCTAGACTCGGGCACAATAATGGAATTTAATTTAATTAAGAAGAAATAATATCTTACTTTGTAGTTCAGAGTGGAATTAAACTTACAATCTTTCTGTCTCCACTTCTAAGACACCCAGCTTCTTAGTGCTTAATGTGACTGTCCCCAAGTCTTCCCACCCAGATCCATATGGAACCATCTCTCCTCTTGAATACTCTGCTGTTTTCTTATTTTCATTCTTCTGTGCAGTATATACTGTTGTCGTAAATATATATTTTACATATGTATTTATTTTCTCCAGCTAAAATTTAAGATTCGGGATGGTAGGGACTTTTCTTTTTCAGTCTTGATTGTGAATATGTCTGGAAAGTTCAGAACAATGCCTGGCACATAGTAAGTAATAACAAATATTTATGGAATGTGTGACATTTTAAGAAACATGCATTTTGAAAGTTTTATTGTGCTGTATAAGAGAGAAAATAACTAGAAATAAAATGTAAAATAAAACATAACTAAAGGGTGTAGCTCTGACTTTATTTAGAAATTTAAGTCAAGTGATGATGGTGGTGGTACAATCTTTTTTTTTTGACAGTTTTTAAATTTAAAATTGTTTTTCCCATACCCACCACTGCTCCCCCTCCCTCCCCTTCTTCCAGTCCTCCCCTAGCCTCTTCCCACCCCAACCCCCATTCACTCCTCAGAGAAAGCAAGGAATCCCACAGTGAATCAGTTTGGTCTGGCATATCCACGAAGTCCCTCCTCCAAGTATCAAGGCTGTGAAATGTGTTCCCCTGAAGGGCATGGGCTCCAAAAAGCCAGTTCATATCTTAGGAATAAACTCTGGTCCAATTGCAAGAGGCTTCACAAGCTGCTCACACCTTTCCACTGTCATCCACATTCAGAAGGTCCAGATCCATTCCACGCAGGTTCATCAGCTGTCAGTTCAGAGTCTGTGGGCTCCCAACAGTCAGCCCATTCTGTGGCTCGCCTCATCATGATCCAGATCCCACTGCTCAAGGCAAGCTCTCCTCCCTCTCTTCAGCTGGACCAGTAACTCAACCTGGCGTTTAGCTGTGGATCTCTGCATCTGCCTCCATCAGCTGCTGGATGGAGGTTCTATAGGGTCAATTAGGGTGGTCGTTCATATCGTAATAGGGGAAGGCCAGTTTAGGCTCCCCCTCCATCCACTATTGCTTGGAGTCCTAGCTGGCATCATCCTGTGGGTTCTTGAGTGTTTCCCTAGCACCAGGTTTCTTTCTGATCCCACCATGGCTCCTTCTATCAGGAGATCCTCTTCTTTGCTCTCCCTTTCTGTTTGCCCCCCCCAACCATCCCATTCTCTCCCCACCTCCCCTTGTGACCCCTCCCATGATTCCATCTATTCAGATCTTCTCTATTTCCCCTTCCTGGGGATCCATGGATGTCTCTCTTAACTTCCTTCTGTTACCTGGCTGCTAGTGTGGGATGGGGGTGGATTTTTAACCTGCCTGGTTATCCTTTGCTTTAAGTCTAAAATCCACTTATGAGTGAGTACATACCATGTTTGTCTTTCTGGGTCTGTGTGACCTCACTCAGGATGATACTCTCCAGATCCATCTATTTGCCTGCAAATTTCAGGATGTCATTTTTTCCTGCTCAGTAGTACTCCATTGTGTAAATGTAGGTGGTGCACAACTTTAATCTCAGGACTTGGGAGGCAGAGGCAGGTAGATCTCTGTGAGTTTGAGACCAGCCCTGTCTACAAATCAAATTCCAGGACAACCAGGGTTATACAGAGAAACCCTGTCTTGAAAAAAAACAAAAACAAAAACAAAATGAAATAACAAACAACAAACCCACATCTTGGATCTGCATTTTAGACTTTTGAAGCTCTGACATTTTAATTAAGCCTATTGGATTGGTCTTATAAATGTGGCCTGTGAAACTTAAATGTTGTCATGACTTTACACCATTACTAGCCATGAAAAAAAAATATATGAACAGCGTTTACAATCACAGGAATTCCTCATTCATTCCTTTTTCTTTTACTTTATATTTTCATTTCACTTCTTCAGACATTTATCCTAACTTATAATATGTTTTTCTGCTTGAAAGGATGGTTTCACTGGTTATTATATTATAATAAATAAGTAGATGTTTATATTTTAATCAAAAAAGTCTTCTATGACTGTAATAAGGCTTAAGACAATTTCTTTCTGGACTCAGCTTAAACTATAATTGTTACATTAAATTAGCCAAAGTATCATAAACATACATCTTGCTAGGAAATTATTAAACAAAGATATATTAAATGCATATTTCTTAATAAGATGGAAATTCAAAACAATTATTTTATATAAATGTTCACATATGCTCATGTATATTTATTATCTAAAATGAGATGTTCAATATTGATTTTCTTCTTTATTTAGTAGTTTTCATACATAAAATGGCCAATAAAATCCATTTATACATTAGTTGAAAGGACTAAAAGGAACTGTGATGGGAATGTGGTTTAAGACTTTGAATTCCTTGGTACCCAAAGCAAATCCCATGATGATTGACTATCAAAGTTCTGTTTAGTTTTTCATCATTTGACAGCAGGCTTGCATCCTTTCAGATCAGCTGAGAGCAACACATTGGAGCTGTAGAAGAGCTTGTGGTCTCTTGTCTCAGTACACTTGTACTGTTGCTCTCCTTTGTCTGTTGTCCAACATTTTAGAACACTCCTCCTGAAAATACACTAGAAGAAGATGTGCTAGTGAGGAGTGAGGCACAGACCCCCTGCATCCCAGATGACACCCAGACTAGAAGCAGTTTGCTTTACATGCTGCTTTCAATGCCTTGAAATTCCTGGGAATTTTGAAAGGAGTGGACTCCCATTTTCACTTTGGACTGGTCCCTGGTCTGTTTTCTGTAATGTAAAAGAAGGGCCATTGTAAAAGGGGAGGTGATAAGAAAGAGGCAGTTGGAAACAGGTGCCTTCAAGGAAAAGCAGCCTGAACAAAGGGTGCCCAGCAAGGGGGATCTTGGAACAGATTTCTTTGTCTCTCTGGAAAGCCTTTTCACAATCCCAGGCCTTATTGCTTCCTCCTGCAAGGGCTTGGACAATCTGAGAAAGCTGTGGGAAATGTAAACAGAATATTCAGTCGTTCCTCTCAAAGTTAAATGAGACAAGATTTCTTTAAGACAAACTGTAAAAAAGCACTTGGCAGAAATTCAGATTCTTCTAGGGTCAGCACTTCTTGAGATCAAAATATCTGCTCAGGTTTTCTTTCTCCCTAGAAACCAGTTACATAAGCACAGAAGCTGAGCTCTGAGCAGAGGGAGGGAGGGAAGAGGGTGGGTGGGTGAGCGCAGGGATCCCTTTCTGTCAGGAGACTCCTGGCTGTGTTTGCTTCTTACTTCAGTGTGAGCACACACCCCTCAGCCCACACCCCTCTACAGAGGTAAAACATTTTGCCTTGTGCAATACTCTATCATGTGGTCATTTTCTTGAGATTACAGACCCACTTCTCACAACTACTTCTGACAGGCCTGCTTCATATTTTGCACTGTTCCGATGAAAGACTGTATATCTTCAAACTGCTAAATACAAATCAACCATCATATACTAATGATAGTATTGATTAGCCATGTAAATCATTGCTAACTAACCTTACACTATAATAAATTTGATGTTAGAAAAATACATTTGAAAGAAAAGTGTAGCATCTTGATTAGACAATTTTAAATTCTAATTAATTTCCCTCATAATATAGATTAATGTTAATTTGTACCCAGTCATAATGACACTTTTTAAGATTTATTTTTATTTATGTGTGTGATGTGTCCATGTGATTATGTCATGTGGGTGCAGTGTTCTTGGAGGTCAAAAAAGAATGTCAGATCCATCAGGGCTGGAATTACACATGGCTTTGAACTATCTGATGTAGGTCTGGGAACCCAGGTCCTCTAGAGAGACAGTAAGATGCTAAGCCATCTTTCTGGCCCCACAGAGTGAAATACTTTATATGACCACCCAATGTCAGGGGAACTAATAGAGGTCCACTGGACCATGCTTGCTCTATCAGGATTTCTGGCTTAAAATTTAAAGCTAGTTTATTTCTTTGTTTCTACCTGATGTTATTAGTGCTCCATCTGGGTAGATGTGGCAGGTCAGGGTCTCACACAGCCCTTGCTGACATGGGTAGGCATAGGAGGCCAGGTTCTGGAACAGCTCTTGGTGATGTGTGTAAGAATGGGGGCCATGGTTTTCTCTGTGACATTTGGCTGCACAGAACCTTAACTGTTTCGAATGTCCCTTCTGACTTTGGCTATCGAGAACTGGCAAGCAGGCTTCTGCTGAGCGCATGTTTTTTTTTTTTGTGGCCATTGCATTTCTAGGTTGCTGGTTGTTGCTTACTCACCCCGATAGATCAAAGAAACTATTCCATTCAAGTCCAGTTTGGCATAACAGATCACAGAGTTTATTATAAGAGCATGGGTGACTCTATGACAATTCCCATTGAAACATGAGTAACTGAAACATGAGACTGAAACACTGGAAAGGAGGGTGTTGTGGAATATTTGTTTATGTTTCCGAATATTACTTTAACTATGTAAAGGTGTGTTACATTTGTTGAGGCTGCTTTTATTTAACTATGTAAAGATATATTGCTGTTTTACCTTGCCTGCCTAAGGCACCTGATTGGTCTAATAAAAAGTCGAATGGTCAATAGCTAGATAGCAGATGGATAGGCAGGGCTGGTGGGCAGAGATAATAGACAGGAGGACTCTAGGCGTGAGAGGAGAGAGAGACAAAAGGAGAGAGAATGAGAGGGAAAGACAGAAAGGTGACCTGGGGCAAGCCAGGCAGGCAGCTTCCAGCCAGCCAGACCAGAGTAAGGACTACAGAACAAAAGAAAGGCTAGAAGCTCCCTGGCAAAAGTAGATGAAGAGAAACAGATTAACTCAAGTTATAAGAGCTAGTGGGACAAGCATAAGATAAGGCCAAGCTTTCATAAGTAATAAATAGTATGTCTCTATGTCATGATTTGGGAGTTGGCTGGTGGCCCAAAAGAAAGCTTGCACAGGAGGGGTGGGCAGGAGGGTGTGAAGAAGAAAATCTCAGATGATGGAATTAAGGAAGAAATTAAGCTCCCCCTTGGCAGCAAAGGCTCATGGTGGGTCATGGTGGGTCATGGTGAGTCCTGGTGGGTCTTGGTGGGTCATGGTGGGTCTTGGTGGGTCTTGGTGGGTCATGACACAAGTCACTTCTCTAAATCACTTAACCCTCTGATTGGGCAGAGAACCAATAGTGTTTGTGGATTCTTTATTGTATCAGCCCTCAATGTCCTCCAAAGTGATCAATAAAGGGATTGCCCCAGTCTCCATCCAATTCCTGCCATAAGATGCACAAAAGCCATTCTGGCAGGGTAGCTTAGAGGCATCCTTCCCGCGGTACCCCTTCTGTTCTCTTTAAAATCACTGTGCATCCTATTTTTCCATGCTTAGTCCTCAGTTCCTTGTTATTCTTGGCCATCAGACAATGAACTTTGAAGTGGTTTTGGTCACTACTGATTTTCTGGGGGTTTTGCACCCTAAAGCAAGATCACCAAGAGCCAGGAAAAAACTGTTAGATTCTAAGAACTCACATCATGCACACATAGGCATATGTATGCACACACACACATATGCACAAACACACAGATATATACAAGCAGATACACACACACATACACACACACACCCACACACATAACATATACACACACCATCCCTTTATCTAGAGAAATGTTAGCAAAGTCATTTCTTTTACCATAACTGAAATAATTATTGTACTGGGCTGAGCATTCTGTAGTTGTGACTCAGAAGCCAAGGGATTCTGTAGATGGTCACAGCCCCAGTGCTTCATGATGGCCTGTGAAGATGTCACACTCAGAGGCAAGCCCTGCTGCAAACACTGAGTATCTTTAAAATCCACTGTGGGATCTCTGAGGTGAAAAAGGAATCCCATAATGCCGCAGATCTGCAAGCTCCTGTTTCCTCTGCTTTCTTTCCACCTTTCCCAGGTTTTTTTATACTTGTCTGGGAATTTTAGCTCTAGATAGTGGGAGGACTAAGACCCTAAGGTCTTGGGGTTTTTTTTTGGTGCAGGCACTGTAAGTGTTTCTGCTGTCTCTCCTTCATTTAGTCACTGTGAGGATGACAATTCTGTTCCATGTTTTAATACTCTCTCACCCATTTATCTTAAATACTTCAGAAAAAGATTTCATGCTTGCATTCTTGATTCTAGACACAAGAGAGATTGTTTAATAAGGGATGCACTCATCTATAAAATAGCAACACAGTGAAGAGGCTCTTCATTCTTCTATTGAAGACCTTATTCTCCAGTCACAGTGCCCACTCAGGAATCTAACCTAGTAGACTGCGCATGGAATCCTTTTGCTCTAAACACAGCACAACACAGATCATCTAACTTGAAGTAGTTTTTATATTTGGAAATGCCTTTTTTTCTTAAATAAATGTTACCAGGGACTATAATAGGAAAAACGGTTACAGTCAATGACCAGATAGAGTCCTCAGTCAGTGTATATATTGTCACTATTCTCGGAGCCTCAGGGTATCTCCAAGAACCAGTGTTTAAGAACTGATGCCGTCTTACACACAGCAGTTAAAACTGTTCTGCAAGACTCTTTAAATTACCCCCATCCTCCTGAATGGAGTCTGCATCCAATGAATGTCTGTCAAATCCTTGGGAATCCTTCTCCTTCATTTTCACAGCAGCACTGTCTGGCTGCTGGTGAAGCAGGATGGGCTAAGCCTGCCTGCAAATTCCTTAGGGCAGCAGCAATGCTGGCTGGTTATTTTGTCAACTTAACAGAAGCTAGAATCATCTGGGAAGAGGGAACATCTATTGAGGAATTTCCTCCATTAGTTTGGTCTGTGGAAGCATTTTCTTCATTAGTGATTGATGTGGGAGGACCCATCTCAACTGGGGCAGTGCCATTCCTGGGCAGGTGGTCCAAGGTTGTCTTAGAAAGCAAGCTGAATAATCTATGGGTAGCAAGCTAGTCAGCAGTACTTCACCGTGGCCTCTTCTTCAGTCTCTGCCTTCATTTCCTGCTGTTAGTTCCTGCCTTGGCTTCCCTCAGTGATGGACTCTAAAGTGTATGTAGAAAAAACTCTTTCCTCCCCAAGTTGTTTTTGGTCATGGCATGTTTGGTCATGCTTCAATCATAGAAATAGAAAAGCCGTCTTAGAGAGTAGCTGAGGGGAATACATAGTTCTGTTGCGTCTGGGCCTGTGGTGAAGCAGAAAATCTATGATGAAGAACATGAGTGGAACAAGGTGATTCACCTAATGAGGCAGGGCAGTGGTAAAGAGAGAGCGTAGGGGGTAAGAATCATGGATAACCTTCAAATCCAAGCTCCCAGGGACCCCCTACAGCTTCTACCAATAGATTATTAAACTCAATCAATGGGCCAGACAGTTGATGAGGTTAGAACACTCAGGAGCCAATTATGTCCCAAGGTCCTCCTTCTGAACACTGCTGCACTGCTGCCTCTGCACATTAGTTCTGAGAGACTTTCAATTCCAAACATAACAGCAGCTATCCACTGCTTTGGGGTAGTGTGCTCTGTGCAGGTTCTGCTGTGACTTGGATGTGGTTCAGATGTGTTATGAAACAGTTTGTGTGTCGGGAACTTGGTCCTTAGTGTGTTGATGTGTTGTTGGATTTGTTTGTTGTTTGTTTGTTTGTTTGCTTGTTTTATGTCTTAGCTCTTAGCTCTTCAGGGCCCACCACTCAGCTCCCAGATAAGTCTTATTCTTTCTTATGAATGTCCAGCCTTAGCTTGACTTGTTTCTATGCAGGTTTTCTTAAATTAAATTATCCCATATATCTTTTGTCTCTGGGCTTTTATCTTTATCCTATATACCTCTCTTTACTTCTTCCTCCCTGGCTTGCTGTGTAGCTGGGTGAATGGCCCCTGGAATCCTTCTTTGTCTCCTAGATCTTCTCTTCCCAGATTTCTCCTTCTGTTTATTTTCCCTGCCTGCCAGCCCCACCTATCCCGTCTCCTGTCTTGCTATTGGCCATTCATTTCTTTATTAGACCAATCAGGTGTTTTAGACAGGCACAGTAACACAGCTTCACAGAGTTAAAGAAATGCAACATAAAAGAATGCAACACATCTTTGCTTCATTAAACAGATGTTCCTCAGCACAGACAAATGTGACACATCCTAAAATAATAATTTACAACATTGATGTTGACATGTGGAATAACATTTAAGAGGAGAGGCGTAGAGAGAGATTACAAGACTGACCTCTCTCCATGCTCTGGATTCCTGACTGGTGATGTCCTCTTCCCCTTTTGTATCACATCTGTCTTGAAAGCCATCTGTCTAGAGGTCCTCCCTAGAGCTCACCTGATTGACACCATAGCCCTGAACCTCTAGATCTATGAACTCAGTAAATTACTAGTCTTTTAAAAGTAACCACCCTGGAACATTGTGTAACAGGAATGGAAAACTGATCCTGTCTTCTCTTGTAAACTCTAAAAAGTGCAATGGTTGGGGACAGAGAACTGAGTTCAGGTTCTCTGAGTTCCCTCGCTTTGGTTTGTATTTCAGCTCAATAGCTTACCTTCCTATAAAGTTTTTATTAATACTCAAAAGTCTCATCTGGCCAGGCAGTGATGGCTCATGCCTTTAATTCCAGCAGTCATTAGAAAGAGGCAGGTGGGTCTCTGTGAGTTTGAGGCCAGCCTGGTCTACAAAGTGAGTTTTAGGGTAGCCAGGGCTACACAGAGAAACCCTATCTGAAAAGACAATAGCAACAACAAAAAGGTCTCATTTGCTCCAAAATATTTATTCAACTGATTGTCTACAGTATCTTCATTCAAGATTAGTTATCTAGGGCTAAGTGTGAATGGGTCATACAATATTTGATACCTAGCAGCATCAATGAACCACTGAAGTCATTCTAATAGGAATGTGTTTCCTGGAATCCCCAGGAGAGGAAAATTAACTGTCGGTTCACCCTAATTGGGGAAGGACCCAATAAACAAAAAGAGGATTTCTGTAATTTCATCTTGGTGTTGAAATGGGGTTATTGGGTATTACAGGAACATGAGTAACTTGTACACAGCTATGCCACTGAATGCTCCCAACCTAGTCATCTTTTTATTTTATATAGTTTAGCATAAAGTAGTATCAGGTGGGAGAAAGTGAGTAATGGAATTTCCAAGGAGGATCTTTTGAGGGTCTTGTGCTCCCCATCTCCTCAAAAGAGGTAAGGTCAAGTGTTCCATAACAATGACTGTAGTCCTAGCTATCTACTCTATTTCGATGATTTCATTACCAAATTAAAAAATCTTATTTTTGTGCTTTGTTTAATTTTTAACTGGCTTATTGAAGATGAATGGCCAAGCTTTCAGGCCTAACCCTTAACAACACGGATAACAGAATTTGACTTCCACAATGGAAGGATGGGAGGTGTGCTACTCACTGAACTGGGTATTTCAGCTTACAAAAACCACGTGGTCCTGCTGCTCATGGCAATCTTGAGTCTCTCTGTCAAGTGAACCAAGATGAAGAGCCCTCATGCCTGGCAGATGATGCTTCCCTTCCTATGGGCATCTTTTCCTGAGAGGTGCAGAGAATAGTTCCTTTGTTCTTCCTGAGCTTTTTATTATCGCCTGCCTGGGTTTGTCTTTCACTATACTTACTGAGTTAGAGACATCAGTGTAATTCATGGCTGCTTAGAAGAGCCCAGAGACAGAAGAGCCTTATGACATTTTCCTGGAGCTTCAAGGCGTAACAGATCTTTAGAATTCACCTGTGCTATTTCTTTCTTAAAAAATATTTGATGGCTATTTAGCCTAAATATGTAGAAAGAAAGGAAGCAAGAACAAAACTTAGCAAGAAATAAAATCCCAGTGTTACATGGTATGTTTAGAATACAAATTTAGCAAGCTCCTTTGAGAAAGGTGCAGACCTGCAAATCTCCATTATCAGGAATTCAGAGAAATTTTTAAAATAAGCTCCTGAGGTCTACAGCACATGGGACTGTAAGAGATCAACTTTATTTTCAAAGCTGACACAAGACAAGAAATTTTCAGTGTGACATCTTCTGAGCTTAGATTTGAAATAAGCTATCTGTAGGCTAGTATGCTAATCACTTAATAATTCCCATCAAATGAGCTCGAAGTCTGAGCGTAGTTGGTAAAATGTGAGGGCTGAACTCCACACAGCTAACACTGTAGGAATTAAATATAAATCAGCTTCACTTAAGAGGAAATGGCATGTTGGTTGTAACTATGGTGCCTGTGGCAGCATGTTCTTAGGATCTCTGTACCTGTTCCCTGAATAGGGATGCCTCTTCTCCATCATTTTTTTTCCTTCTTACTTCCTCCCACATGAGAGATGAACATGCACAAAGTAAGATTCTAACTTCTCTAGAACATTTTTCCAGGCAGGAACACATGCAAGAAGCAGGAAAGAAAAAGGTGGGATTGTGTTTCTGAGGATGAAGGCAACTAGAAATGAGATATCTTAGCAGAAAATTCCAAGTCCTCAATCTCTATAACAACTCAGATCTGACTGGAGATCTGATCCAGAGCCCCACAGTACAGGAATGGTTGGAAATGGGGAAGGTGAGATCACTGTTCCCTAGCTGAGAGGCCATGAAAACTCTCCTCAGAACTAAAAGAGATTCACTCCTTTTTCCTTCTTTTTCAAATTTGAGTAAGTATTAAATGAGTGCCAAGCCCTATACTAGGCTCTATTCTAGGTAGCTAGGGACATCTGTCACTTGATAACCTCACACGTGTGCAAAAAGTACTGATTGTAGTGACTTTGGGCTGGCAGCCAGCCAGGAAGCCATTTTTGTTCACAACTATTATTAATTAGGACAGATAACTCCCAAACAACTTAAAGGTGACCAAAATTAAGAGGTAAATAGTGGGGTAAACTGGGATCCGGGTTAAGGACTTTATCCTGAAGAACTGCCCACAATTATGAAAATTAAGAATATATTTATTATACTTGACAAAATTCCCCCCCAAAAAAATAGTTTCTATGGGCCAGTTCACATAATGACCAGAGATAAAATGAGGTTTGATTTAGGAGTTGTATAAGATTTTTTCCATTGACTTATATGACAGCTTTATGTGTTTCCATTCACTATGTTTACAAAATATATCCTAGGGGATTACTTTTTTCTCAGGTAGTCCTGGACTCACACTTGCTATGTAGTTGAAGATAGCCTTGAACTTCTGATCATCATTCTCTGCCTTGTGGGAAGGTACCACAATGTCTGTATCCAAACCAACTTTATAATCTAGAGGCATTGGAGACATTTTTCTTGTGGATGCCACTGACCTATTTGAGAAGAAACTACAGAATCAGTTGAGAATAAATTTCAACACATCTGAAAGCAGTTCAGCCATTGATTATCTAGCCTTTTGGTCAATCCTCATAGGCTTATGATGTCACCTTGTTACTCATGTGTGTTAGTGATGGACATTTCAGAGGTCACCCGAGTGTGGCAAGCTGCTTTCTGTCCTGCAGAATGACGAGTCACCACAGGCATGATTCTTCTCGGATCACACTTTATTGGAGTACAGCTCAGCTGAGAATGGTGGAAAGAAGACCCCGAGCCTGAGATGCAGCAGGCTTATATAGGGAAGCCGGGACATGTGATTGGTCCCAATGTAATGCCTCATTAGCATATAGCTGGTGATAGGTCCAAAGTAATACCTCATTAGCATATAGCTGGTGATAGGTCCAAAGTAATACCTCATTAGCATATTCAGGGATCACATCGGATAGGTCACTACTCGACGCCTAATTTGCATAAGCGGAGCAGATGCAATAGAATGTTCCAGCAAGCTGTGCAAGGGCCAACTGCGCCCTACACCCGAGGACAAATCTACTTTCCCTTTTTCCCTCCTAGTTCTTTATTTTTCTCACCTGCTGCATCTCTGGTCACCTTGGTTTGCACTTATTTCCCTCTGGGCTTGTTTAAATGGAGTCTAGTATAGGAGAAGACACAGCCCACTGGGACGGACCACTTCTTCAGTCAGGAGTCTCTGTGAGGTTGAATGTGAATAGGTCATAGTTATAGCAGCAAAGAACAGAAACAAGGGTGGGGTCTGGGCGGTTGAAGGCTTCTTATTCTCCACTCATTCCAAGTATTGATGCAAAGCACACCTTTGTCCTCAAAGGGAGGAAAAGATGATTTATCCTGAGCCAAATGTTGGCTCTTGGGAACACAGATTTAGGTACCAGAATTACAGAAGAAGAGTTTAAAGTCAAAAGCATCTCCCAAACACAGTAGTTGGTACAGTAAGCAGGCACATTTTAGTGTATGGCTGTTTTGCCTGTGTGTATGCCCACGGACCATATGTGTGCCTAGTGCCCAAGGAAGCCATATAAGAGTGTTTGTTTTAAAGATACAGGTTCTAGCACTCTTTTATAGTTTTGTCTCACAGGTTTAGAAAAAAGTTCTAACTCAAATCAGAAGAAATATTACGTCAGAGACAGATGTGAAAGAAACTCTCTGTACCTTAAATTATGTTCATTGTTTTGAATAAAAAGACTATTAAATTATGAAAAAAAGATATTGTAGGGTAGGAAGAGGGGCAGATTGAATTACATGTGCTGGGGTTTCAAGAGCAGAGAGAAAGCTGACAGGAGTCTGGCTTTACTTCTTTTGTGATGGAAGAATCTATAGGGTGGGTCCCTCAGCAACTCAGGCCACAGCCCCAGCAGCAGCCCTGCTGAGGAGCTGCACCCCCCAGCTAACAGTCTTCTTCAAGTGCCAGGGTCTCTCACCCTGTGAGTTTACATCAAAGAGGATGTTGGTGGCTGCACATCCTGTTCCCTACCTCCTCTCTGCCTAAGAGCCAGACCCATATTTAGGCCACACAAGCCCTGATTTTCTCTCTGGAGCTGACCTCTCTGTCTGTCTCTGGTGCTGTGGCCTGAAGTCACCCCAGAGCTCCTCCATGTTGCTGTCTGTCTGTCTTCCCATGGCATTAGTAACTCAACTAATAGATTCCTGTTCCCCATCAGGCCATCATCCCAATGTTCCTCTTGAATCCTCCACCTAAGACCTTTCATGTGGGTGCCTCTTATGGACATATTCTGGTCACCCCTGAGCAACACTCTTGGGCACTATTCCTGAGCCACTAGAGGTGAAATTGACTATTCCCTTTTTCAATACTTCACAAATCAAAGATTTTTACAATCAACTGCCATGTCTAATGTACTGAAGCTCAATTCAGTTTTATTCATAAAAGCTCAATTCAATTTGTAATTCTAAAACGCCACTTAGAATTGCTGTTGATAAACCAATTATCATATTGAGTTGCTCTGTGTTTGCAGCATATCTGAAGCCACTTACTATTGATCTAAAAATAAAAATGTCATTTTTTAAAAAAGCATGGTTTGTAAACTACTCTCAAGAAATGGCTGAAATCACCTCAGTCAGAAGCATCTTGTTTAATTGGCATAAATATAGGTGACAGAAGGAAATGGGCCTCCGAAATTTCCATTTTGGGGTAGCTAGCCAGATTATGCCAGCCTCCCCTGAATGACTTAGATTAGCGGCTCTTAGCCTTCCTAAAGCTACCTCATGTTTTGGTGACCCCAAGCATAAAATTATTTTGTTACTACTTCATAACCAATTTTGCTACTGTTATGAATCGTACTGCAAGATATCTGATATGCACCCCCCAAGGGTGGAGAACCAAAGTGGTCCTGACTCACAGGTTGAGAATTCTTAAGTTAGGTAATTAACCAACTAAGTTTTGGGGAAAAATAGATTTTCAAGCTGATTCATCATTTCTCCAAAGTCTCTTTTTAAACTTGCAAAATAGTCTTTGGATTTTTTTTTCTTTGGAGAACTCTGTAGAAATTCTCAGAGAGATGAGACTTCGGGTCTCCCAGCAACTATGAAAAAAGTCAGCACATAACCAGATGAGATGAATTGAAGGGCCTTTGATCAATGGCTTACCTATTTATTTATTCTTTCAAAATCCAGGGCATGAGTTTATAAGGAGATTGTGTTACTTTCCATGAATGTTCATTTGTATCCTATTTCTCACCTGCCAGCAGTGACAGCTGAAAACAGGTGGTGGTCCGGAAGAGTCTTGTCATCTCCATCCCCATGGTTTTGTGTCTGGCCTGTTAATGTTTGAATCTGCATTTGACCTGTCAGTGGGTGCCTTGAAGAAGCTGTGTGGCAGCATATGCTTTAGTGAGTAATTTCTGTCCATAAAAACACACTGCAACTCACAAAACTACCAACTTAGTCATGAAACAAAAACACCTGTTAGGAGAGGTCTATTGTAATGTATTAATGACATGGCACAGATGAGGCAATGCCATCATTCTAGGGGACAGTTTTACATAGCAGACTTCTTGCAGGGCATTCAGGCTTCATCACTAATTAGAGAAGCATCTCTGCAGACATCACAAATCAGCTGTCACCAGGGATCTGTCCTTTTTTGCATGCAGGAAAGTTTAGTACAGAAGCCAAGCTCTAAGACATTTACCACTGCTTAGTAGTTCCTAAACATAGCATATTGTCCAGCAGGTTCTTTTATAGTCTCATACTCTGAGACGATGAAGTGTCTAATTGGGTACCATCTTGTCAATTGCAGTCATAGGCATAACTTTCTAGTGCTTATGACATGGGCAACATTTAGAGACTAATTCACAAATGGCTATATCTATCACTTTATTAAACTTTTTAATAACTTCAGAGAAGTATGGAAGTGATTGGACACTTCCAGGCAAATTCCACCTGCTATGATTAGTTTTGATTGCTAATTTGATGGGATCTGAAATCACCATGGAAACAAACCTCTGGTCATGCTGGGAGAGGGTGCATTCTAGATTAGGTTAATTAAGTAGGAAACCCCAATCTAAGTGTGGGTGGCACTGTTCTACAGGCAGAACAAAAGAGAGAAACTGCACTGAGAACCAACATTTATCTCTCCCTGCTCACAGCCTGTACTGGCTGGTCTGTGTCAGCCTGACACAAGCTAGAGGCATCTGCGGGAGGAGCCTCAGTTGAGGAAATGCCTCCATAAGATCCAGCTGGAAGGCATTTCCTCATTTAGTGATCAATGTGGGAGGACCCAGTTCATTTTGGGTGGTGCCATCCCTGGGCTGCTGGTCCTGAGTTCTATAAGAAAGCAAGTTGACCATGCCATAGGAAGTAAGTCAGTAAGCAGCACCCCTCCATGGCCTCTGCATCAGCTCCTGCCGCCAGGATCCAGCCCTGTTTGAGTTACTGTCCTGACTTCCTTCAGTGATGAACAGCAACGCTGAAGTATAAACCTTTCTTCTAACACTGCAACAGAATCCTCTAGACTTGCTCTTGGACCTTGGCTACTAGGCAGAGACATTCAGTGCTATCCACGGCTTTTCTTTTTAGGGCCATATGTTCAATAGAGCATCACGGGTGGATGTGGCATTAAGCATTAGGAGCTGAATGCAGCCCCACAGAATTCAAATGTTGGAGTTCTGATTCCCTATACCTCATAACATGACTATATTTAGTTACAGAATGTAGTAATAAAGCTAATAACCTTATAACAAAGCTATTAGAGTGAGTCCTAAACCAGTATGACTGGCATTGTAGTAGGTGAAATCTGTATAAATGCATATACAAAGGGAAGATCCTGTTGAGAACACAGGGGAAAAGTGGCCATCTACAGGCTAAGGGACAGACCTTAAGGAGGAAACACCAGCCCTCTGGTACCTTAATCTGAGATTTTAAATCTCTTGAACTAAAAGAAAATATAATTCTGTTGTTGAAGCCATTCAACCTATGGTATTGAGTAACAGCTTGCACAATTAACACACACCTTCTTAGAATCTCCTTAGGACCATATTTTTAAAATAGATTGTGATTACTATATTTGTCCAGAGGAACTGAGATGAGAATTATGCTTCCTTGCCTTAGCCATGCACAAAATAGGCTGAGTAGCATCGAGTGAATTGGCTGTATAGAACAGAATTATTAACAGTGTAGTTCAATAAATGAGTAGATTTATTTAATTTTACAAAAAGCAGTAAATGTAACTTAAAGAACATGGACTCTTGCCTAGCATGACAAGGCTTGGGGTTCAATTCCCATCACACATATAATGGACGTTATCTGGCTTTGTCTGTCATGGATGCAGTTTTTGCAATAAAGGCCAAGGTGTTTTTACGTTCACTTTGCAATGTTGTGAGGGCTAGAGTTCCTATTTTCTTGGTCCCTGCTCTGTGTTCATGACTCTTCTTCATTTTGTGTCAGAAGCCAAGCATGGAGGAAGAGTGAGACCATTCTTGTCCTCTGAGAGACTCTGAGTATAGATCTCAGTACTCACCAGGCAGCTCAAAATCACTGGTATCTCCAGCTCCAAGGGATCTGACACCTTTGGTCTCCAAGGGCATCTGCACACACATGCAGATACCTGCTTCTATGAACAATTAAAACTAAAATAAATCTTAAAGAATACTTAAAATGTATTCTTTATATAGCTTTTTTGATTAGTTTAGGTAAGAAAAGTATCTTTAGGCATTATTTATAAACAGTAGATTTTTCTTCTTCTATAGATTTTCGTTTTCTCCTCCCTCTTTTTTCTCTCCTTCTTCTTAAAAAAAATTATTTATTACATATACAACATTCTGTCTCCATGAATGCCTGCAGGCCAGAAGAGGGCGCCAGACCTCATTACAGAGGACTGTGAGCCACCATGTGGTTGCTGGGAATTGAACTCAGGACCTCTGGAAGAGCAGTCAGTGTTCCTTCCCCTTCATTATCCATCATACCCTATTCCAAAAGAAAGTGACCCATGGACCTACCTGGATGTCAGAGTGTTAGAGCGCTTTAACAGTCTTACAATAATAGTTTTGTGCCTAAAATTTAAAAGTATGCTTAAAATAAATAAATAAATAAGAAAATAGCAATGCAGAGAAAACAGAGTGACAGGAATTAGGAGCATGGCACAGAGTCTGAGCAGGGGTCACTTTGGGGCAGAGTCTTCAGAACCAATGGTTGGGCACTCAGGATATGCAGTGTTAATTAGAATGGATTGGAGTAGGACACACGTGAAAATGATTAATATCAAGACAAAGACAGAATGATTTTCCAAGTATGGACCATTCATGGAAGACCCCATCATGAGTCTCTGCTTCTTTATCCCCATTACACAATGTCTCCCACCAACATAAAGCTGACAGTTGGAATTGGTTTTCTAGTATCCCTGTGAGATTATGAAATATAAGCACATCAATATTTTGTAGTGCTTATTATACATAGGCATCCTTCTAAATACTTTATGTTAACTCATTCAAAGTGTGTAGAGGTAGATAGCACTGTGATTGTCTAAATACAGGCATTGAGACTTGGAAAACTAAAATCTCAAACACACACTTGCTCATTAGATCCCAACAGTCTAGATCTCGGGTATTCCTTCAGCTATTCAGCTATCCCCATCTTATAACAGATTCTAGAATATGGTCTTATAACATACTCTAGGTTTCTGGACCACATGTTTTCAAGTATTCTGTTCATTGTACCTATATACATAGCAATATTCCAGACACTTATATACAATATACAATAAGGATTTGTAAGTGTAAGTAGAAATTCCAAGCACCAAATATTCTAACTGTAGACACTACAGTAAAAGCAATTTCTGTAATTTTTTATTATTTCCTTTCAGGTAAGTAAGATGTTAGACCCATAATTCATGCAGATGCTTAACCTCCCTGAACCTTAACCACCTTAACTTGAACATATGAGTACCGGAGCAGATGTACTCCTAGGTCAACTCTACATTTGGTAACTGTCATTTACATTCAGGTTTGGTCTCACTTCTGCAGAAGTGGTATGTGACAAGTGTCACAGAAAATGAGTGTGAAACCTCATTCATTTTTTCTCTGGTCCAGCACAGCACATTCCTAGAGGTACCCCACCTGTCAAGTCAGTGAGTCACTGGCCATCTGTAACTCCATCACCATTGTTGAGACTATACCCTATTTTATTTATCTTTAGAGAAATGTTCCCTGGTTTCACTCCTAATTTGGCAGCAGAAAATACTCATTTAGATCATACATTATACTCATTGGTCTTCATGGCTGCTGTTTCCTACAGGCAAGCTGCTCATCCTTCCATGAAAATGGCAGAGTGCACCGCACACATGATATCAGATGAGCACAACTCAGTGAATATGTCATATGAAACAAATGGGGCGTGAGGTTCATAGCAATCCCTAGCACAGTCATGAGATTTGCAACAGAGGGAAGAAATAAGTCATTGAAATAAACTAGAAGAGATAAGAGTTCCAGAATCACTCAGCCAGATGAAACTGGTTTAATGCCTTTATTGAGTTTAGGGGTTTTCTCTTGAAGGCACTTTCACTTTGGTAGATGAGGCATCCTGAGGGCAAGGCAGAATGAAAGGCATAATAATATCTGTGAGCATCATGTGTGTACCAGGCAGTGGGTAGAGTCGCGTCACAATATAAAATAATATATATGTAATAAATGTATATATAACATAAAAATATGTATAAATAATGCAAAAATAATCTTGTCGCGTGTTCTTTCACCTGTCCAACAGTCCTGACATCTGTAAAAGGCTCTGCATTTGATATACATCAGATCTAAGTTAAGGGGGAACCACAGTGAACACCCACCTTTTCCTTTTAACATCCCCAAGTCATAGGTTTCTTCAAATGGTTAAAATGGTTAAACTTGGATCAGGTTAAACGGTTAGCTGCTTTGAAACCTGAGTTTTTGAGTTTTGTCCTAAACCACTCACCTTATTTCTGTGACTATAAGTAACAGAACTAAAATAATGACTTTAAAGTCAAAGTATAAGTTATAAAAACCAAAGATTCCCAGCACCAACCATAGACCTGTGGAGGAAACTGGTCTACCTCATCAGTAAATGTGTAGTTCTTTTTTTTTCCTTCTCTCTCTCTCTCTCTCTCTCTCTCTCTCTCTCTCTCTCTCTCTCTCTCTCTCTCTCTCTCTTTCTTTCTTTCAAACACAAATCCCAGGGCTTCAGACCCACTAGACAAATGCTGCTCCAATGAGCTGGATCTCAAGACCTCTTTTTGAGACTTGTTCTCAAAGCAGTGTTATGCAGGCCAATCACAACTATATCCTGTAGCCCAGGAAAGTCTTGAATTTTCAATCCTCCTTAACATGAGTGCTGGTTGATGAGCTTGGGTCCCCTCAGAGAGCAATAGTGTTCTTATTTCTCCTCGGTGGAAATAAGTTATCCTTTCATTTATTCAGAACATTTGAACACCCTTCCCATATTTAAAAGGCTCCCATCCCATGGTTCTGAGGACACATGGAAACCAGGCCACTTTCAGAGTCAACATGGGCACACTCATGGATCCCTACATGCTCATGCATGGCTCTGTCTTGGCATGGCTTCTACAGTCCCATGTCCAGTCACTGGAAGACTGAAAACAAACAGAAAACCTGAAAGGCAGAGAATGTCCTTTCTTGTTAAGTGCCACCTGAAGTGACAGATATCACTGAGGACTCCTCCTTGACTGGAATGTCTTTTTTCTTTCACTACAGAGGGCCTCGCCAGTGGAAGGCACTAACTCACTCATTCTCAACCTGTGGGTCATGACTCATCTTCAACCTTCTATCTCCAAAAGTATTTACAGTGTGGTTCATAACGGCAGCAAAATTACAGGTGTGAAGTAGCAATAAAAATAATTTTATGATTGGGGTCACCACAGTATGAGGAACTGCATTAAAGGGTTGCAGGATTAGGAAGGTTGAGAACCACATAGCAATATATTCCTTGTTATATTGGAGCACCTATTAAAGATAAAAGTTTAGAAGAAAAAGTATGTCACAAGCAAACTGGGTTATATAATTTCTACTCCCGCTTCTGAGGATCTGAATCCTTTTCATCTCCTTCATTTCTACCCAGTCTGCAATATGTGCTCCTAGTTATGAATCTTTGACAAGATAGACATTATCTGTTTTTTCTTATTTCTTCTTTTTACAGTTTATTTCATGCATATGTGTGGCTTGCCTGCATGTATATCTGTGCACTGGAGTCATGCCTGGTGCTCATGGAGGCCAGAGAGGGCCTCGCATGCCCTGGGGCTGGAGCCATAGACAGTTGTGAGTCACCTTGTGGGTGATGGGAATTGAGCCCTGTTCCTCTGGAAGATCAGCTGCTGCTCTAAGTACTGAGCCATCTCTCCAGTCTGCTGTCATCTGCCTTAATGTTACACCGCACTGCTAAAAAAAAATTTGCTTCTGCTTGGCCTTATGATCAGTGTTTGATCCTGATATTTTGGAACATTTTGCAGTGTTTAGTTTAAGTGCAGCTACTGAGGAAGTGGAAATTCAGGCCAAGTGGAGTATTAATCACTCACCACACAGGCACCGACGTGCCAAATTGTGGTTTATGGGTTATATCTCGAGAGAACTTAATCTCTTAGTCACAAAACCAGCATTTACATTAAATCACACTTAGGCTTTTGTTGGTTTCTTTCATCTTGGAGGAGGATTTACTGGCCTGTGTGGGGAGTGGTCAGCTTCCTCTTTTTTACCTGAGTCTGAATTCGCATGTATGTAAGCTGGAACTGGAAATGTGGACAGGAGGAGAGGAGCTGGAGCGGTTGAAAGGTTGGCTTCTCATTTGCTGCCCTTGTTTTCCAGGGACAAGTTTCATAGTTTCATGGGATATAGGACATGGTTCCAGCTTCAGTATACAGAATCTTACATTACCAGTCAAATGCATTAATCTCACTTATTGGTGGCCAGCATCCTTCATGATATTTGCAGAATACCCTACCTTTTGCTAATTTGAGACAGCAGCTCTCTCAGATATATTGATAAGACACCTGTGTGTCAAGAGAGGAGAGAAGCAATACAAAAATTCAAAAGTTTCCTATATAAAGCAAGGTTTCTAGGGATCTATAAACATGCCAAAAATCCCCCTTCTATCTTGGTTTGAATTCCAAATGTTCCACACAGGTACATAGTTTTAAAAGTTTTGTTCTCAATCTGTGACTACTTTTGGAAGTCCTAGAAATGCTGAGATTTGATAGGCCAAGCTGAAGGGTCACTGTGGGAGGTCCTTGGAGGTTTGCTACTCTCTCTCTCTCTCTCTCTCTCTCTCTCTCTCTCTCTCTCTCTTTCTGTCTCTCAGTACTATGTGATATGAGCAGCCTTCAGCACATTTCCACACCAACATGAGCTGAGTTGATTCACCATCCATGGCACCAACCACTGAAGCTATGAGACAGTATAAGTCTTCCTTTTTAAATGACCTTTTAAAATGACTTTGTTATTTTCTGAAGATAACAGATTTCCATCCCTAGGCTCTATAAATGTTATAAAGAGAGTCAAGTTTTTGGAGATGTGATATATTAGTTACACATCTTCAGGTAAGGTGAGTATCCTGAATCCCCAGATGGGACATCTGCCTACACATGTTATAAGAGAAAGACAAAGAGAGATTTGGCCAATATACACAAAGAAGGGACAATATAAGGGCAGAGGCGAAGACAGACATGATGTGGCCACAAGCTGAGGAATAATGTAGAAGAGGCAAAAAAAAAAAAAAAAAAATCTTCCCTAGATTCTATAGAGAGTTGAGAGTATGGTGCTGGTAACATCTGATCTTTTGACCTGCTAAATTGTGGCAGCATGCATTTTAGATGTGTTAAGCAATCCGATTTGCAGTAATTTGTTGCTATGGCCACAGGCAACAAGTACAGATTTTAGTCTAAGAGAAAAATATCTGATACTAGCATCTTAACTGCTCTGGCTCCTTGCTGCAAGCCATGGTCCTTTGCATCCTAGGACTGGAGCCAAGAGTTCAGATATAAAACTCTCCAACTATAGAAAGTGCTCTGTGCACTGATATGGATGACAGACAAGTGAATTTTCCAGAGTGTTTGAGCCAGGCCAGCACTGTGTAGGAAATGTCTCCAACCCTCCTGCAATTCTGCAAGTTATAAGGCCTTTCAATGTCCTGCCTCCTCTGCACAGAACTGAGTTCCTTTCTGACACTTGACTGAAACCCTGGGTAATACACAGCCACCTCACTTAAGCATGTAATTCCTTAACACAGAAGCAGAGGTAGTGATCTCATTCTTGAAAGGGAGTTGAGATAAACGCACTCGATATGCTTTGTCTTCCTTTTTATTTTCACTTATGAAACATTGTGACTGACGTCATGATTGGTGTCATGGCTGCATGCTACCTTTTCACGTGCTGTATCATCCATCTCAATATGTATTATAAGTGTCTGTTCAATACATAGTTGATTGTACTAAGTAGCATTCTCAATAGTAAAATTGATTAACTCCAGTCTCGTTGACAGTCAACGCTTTGAATCATGAACTAAAGTGATTCGATTTATCTCAAAATGGCCTCAGTTTTGAGTATATTTGTTGTATCCATTAAATTGATCATAAAAGACTTTCCACAAAAAGGCCTTTCATTCCACCCACACTATATTTTAGATGCCTGTTTTTATAAGGTCAAAGTGGAAATAAAACTGTGCCCGAGTGCTTTAAAAATACTATTTCATGAGTAATATGTGTGAGACAGAATTTCTGAATCTGTTTGCCAAGCTACCATCAATCTGTCACCTCAAAATATTTTCACTAGCCTCCCCACGTTTGACAGTCTTATTGCCATAGCGTCACATGGCGACTGCTAACAGAATGAACGCTGATGAGGTTGTGAAGGTAATGCTTCTGAGAAGTTGGAAGATGCTCGGGGAAGGGAGGAAATCTGTAAATGTCACCATGAAGGTGATGGCTGCTTCATGTCTTCTAAAGGGATGACTGTTGGGATGCAGTTAACAAAGGAGCTTGAAGGGTGTGTGCTAGGAAGACACTGAGTAATTCAGGAAAGGAGGGAGGGAGGGGGTGAGGGAGAGAGGGAGAGAGGCAGATGTCAGGACATCACAAATAAATCAGCGCAGGAATGAGAACTACAAATAATACTGGTCACTTACATTCTTTTGTGTATGTTTGTTTGAGCTCTCCTGGTTCTTATTTTACTTGTGCCTTTGTTGTGGACAGAACAAGAGAATGTCAAGAAGAATCATGATTTTTAGAATTACTTATGTGTGTGTGTGCATGTGCCCATGCAGCATGTATATATGCACGGAGATCAGAAAACAACCATGGAAGTCTCTTCCCCTCTAGTGTGTAGTTTCTGGGGACCGAGCTCTGGTCCCCGGGCCTAGCAGCTAGCACACTCGCTATCTGATTCATCCCACCAGTGTGCTTTAATAAAACAAGAATTTCCCAGAGATGATACTAAGAGTCCTTTGTCATAAGCTAAAGAGGGGCTGGAGAGATGGCCCAGCCATTAAAGGCTAGGTTCTATAAGCTAAAGAGATTTCTTCAAATTAATTCAAACAAACACAAAGTTTATTAAAAATACACCATAGAACAGTATTAGGGCTGGAGAAGAATGGTTGGAGAGTGTCATGGTTTTGGTGTAAAATAAGTCGCTACACCTGGTTCCTCACTTGTCCAGCCTTCTGGAGGTGTGGGCCAGCTGAGGGAAGTGGGTCTCTCACAGGCAGGCTTTATGGTTTATTGCCTCCTCTGCTTCCTGTCTGCTCTCTGTTTCTTATTCCATCAAAAAGTGAGGAGCTACCTCCCCACCTCACATGCTGCCCCCACCTCACATGCTGCCTCCCACACCTCACATGCT
>PVIH01000494.1:0-10786 GCA_004025045.1 Sigmodon hispidus
TGAGGAGATGAGGGTGTGAGGAAGGCAGGGGTGAGGAGATGAGGGTGTGAGGAAGGCAGGGATAAGGAGCTGTGAGAAGTGGAGACTGAAAACTCTGAGAGGGATTGCTGTAACTGCAAACACCCTTGATTAATCTACAGAAATTCCTGTTCTAAAATCTTGCTTTTCCCCATAAGCCCGTGACCTTGAACGACCTTTCCCATCCATCTGGCTAAAGGGCTGCAACCCATCATCAGATTATGATTTTTTTGTCGTGCTGTTGTCCGTGATTCGGGATGCGTTCTCAAGTTTAAGAACAAAGCTGGAATTGAAGCAATTCATTATTACTCAATTGTAAATCCCTTTGTAACCCAAAGAAGAAACCCGACAAAGCCTGTTGAACAAACACTGTTTTCCGAGTAGGGATGTAGCCACTTTAAATGGGATCCACTGGTTAAATTATAACCTTCCGCTTGTGCTTACGTGAGCCGCCCTTTCTCTTGCTGACCTTCGGGCAGCTACAATGACGATTTGATGTTCAATTTGGAAATTAATCAGGCTGTCAAGTTTTGAAGGTTGTTTGGAGAGACTTTGGTAAACACGCCAGACTGACTCCCTCCCATTTTTAAAATCAAGAAGTGGTTATTAATGAATGTCCTAGTTAGGGTTTCTATTGCTGAGATGAAACACCATGACCAAAAGCAACTTGGGGAGGGAATGGTTTTTCTTACACTTCTGTATCACAGACCATCCTCGAAGGCAGTCAAGGCAGAAACCTGGATGCCGGAGCTGATGCAGAGGCCATGAAGGGGTGCTGCTTCCTGGCTTGATCTTCTTGGCTTGCTCTGCCCATTTTGTGGCACTCAGGATCCCTAAGCCAAGGGCATCCCCACATGTAATGACAGGGGGATTCCATCAATCGCAATTAAGAAAATACCATTATAGACTTGCCTGTCTCCTGCCTGATCTTACGGAGTTGTTTTCTTCGTTCCTGCCTCCCAGTTGACTCTAGCTTGTGTCAAGCTGACAGAAAAACTAACCCAGACAGTGGAGATACAAATAATAGTTTTCAAAGGCTGTTTGACTATCATGTCCCCAATCATTTCCAATTTGAGGCAGGTTAGAGAAGAAATCTTCGAATGAAATATTGCCAGAAACCACAATGCACAGAAACTCAATGGTTCTCTTCAATTTCCAAGAGTGAGTTGGGAGGAAGTCAAATTCAGTCTTAGAAATTTTATCACTGGGACCAGCAAGCTGGCTCAACAGCAAAGGTGCTTGTGGCCAAGCCCCCATGACTTGAGTCTGATCCCTGCAACTCATGTGGTAGAGAGAGAACCTTCTCCCAGAAGCTGACTCCTGACCTCTGCAGTCCAGCCATGGCATGCAAACACAATAGATCCAATTCCTAGCACACAGACAGAGGGAAGATGGGAGAAAGGGTTACACCGTTTGTAACAGGAAAAGTAGAACTTGGGTTCACATTTTCTGTCCTCATTTTTCTGTCTGCAGAGAAGTGGGAGCAGACATTGATTCAGAAACTGCGAAAGGAATCTGGGCTGCAGTGATCGCTCCTGGAGTTGGCGTGCGCGCGCGGGAGGCACATGCTTTTACTGCCAGCACTCAGGAGGCAGAGGCAGGAGGATCTGTAAGAGTTTCAGGTCTACAAGGTGAATTCCAGGCCAGCCAGTGCTGTATGGGAAGATGCTGTGAGAGAGAGAGAGAGAGAGAGAGAGAGAGAGAGAGAGAGAGAGAGAGAGAGAGAGAGAGAAAGAGATGGCGCAGATGATGGAAAGGATAAAACCGACTCCTGTACATTGTCATTTGTGTGTAGTGACATGTGTCCCTTCCCCCAAATAAATAAACAAATGAAGAACAAAGGGGAAAATGAGTATTTATGGGGGTAACCCTCTTTCCCTCAGCCCTTTCCCACCCCTCTCACTTCACCTCCCCCCCAAAAAATTTGGGCAGTTTCAGGGCCTTGAAGCGTTCACAGAGTGTTTGGAGTCACATCAATTTCCAGTCTTTGTAAGGTCAAGAGGACAAAACAGGTGTAATTCGGGCCCTGGCATGAGCAGGAAATGAACTCAGGTGCTGCCTGTGGCTTTCTTGTAAACTGCTGGACTCCTTTGCATCTCTCACCTGTGCGGGGACAAAACCACATCCTGTGAAACTGTCAGGATAAAACAGCAGTCACTTCCTTTGTGTGAGATGCCTTTGGGGGGAGGGGGAGGGCAGTAGGGGGCTTTGGTAACAGGTTTCTTTCTGTCTTGTAAAACAAAACCTCAGCTCCTTGTGATATTGGTTCTAAGGGAATAATTGTCAGTGCTAAAGATCACAAATGCAAGGGTCTGTATCCATTGCGAGCACTGACTGCAGTAGACAGATCACATGGAAGTAACCCCTATATGCCTAGCATTGGATCAGTTAGATAAGTTCTGCATCTGCATCTAATAGAATTATTGTTAATCAAAGCATGATACCTAAGAATATCAATATGAAGAAACATTTGTAAGCCAGCTATAAGATTAATGCAATGCAGATTTCTTTTTTAGATTGGTGAATACCTAATTTTTGACAAAGATGCAAAAAAAATAACAATGGAAAAAAGAAAGCATTTTCAGGAGATGATGCTGGCTTAACTGGATGGCAGTGTGTAGAAAAATGCAAAGAGATCCGTATCTATCACCCTGCACAAAACTCAAGTCCAAGTGGATTAAAGACCTCAACATAAACCCAGTTACATTGAGCCTGATAGAAAAGAAAGTAGGAAATAGCCTTGAATGCATTGGCACAGGAGATACTTCCTAAGTATAACACCAGTAGCACAGACACTGAGAGCAACAACTAAGAAATAGGACCTCCTGAAACTGAGGAGCAAAGAACAAGGTTAATAAAGATCTTCACCAACACTACATCTGAGCGCTCATCTCTAAAATATATAAACAAATCAAGAAACCAGAGATCAAGAAAATCAAATAAACCAATTAAAGAATGGGCTACAGAGCTAAATAGAAGATTCTCAACAGAAGAATCTCAAATGACACTTTAAGTGAAAGACACTTAAAGAACTGCTCAACATCCTTAGCCATCAGGGAGATGCAAATCAAAATAACTCTGAGATACCATCTTACACCTGTCAGAATGGCTAAGATTAAAACACAGGGTACAGCCTTTGCTGGAGGATATGGAGTTACAGGAACACTCCTCCATTGTTGGTGGGAGTGTAAACTTGTACAGCCACTTTGGAAATTAGAATGGCAGTTTCTCAGAAAACCGGGAATCAATCTACCTAATAATCTAGCAATACCACTCTTGGGCATATACCCAAAGGATGCACATTCTTACCCCAAGGACATTTGCTAAATTATATTCATAGCAGCATTATTTGTAATAGCCAGAACCTGAAAATAGCCTAGATGCCCCTCAACTGAAGAATGGATTAACAAATTGCTGTACATTTACACAATGGAATACTAGTCAGCAGGAAAAAAAAATGACAGTCTAAAATTTGCAGGCAAATGAATAGAACTAGAAAAATATCATCCTGTATAAGGTAACACAGATCCAGGACAAACATGGTATGTACTCACTCATAAGTGGATTTTAAACGTAAAGGATATCCAGGCTACAAACCACAAACCTTGAGAATCTACATAATAAGGAGAAAATTAAGAGAGGCATCCATGGACTCTCCTGGGAAAGGGAAACAGAGAAGATCTTCTGAGTAAATTGGTACCATGGGGGGGGGGGGTGCGGAGAGGAGGTGGGAAGAGAACCTGAAGGAATGAGATGGTTAGGTTGGCCGAGGGACAGAGAGGAAGAATAATGAAAGAGATATCTTGATAGAGGGAACCATTGTGGAGTTAGAGAGAAACCTGGTATTAGGGAAATACCAAGAACCCACAAAGATGACCCTAGCTAAGACTTTAAGCAATAGTGGGGAGGGTTTCTAAACTGACCTTCCTCCATAATTAAATTGATGGCCACCCTAATTATCATTATAGAATCTTCATCCAGCAACTGGATGGATGCAGATGCAGAGATCCACAGCTAAGCACTGGGTCAAGCTCCCAGTCCAGATGAAGAGGAGGAGAGATTATAGGGGTCAAGGTCATGTTGAAGAAACCCAGAGACAACTGACTCAAGCTAGTGGGAGCTCACTGACTCTGGACTAACAGCTATGTAACCCACATGGGACTGACCTAGACCCTCTGTATGTGGATGACAGCTGAATGGCATGGGCAGTTTGTGGGGCCTCTAGCAGTGGGACCAGAGTTTATTCCTGGTGCATGAACTGGCTTCTTGGAGCCCATTCCCTACAGAGGAACACCTTGCTCAGCCTTTATAGTGTGTGTGGGGGGTGGTGGGGGGAGGGCAGGAATAGGCTTGGTCCTAACTCAACTGGATATACCAGCGTTAACGCACCTTGGAAATCCTTACCCTCCCTGAGGAATGGATGGGGGATGACTGGGAAGAGGAAAAAAGGGGAAACAGTGGTGGGCATGTTAAAAAAAACCTTTTAAATAAAAAGTAAAAAAAAAAAAAAAAAAGAATAGTGAACAGGCAGAGAAAAATATTTTAGCCATGTATATGGATTCTGACAGTGGGGATGTGAATAAAGTTAGCATTTCCTGGTTTTGTTTTCCAGTTTTCCTCATTCAATATTTCCAATATGTGAGTATAGAGCAACTTAACCATTGTTTTCTGTTTGCTTATTCATTTGCGGGGGTGGGGGCAAAAAGGGTGTATTTTATCTCACAGTTAGAGATCACAATTCACCACTGAGGGAGGTCTGGACGTGAGCTTAAGGGAGAAACCTGAAGGCAGGAACCAGTGAGGACCACCACTCGCTGGCTCGCGCTCGGGCTGGCTCACAGATTTCGGTTTAGCTAGTTTCCTTATATAGCCCAAGACCACCTGCCTAGGAGTAGGGCCCCCAATGTGAGCCAGGCTCTCTCACATTAATCAACAATGAAGACCTTCCCTCACAGACAGGTCCACAAAAAACCTGATGATGATCACTCAACTGAGACACTATTCAGGTGATTCTAGATTGTGCCAAGTTGAATTTTTTTTGTTGTTGTTGTTGTTCTTTGTTTTAACACTTTTTTCTTTTTATTGAAAAATAAACACAAACCCAGAAATAGAAGCAGGGGATGTACTCACTCATTAGTGGACTCTAAACAAAAAAGCAAAAAGTAAAGCATGTCCAAGCTGCAAACCACAAACACTGAACAGCTTGGGATCTGAAACACCTTGGAGTGGCATCTTGGATCCCACTCCCTCCAGAGGAACACCTGACCCAGTTTGATGTTGGGATGAGCAAAATGGATCTGCCAGTAGTGGATGCTGATCTAAGCCATATTGGGACCTTGGGACCTCCTGCGCTTGCTGGAGAGGAGATAAAGAGATGTAGAGAAGAGAGAGTGACTGGGAGGGGAGGGAGGAGGAAGGGAGCTTGAACAAGGATTTACACTGATAAATAATATGACTTTATTCACAATAAAAAAAAAAGAAAAATAGATTCTTGGGGCTGGAGAGATGGCTCAGAGATTAAGCGTGCTGACTGTTCTTCCAGAGGTCCTGAGTTCAATTCCCAGCAAAACCACATGGTGGCTCAAAACCATCTATGATGAGATCTGATGCACTCTTCTGTATACTGTATACATAATAAATAAATATTTTAAAATGAAAAATAGATTCTTCTCTCATACAATATATCCTGATTATGGTTTCTCCTCCCTATATCCCCCACCACCCCTCCCATCTGAGTCCACTCCTTTTGGTCTCTTATTAGCAAAGAACAAGCTTCTAAGTGGTAATAATAAAATATAACAAAATAAAACATAATAAGATATAACTCAGGTCCCAATGCTTGTGTGGCAAAAACTTTTCTATCTGAGTCATTGTCCCAGCCCTTAGCGGCAGGTTTTATATATTTTATTCTGTTACTTGCTCGGAGAACTACAATTTCCTATTTTTTGGCTTCAGTCTTTATACATATTTTTAAAGTTAATTTTTAACTTTAAAGTTAATATTTCTGTATCTCTTTTAATCTATAGTAGTTATTTTTGTCTTTTTTTTCTGGTTTATTATGTATTCATATACATATATATGTATATATATATATATATATAAAGACTTTACTTATTATTGCTATCTTATGTACATGGATGTTTTTTCCTGCATGAATGTGCTACATGTTTTTGGTGCTTACATTGGATCTCCTAGGACTGAGCTGTCATGGGTGGTGCCAGGAGCCAAGTCAGGATCCTCTGAAAGAGCAGCCAGTGCTAATAACCAATGAGCCATCTTCCTGTTTTTTTGAGACAGAATCTTTTCATGTGGACCAGGCTGGCCTCAAAGTCAAAACTGCCCTGTCTCAATCTCTCCAGTGCATGGATTACAAGTATGTGCCACCAAGCCCAGTTTAGTAATTCTTTAATGTTTTTATTACCATGTGATAATTAGACCAACTAATGGGTTTTGTGATGACATTTTATACACGTGGATAGTGCATTTGAGTTATATTCATCCTCATTTTTCTCTCTTGTCTCCCTCCTCATACTGTACAAACTGGTCTTCTCTTGCTGTACTTCAGGAACCATGTGCAGTGGAAAGTAGCTGAGCCCAGTGCTTTGCACATAGTAGGTCCTCAGATCTTGCTTTCCCAGCATGGAGATTATTTCTTTTGCCAATTTTGATGAAGAAGTTCTTCCTAAACCAACTCAGTACCACATGCTTGTAATCCCAGCATTGGGGTGGTACAGACAGGTACGCCCTTGGGGCTTGCTTGTAGCCAGCCTAGCCCACTCAGAAAGTTCTGGACCAGTAAGAGACCCTGGCTTTAAAAAAAAGTGAACAGCACCTGAGAAATGATACTTGTAGTTGTCCTCTGACCCCCACTGTGGAAACCTACAGTTACTCCAGCTTGTGGTTTGTTTCCATTTTTGACTCAAGGTCAGAGAATCTGAGTTTGTCATGGTCTGACCCCCACCCTTCAAGGCTGCATAATAGGATGCTTTGGCCAAAGGCATGGTTACCAGGTGTCTTATGTTTTGAGAACTGAAGAAGTGTTTGCACCTGTCTGTACTTCTTTCTCCCCTTTGTGAAGTATAAAAAGTCCAGGAGAAATAAATCTGGGCTGCTACAGTATTCACCAACAGCCTAATTCCTTCTGTCTCTGTAATTTCTAATCCACACTCTCCTCTCCTTTCTAGGACTCTTCTAAATGTCGGGTAACAACTGAAACCCCACATGCTTGTGTACATTCTCTCTCTCTCTCTCTCTCTCTCTCTCTCTCTCTCTCTCTCTCTCTCTCTGCTGAGCTATTGTCCCTCTATTCTTAAATTACATAAGACAATAATGATTCCTTATGCCTGTGACAGTTCTTCACTATTTGAAAACACAGTCTTTCCCACAGACTGAGTTTTTCTATTTTGGGACTAAATAGCCCCAGCCCTCCACTACTCTGTGAATTGTGTCTTTTAGCCATGTGATTACCACTTTCTGAGTTATTTTGCTTGTTTATGCTTCATTTAAAAAGTGACATGAAGAATTGACTGCTTAGCCCAGGGCAGAAAGAGGTTCCTTGCTCCTGAGGCCATCGCTGTCCAGTAGAGCCCTTTGATGGTGCCGACATCTACTTCATAACTGTACGATATGGCAGCCATTGGCCACATCTGGTTATCAGGCATTGAACTGTGGCTAATGAGAATGAATAACTAAATTTTAATTTGTTTGCCTTCAATTATTTCAATCTTAAATAGCTGCTCGTGATTAATGGCTATTACATCAAGAATACAATTCTAAATATTATATATTTAAGAATATAATTTAATATTTTATTTACTTTGCTGGGCATAGTGGTGCATACCTTTGATTTCATTACTCTGGATGATTGGCAGGTAGCTACTGTACGTTCAAGGCCAGCCTGCTCTACAGAAGGAATTCTAGGCCTGGCAGGGCTACACAGTAAGACCCTGTCTTGTGGGGGTCTCTGCGACCATCATGACTATGTGACAATGAGCAGGAAGTAAGAAGGTTCAGTATGACTTTTGGGAGTCTGACCCTGGGTAGTTTACTTCAGGTGTTTAAATACAGCACTATTTAGTGAAAATATTCCCGGTGATAATTAACTCAACCCTGTGTGCACAACAAAGCTTTAAGATGTGACTACATCAAAATTTTTTGTAAAACACATGCAACATCTTCCAGAAAGATGGGTTCTATAGATTGACAAGCTTATAGAGGGAGGAGCCAGTGTGGCCTCTGGTCACACAGAGAGCAAAAAAGGTCACCAATGTATTAACCACATCTGCTCCCAGCATTCTGGGCAAATAACATGTTATGTATTCCTTCTTTTAAAGGAACAACCTCGGGGCTGGAGAGATGGCTCAGTGGTTAAGAGCACAGTCTGCTCTTCCAGAGGACCTGGGTTCAATTCCCAGCACCCACATGGCAGCTAACAACTGTCTGTAGTTCCAGTTCCAGGCAAACACCAAGGCAAATAAATAAATAAAGTTTAAAAAAAAAAAAAAAAGGAACAACCTCTGTGTTTGCTATTCTTGTTCCTCAGTGCGTCTCTGTGAGCACAAGGTACCTCCTAAACCATTAATTTTTATTTGATGTGTATGAATATTTTGCCTGTATGTATGTGCACTGTGTATGTGCCTGGTGCCCAAGGGTGTTGGATTCTCTGGAATTGGAGTTACAGTTATGAGTGACTATGTGGGTTCTGGGAAGCAAACTTAGGTACTCCTAGATGAGAAGCAAGTGCTCTTAGCTGCTGAGCCATCTCTCCAGATTCCTTTACTCAACCAACTCACTATTATTTGTGGGGATAGATTGTATATTTAATAAAAATAGCCTGAAATATCAGAGGACAGAGCCAAGTCACGAAGGTCAAGGAGTGGTGACCCATGCTTTTAATTCCAGCACTTAGGAGACTGAGATTCTCTGGATCTCAGTGAGTTCAAGGCCTAACAGAGCCAGGCAGTGGTGGCACACGCCTTTAATCTTAGCTCTAGAAAAGTTGAACCAGGAAGTGAGATAGCTGGGTGGAGACAGAGAAGGAAGGAGTTCAGCCTTTGGTCTGGGACCTTTAGGCTGAGGACTCAGAAGCATTGAGGCTGAGGATTCTGGAGACAGGACCTACCTTTTTCAGCCTAAAGAGCTGGTTAGATGAGAACTGGCTGTGGCTTGTTTTTCTATCTCTCTGATATTTTCAGGTAATTTTTAAAAATATTAAATATACAATATATTGCCACAATCATTTGTCACCCAAGTATGCTTGGACTGTAAGAAAAACGTTTTCTACTCCTTCCTTCTTTCCTTTTTTGTGTTTGGTGTGCGGTTTTTAAATATTTATTTTTATTTTATGTGAATTGGTGTTTTGCCTGCATGTATAACTGTGTAAAGGTGTCAGATCTTGGAATTACAGACAGTTGTTAGCTGCCTTGTAGATGCTGGGAACCGAACTTAGGTCCTCCGAAGAACTATCAGTGCTCTTAACTGCTGAGCCACCTCTCCAGCCCTTGGTGTGTGATCTTAAGATAACATTTAACTAAGTAGCCCAGGCTGGCCTCTGACTCAGTTCCACAAGTGCTGGGTTTACAGACTAGTGTCCCCACTACTGGCAGGGACAGTCTCTTCTCCTCGTCCTTCCTCTTTTCCTTCCTTTCTGGAAACAACTTTAAAGTCTTGTGGGTCTTCTGTGCTTCTTTATCTGCCACGGAGCACATTTTTGCTCTTCACCTTGCCCAGGCCCCTCTGCTGACTGTGAGATCTGGAGTCCCCAACTGGAGCTAATTTCTGGAGGTTCTGCTGTAGCTGTGATCCCAAGCACATACAGAGCACCCACTAGTGTTGGTAAGGATCCTCGCTATGCTCTGAAGAGACAGATGAACAAAACATACTGGCTGCTCCAGTACGGACTGCACTGTGCTCCTGTGGGACTTTGGTTTCCATCCTTGGCTCTACAGCTCAAGTTCAGTGGTTTGAGGGTGACTGGAAATGGGTAGAGGAGAGGCCAAAGAAGTGAGGTAAACATTGTGAAATTGAAAGGAAAAGCAAGTCATACCTCTTTAGAACACTAGCACATTCTTTTCTGTTCAGAGAGAATAAACCAGATTGGAAGTCCTCTCCTCCATCTTGTCTCTACAGCCTTCCACCTCATGTTTAGAAGTATCGTTTTTGAAAATACAAATAAAAAACTCAGTGCTGTTTCCATATGTAGTTGCTTGTTTATACTTTTACTCTTGTGGGGGCCTTCCACCCAGCTCCAAAATAAATACACACATGGAGTCTTATTATTATTTATGAGTACGCAGCCTTAGTGTGGCTTGTTACTAGCCAGCTTTTCTTAAATTATCACATCTATCTTTTTTCCTTTGGGCTTTTATTTTTTTTCCATTTCTGTATACCCTTTCTTACTTCTTTCTCTGTGGCTTGCTGGGTAGCCGAGTGGCTGGTTCCTAGAGTCTTCCTCTTCTCTTTCTCCTAGATCCTCTCTTTTTCTCCTCCTATTTATTCTCCCTGCCTGCCAGCCCCAGGAACCCTTCCCCTGTCTAGCTATTGGCTGCTCAGCTCTTTATTAGACCAATCAGGTGTTCTAAGCAGGCAAACCCTGCCTTGCTATTGGCTGCTCAGCTCTTTATTAGACCAATCAGGTGTTCTAAGCAGGCAAACCCTGCCTAGCTATTGGCTGCTCAGCTCTTTATTAGACCAATCAGGTGTTCTAAGCAGGCAAACCCTGCCTAGCTATTGGCTGCTCAGCTCTTTATTAGACCAATCAGGTGTTCTA
>PVIH01000494.1:10886-106524 GCA_004025045.1 Sigmodon hispidus
AGCAGGCAAACCCTGCCTTGCTATTGGCTGCTCAGCTCTTTATTAGACCAATCAGGTGTTCTAAGCAGGCAAACCCTGCCTTGCTATTGGCTGCTCAGCTCTTTATTAGACCAATCAGGTGTTCTAAGCAGGCAAACCCTGCCTTGCTATTGGCTGCTCAGCTCTTTATTAGACCAATCAGGTGTTCTAAGCAGGCAAAGTAACAGAGTTTCACAGAGTTAAACAAATGCAACATAAAAGAACCCAACACATCTTTGCCTCTTTAAAACAAATATTTCACAGCATAAACAAATGTAACACATTTTAAAATAATGTTCTATAACATCCATATTTGTTTTTCTGGTTTCTTTAAATGATGGCCTCTATGTTATTTTGTATATAAGATACTGCCAGTATTACTGGAATGCTGACATTTGAAAAACATATGCTTTAACCCTTACCAGGCCAAAGAGAAGGAGTAAAGATGTGGACTTGGCTGGTCCTCATGGTGTATGCCTGCCATCCCAACTACTTGGGGTAGGGGGCACAGGAGGATCTCAATTTCAGAGTTTGCCTAAACTGCAGAGTGAGTTCAAGGCCAGCCTGGATAACATAATGAGACCCCTTCTCAAAGAAAAACAGTCTTAAAAAAGGAGAGGGGCTGTGGATGAGCCTCAGTGGAAGGGAGCTTGCTTAGCATGTGTGATGTGGTAGACTCAAACTCTAAACTAAGCAGAGAAAAACAGATACTGAGGAACTGTAAGATCTTCAGCTCCCAGAACTTGAAAATAAGTGACTTGGTCACGGTCATACAAATGTGAAATGGGAAGCTAGAAACTGATTTCCCCATCCCTACCCTCTCCCTTCTTCTCTCTTCTCTTCCTTCCTTTGGTCCTTTCTTCTTCGGGGACAAGGTCTTACTTTACAGCTCAGGTTGGCCTGGGACTTAGGGTCCTTCTAGTTCAGCCTCAAGTGCTGGGTTTACAGACCTGCATTTGACTAGATTTGCTTTAGAATTCATTTTGTGACACTTTTGTCACCAGAGCTTATGTCTTCTATAGATGGAACAGGTCTGGGGAGGAGAGCATCATGGTATCATAGGGTGAAAACATTTTCTGTGATCTTTTTTCCAATGTCTTAATCAGATCTAGGGTCCTCTGTGTGTCTATAGGAAAAGAAGGCCCTGCATAAACCACCAGAATATTCAAGTTGGCTTGAGAGCACATGAAATTATGCTCAAAGATTGTAATGCAAATTCTCAATTAGTTTCATATGAATTTGCTTCTACTGAATTACTCCCCTGAGGCCAAATGTCCCTGGTTCGGGGAAATCATTAGATTCTGGAACACTAAGAACTGAAGACCAGACTCCCTACCCATGTCATGCTCCCCGAGTGGAGGTGGACCAGTGCAGTCTGTGCATTTTCAGGGGTCTGGGGTGGTCTCGTCCTATTCAGCAAAGCACAAGGCTCTGGGGAGCATGGGCGGGGCAGTCAACTGCTGAACACCTGATTTACAGCATTTTGCTCTTGCAGACATTTTAGATAGAAATTAAAGTATTTACAGACATAAGTCACTGTTGGAAGTTGTTGGATTAGAACAAAGGAAATGTTGGTGTTGTTTCAACTAGAAATGCAAAGCTTGGGGGTGGAGGGATGGTTAGTGGTAAAGCACCTGCAGGCAGATGTAAGTGCAGGAATTTGAATCTCTAGAATGTGAGTAAAAGCTGGAGGCATGGCAGTCACATGCAATCTCAGGAAGAGACTGGGATCCCAGGGCAAGCTGGTTAGCAAGACTCACTAGAACTGGCAATTTCTGGGTTCAGTAAGTAAAGTGGAGGGCAACTGAAAAAGACTTATGACATCAACTTTAGGCCTACACACACACACACACACACCCATACCACACACCCCCACATATACCCCCCCCACACCCATATCATCCCCCCACACACACATACCCCACACCACACACACACTCATACCACCCCATACACACATACCCCCCACCACACACACCACCCACACACACCCATACCACCCCCCACACCACACACACACACCCATACCATTCCCACACACACATACACCCCACACCACACACACACTCATACCACCCCCCACACACATAACTCACACCACACACACATACCACACACACCACACACACACTGCCACTCCACCAACCAAATAAAATATGAGTAAATGTATGTTCATAGTTAAAAAATTTATCTATTAAGATACAGGATATTTTGGGCCTAATCCAGGGCATAAAGTTGATTTTTAAAAAGAGCCTTTAAAGGTTTGTGCTATTATCTTCACTTTGTAAGATAGGCTTACAGAATTAAAACTAAAATAAAAACCAGATGAGTTTTTAAAAATCAATTATAATCAAAGCACTCTATTTTAATTTTTTTCAGATGTATCAAAACCATAATATGGTATCATGGTCAGATCATGTAACCACATAAAACATCATTGTTTTGTTGCTTAGTAGCAATAACCAGTTAGAAGTTCTTATAGAGAAAAATCTTATTTCCCAAAACAGACAATAACACAGAGTACAAAAAACATGAGCCCACATTCCTGACAATAATCCTAAGAAGATATTATGGGACCCATGTGAATAAACAGCCCTCAACATCATTGAAAACTTTAATTTTCATAGAGGTTTTGCTCCTGTTTCTGTTGCTTCTATTTCTGGGTAGCATTTCAGTTTCTTCTCTGACATCAGCTACTCTTAATGAGTGTCAAGCCTGTGCCCCAGCCATGGCTGAAGCTGTGGTAAATCCAAAGGTTTACCCCCTTACCAATCCCGACTCAGCAAGAAACTGTTGGATCTTATTCAGTAGTGGTGTAACTACAAGCAGTCTCAGAGAAAAGCTAGTGAGGCTGCCAAGCCCTCCCTAGGGGCATCTCTGATTTCAGGGTGATGGTGGCAGGTGCCTTGGAGATCATCCTGCACTTCCGCTGCTGTGTAAGGACCAGAATGTTCCCTGTGTGTTTGTGTGATCCAAGCAGGCTCTGGAGTGGGCTGCTGGGGTCTCCAGGGCTATTCAAAGATGGCCAGAGGAAGGAAGCATCAGGTCTGGTCCATTTAGCAGTCAATTAAAGGCTGTTTGGAGGGTAGCGTAGCTTGCTTGACAGAAGGTGTACCTGGCATGAGCGTAACCCCAGGTTTGGTTGGTCTCCAACGCCAAATGAACTGGCAGTGATGTCTCACACAAGTCATGCTAGTACTCCAGAGGTGGAGTCAGAAAGATCAGACGTTCAAGTTAATTTTTGGTATTATGTGGAAAGTTCAAGGTCAGCTTGGCAACTGAAAGCCAGTCATAAACAAACAATTTGTCTAAAGCCAATAGGGTTGGCACATGTCTGTAACCTTAGCATTCAGGAGGCAGAAACAAGAAGATCCCAAAGCCTGAAGAACTTAGCAAGATGATGTATCAAAAAATCAAAACAAAATGATTTTTTATGTTGAAGAATGTAGAGAATGATCATCAAGAAGATAATTTGGGGAGTGGGGTCCTTTTACCACTGAGCAATTCAGTAGGTCAAAGTGTTATAGTGGACTCTAAACAAACAAACAAACAAAAAAGCAAAAAACAAAGCAAGTCCAAGCTGCAAACCACAACCACTGAACAGCTTGGGATCTGAAACACCTTGGACTGACACCTTGGATGCCACTCCCCCTAGAGGAACACCTGACTCAGTCTTGATGTTGGAGTGAGGAAACTGGATCTGCCAGGAGTGGATGCTGAACTGAGCAATATTGGGACCTTGGGACCGCCTACCCATGCTGGGGAGGAGATGTGGAGATGGGGAGAAGAGAGAGTGACCTGAGGCGGTGGGAGGAGGAAGGGACCTTGAATAAGGATATACACGGATAGAAAATGTGACTATTCATAATAAAAAAATAAATAAATAAGAGAATGACCTTAAAAAAATAAAGGAAGAAAGAAAGAAAGAATTTCCACCATTGCCACCAGGGAGGCTGGGCACTCTGTAAAGAGTGAGGATTTTATTGTTACATACAGGTTCCTACAAACCTTGGTTGATAGCCTAATTCCTGGTAGCAGAAAGGCTAAGGACCCTGAGCCCCGATGGGCGGCGGGGGGTGGGAGTGGGGAGTGAGGGTGGGGGGTGGGGGTGTCTATAAAACAAAACATACGTAAGCAAGATACGGCACACCTTGGCATTCCGGGATTGGGCCAAGGGGTAAGGTACAGCGATTGATTCGAATCCAACTTTTGAACCCATTGGCTACTTTGTTCACTCGCAGACCTGGGCCCTGCCCCCAGGTATCAACGTGCAAATGAATCCAGGTCCTTGCAAAAGCACTCCCGTGGCAGAGCCTGATGGCCGGAGTTTGCATCCCTGGAGCCCACTTAAAAAGTCAGATGCTGTTGCACAGACCTAGGTCTGTAATCCAGCACTAGGAATTACCTGGCAGCTCACAGGCTCGCTTGGAAGACAAAACAAAGAAGCAGAAACAAGAGAGCTACTGCCTCAGAATAAAATGGACAGTGAGGGCTGCCTCCAAAAATTGTCTTACTTCCACACAAGTACCATGCATGCAGACACCAGCGCTCACCCCTGCCCATGTGCTAGCTGAGACAGGTTTTGTTTGTTTGATTTTTAAAAAACGTTTACTTGTCTTATTTGTAGGCCTAGGGTGTGACATCAGAGCACCAATACCAAAATATTCACATGACAGAAAAGACTCAAGAAGCAAAAATTCACAAAAATTAGTCATATATTTTTCATTCATTACCAGTCTCACATCTGGAACAGTGCTTTAAAAAACGATCAGAAATGAAAATATTTGGGAGGTAGCTGTTATCATAGTTTTCATAATAATGAAGATCCACAGCATTCATGTTTCCTAAATAGGAACGTGATTAAACTGTAGTCTAACTCTACAGAATAATGTTTCTGAGTAAAAAATAAACAAATCAATGTGCTGAGAGTTAAATCCAGGGCCTTACATAGGCTAGGCAAGCTGTTGCTGAGCTCATTTCAATCCTAACATGGTCTTGAAGACTATTTAATAACATAAGAAATTATGAAATGAGTTAGGTGGAGAACACAAAATTACTATTGTTACTAAACACGTTACAATAGTTTCTTTTTCTTTTTGTTTTGTGCTTCGAGACAGCATTTTCTGTGTAGTCCTGGCTGTCCTGGAACTCACTCTGTAGACCAGGCTGGCCTTGAACTCAGAGAGATCTGCCTGTCCCTGCCTCCAGAGTGCTGGGATTTAAGGCGTGTGCCATCACTGTCTGGCTGATTGACTTTCTAATAGTTGTGTCTAACTTAAAGTGTGAGATAAGGCAGCAGAGGTTCATCTGGGCTCACAACTTGACTGTATGATCCTGTCATGGTGTGGAAGGCATGGCAGAATTCATGAAGTGCGAGTGTGGGACACTCCTCAGTGGGACTGTGGGACACTCCTCAGTGGGAATGTGGGATACTCCTCATAACTTGACAAGCCAAGAAGATAAGTACTTTCAGGTTGCTCTCCCCTTCAACACCATTTTTTCAGTCAAGAGGTACCAGCCCATGAGATGATGATAGCCCACAGCCAGGGGCCATCTTGGCTCCTCAGCGAAACCCCTCTGGAGGCAGTCACTCCCAGACCAGTCTCCTGATTGTTTCTGAACTCAGTCACACTGACAATGACAACTATTATCAAAGATGTGTATTAGTTTGCTGGAAATTACCTTCACAAAACACCACAGATTGAGTGGCTCGAATAATAGGAACGTATTTTCTCACAGTTCTGGAACTTCAAAGCTTAAATGGAGGTGTTGGAAGCAAGTCTGGTTTCCTCTACGGCTTCTGTCCTTGGCTTGTAGCTGTCCTGTGCTCTCACATGGTGTTTCGTGGTCTCTCTGTATGTTATAATTGTTTGTATTTATGCAGACATTGATCCTATTGTATTATGGTCCTACCTCAAGAATTCCATTTGAGCTTACCTCTTCCAAGGCCTTTCCTTCAAATGCTTTAACAACTTAAAGTACTAAGGAATTGACTTCCAACATACAAATTTGTGGTGAGTGGACACAAAATCGAGTCTGTAAAGGTAGAATTCTACTTTGTGTTCAGAAAGCCAGGCATGGTGGCACATGCTTACAGTTCCAGCACTTGTAGGTAGAGGTCCTGGCAAGGCGCTGGAGAGTATGGTACCCTCAACAACATCTTGAGACCACCTGATCTACACAAGACCCTGTTTGGAAAAAAAATAGTAAATAAAAAGTAAATATGCCCAGAAAACCAACAACAAAACAAAAAACCAGGACTGGGGGGAAGTACAGCAGTTCTGTGGGTTTATGGTTCCCCAGAGGGCATATTATGCAGCAATTGGTAGATAGGTGTGTTTGCTGATTACAGACTTGAGAATGGAACCTTTGAAGATGGCCTGCAACATAGTTCCTATTTAATTAGTGGTTCCAGATGCCCTCTCTAACCTCACGTTTTGTTTTTGAAGATGATCTTCCAATGTAGCCCACGCTGGTCTCCCACTCCTGGTGTTCCTCCCTCTGTCTTCATCTGCTGAGATTACAGGTGTTCACCACCAGGTTCTGTTACATTACCTTTATCTTTGCAGGTCCCACCCCCAATAGTGTCTTGTGTACCCCAGGATGACTTTGAATTCTGGTGTACCCAAGGATGACTTCAAACTCTACATCCCTAGTGCTGGGATGATTGTGCAGCATTGGAGATTGAACCAGGCCTTCATGCTTGATATAAAAGCAATTTACCAATTGAGCTATAATCTCAGCCCAATAGGGTTCTTTATGTTTCTCACATTAATTTTAATACAGCAATTTTAATTTGGAATCAAGAGTCAATTTTTGTAGTAATACTACACTGTTTTATAGGGGATGTACATTACTAGGTTATTTACAAAATGGCTGCTGTATTTCTCATGAATACACAATAAATTTCTAAAAGGTTAAATCATACACACACACACACACACACACACACACACACACACACACACACACACAAGGGCTGGATGGTAGTGTTGCTTGCCTTTAATCCCAGCACTTGGGAAGCAGAGACCAGCCTGGTCTACAGAGTGAGTTTCAGGATAGCTAGGGCTACACAGAGAGACTCTTTTTGAAACAGCAACAATAACAAAGTTAAATGAGGATACTTGAGTGGCTCTGTAGTGACTCAGTTTACCACAATTGCTTTTTTCTTATTAGCTTTAACAGACTGGGTTACTTTTGTAACTATAAAACAAATACATCTGCTCTGTGTAGCAAGCATGTACTTGGAAGGCAGAGGTAGGCAGATCACTGTATGACACCATCCTGCTCCAGGATGATTCCAGGACTACATAGTGTGTCCCTGTCTCAAGATAAAAGACACTGGGGGAGGGGGAAGGGACCTTGAATAAGTTTATCCAAGGATAGAAAATGTGACTTCTTTATTCATAATAAAAAGAAAAAATGGAAAAAAAACCAAAAGACACATGTTTTTGCAAACTGTTGAGAATATTCCATCTGAAAATGTGAATTGCCTTCAATTTCATATAAGTTTCTATATATTACCTTCATATATATTTCTATATCCTTTTCTATCTTTTTTGTCTTGTTTTATTTGAGCCAGGGTCTCTCTATGTAGCTCTAGCTGTCCTGGAACTTGCTCAGTAGACCAGGCTGTCCTTGAACTCACGGAGATCTACCTGCCTCTGCCTCCCAAGTGCTGGAATTAAAGATCAGTGCTACCATGTTTGATATTTTTTTAAAATACTAGGGAAAGAATCTAAGGCCTGGCAATGCTAGACATGCATGCCACCACATTTTAGCTGAATTTCTGAGGTTCTTCAAGTTATTCTTGAATTCCATTCAGTTTTTTGACAAGGTAATTGTTGAGGATTTACATGTTTAAAGTTTTCAAGAACTGAAATTTCTTGTTAAGGGGGGCTGAATACTACTCTATTAACAGAAGATTTCTATAAACAAAGCATGGAAGCTTAGAAGCAATGGTCTAAGTCTTCCATTTTAAAGTTGAACTTCCAAAATGGGGATTTCATTATTTAAGTCAGGTTTGATGGTGCAGATCTGTGATCTCAACTACTTGGGAGACTGAGGCAAGAGAATTCAAAGTCCACCGTCAGTTTGAAAAACTTATTGTGGTTTGAAAGGAGAATGGTCCCATAGGCTCATAGATAGAATACCTGGTCACCAGGGAGTGGCACTATTTGAGAGGAATAGGAGGTGTGGCTTGATTGGAGTAGGTGTGGCCTTGTTGGAGGAAGTTGATAAGTTTGAATTCCCAGTTATTGGATAACCTCTGCCACTGTTGTAATAAGGCAATCAAGCTGAATTGATAAAACTAAGTTTAATGAGCAGAGCAAAGCAACTCCTGGGTGACCCTTGGGAGGGCAGGAGAGAAATCACAGGGCAAATATGGTGACCAGGTCTGAAGTAGGCTGTAGACCTGATATTAAGCAGCCCCTGGGGAAGAAGCTGATCCTTGTTAGGCTTTCTGAGGAGAGGGGCAGCTGTTTGGCGGGCTTTTTGAGGAGGTAGGGTGTAGAAGGGGAGGAGATGGAGGAGAGAGAGGGAACATGGAATGACCCACCTCCCCTAGCTGGCAATCCCCCGTCAGAAGTGTGTCATGGGAGCTGTGGGGAGGTGTTGGGGTTTTAAAATCTCAAGCCAAGCCCAGTGTCTCTCTTTCTGCTTCCCGTAGATCTAGATGCAGAATGCTCAGTTACCTCTTCAGGATCATGCCTCTCTGCATGCCTCGGTGCTCCCCTCCATGATGACAATGGACTAAACCTCTGAAACTGTAAGCCAGTCTCAGTGAAATGCTTTCCTTTCACTGAGTTGTGATCATGGTGTCTCTTTGCAGCAATAGAACACTGACTAAGACACCTACCAAGACTCTGCTTCAAAATAGAAAAGGGGTCTTTAAGAAAGGTTGGGGTACAGCTTAGTGTTTGCCTTAGAATATGTGAGGCCCTAGGTTCAACCCTCACATTGGCAAAAAGAAGTTTCATCATTCAGAAAAAGATGAAAGGAAGCAACTTAATTATTTTATACTGCTATAAAAGCGTATTTAGTTATAAAGAACAGAATTTATTTATAGAGCTGGAAGTTGAAAAGACCAAGACTGAGGAACCAGCATCTAGTGTGGATCTCTTTGCCCTTTCATCCCACGGCAAAGGACCGAAGGGCAAGATAATGCTTGTTCACCCTTGCTTCACCCGAGGGATGGGGAGGGGAAGGGCGTGAGTCACCTGTTATCAGGGACCCTCCCCCACAGCAGGCGTGAGCCCTCTGGTTAAGGCTGAGCCTTTACAATCTAAGTCACTTCTTCAAGGCCCCACCTCTCTGCATTCTTGAATTGAGGATGATGTTTACAACATATAAACTTTGAGAGACACCCTCAAACCATGGGGTCATTTTAGAAACAGGGTCTTCAGGAAGTCCTGGAGGGTTTATACAGGATCTGGAGTGAGGAGCAAGCCTTCAAGCTGGAGGATAGGCTTGAGAAGGTTCCAGATGGAGGATGGATTGGTGGAGTCACAGTTTCTCGAACATTGGTTTGCACAAAGGATGAATGTGATATTTTGTATAAAAGCATTCTGATTTCAGAAACAAGACTGAATGAACTCTGGTTTCTACTTCCTTGCTCTCTTCCAAAGTCCCCCCACCTGCCTGTTTTCTAGTTCTTCCCTCAGTTTCCCAAAGTCCAGCTATTCCTTTGAGGCCCCTCCTCCATAAGCCTCTTTGCTGACTCTCCCAAGTACATTCCTGTCAATGATCCTTTCTCTGAAGACCATTTAACCAATCCCTTGTCTCCCTTCTAGAAGCTGGCTCCTGATGAATCCTTTTCTCGTGTACCATCATGGTCTCCTAACTAGCCTGGTGTTCTTGATGGCTGGCTCAGCCTGTATTAGATCATCTAGGATCACCTGCCCAGGGGTGCCCCCACCCACAGAGGCCTGGGCCACATTGAATATTAGTAAAGAAAATGTTCCACAGACTTGTCTACAGGCTGATAGGATAGAAGCATTTTCTCTATTGAAATTTCCATTTCCAGATGACCCTGGCTTGTGACAAGTTGATAAAATAACAAGCACAAGGCTCCACCTTTCAACATTTCCACCTCTTCCCAACAGCATCATTAATTCTTAGAGTGAGATTAACCTTTACCAAGTGTGGTGATTTAATTAAGATTGGCACCCATAGGCTCAATGAAAGCTTGATCTAGGGAGTAAACTCTTTGAAAGTATTAGAAGGATGAGGAGGTGTGGCCTTGTTGGAGGAAGTGTGTAACGGGGGTCGGGGGTGGGGATGGGGGAGTGGGGGGTGGAGGGTGGGGGGGATGGGCTTTTGAGGTTTCCGAAGTCAATGCGGGGCCTATTCTCTCTTTCTGGACCTGCTGCGAGTGTGTGTGACCTCATGCTCCCCCCAACCATGGTGATCATGGACTAAGCCTCTGAAATTGTATACTACTCCCCAATTAAATGCTTTTGTAGCAGTTGCCTTGGTCATGGTGTGTCTTCACAGCAACAGAACAGTGATTGAGACACCAAAGATGAGCTTTTGAGGGCTATTACATATCCGAGCTATGGTACTATTTTAACTTAACTTCTAAAGCACCCCACATGTGGCCTACATTCCCAGATTTCTCATGAGCACCCCACTTTCTTTGGTTTCTTCTTTTTTTTCTTTTGACGGGAATGCTCTTTACTTGTCTTTGTCCACTGAAATCATGTGCTAATCCAGAGCTCATCTCAAATTTATTTTCTGTAGACACTATTCTTTAGTGTTTTCAAGAACAGTCAATGGTCCTATTTCACTTGTGATGCCCCTGCATTTAAACACTACTGCACCTCAATTTATATTTCAGGATTGCATTTACTTACTACCAGTTTTATATTGAGAGAAGTACACATGTGATTGCCACAGTTACTGTGTACCCCCCACACCAGTAGGAGCCTAAGTACTAGCATATTTTGATTTTGTTTGGAGTGAGGAATATAAATACCAGAGAAATTAAGATAATGCCATGTTTCAGGGGGCCAGAGGAGCTGAATATAAGTGCCAGTTCTATTTTGTGTGTGTGTGAGAACAGCTTGTGTAGTTGAAAAGTATTGCTTTCTAGCTGCTTGTCACAAGTGTTTGTTAGCCGAAAAATTTAGACTCACAGCCTGTCTTCCAAAGTGAGCATCTTCAATGTGCCAAGTATTCAAAACAAACTGGATTTTCATGGAATAAAAACAGCACTTAAGTAATTAAACCTCTGATTGCCTTTTCAGTAGGTATGCAGTATAAGGAATCTTCTACATTATAGTTAGCACAAAAAGGACAACGAACATAATAAAATGTAGTGTCATTTGTGACTCTGTTCCAGTGATGCTAAAGACCCAGGGCGGCCGATTGATGACCCTCATAGCCCACATGTAGGAGGAGACGCTCCCAAGAACTTCTAAGGTTAACACTAGGAGGAGGTGACCTAGGCTTGGTGATAGACACCGGGTAGCTAATCTAGCCGCCTCGAACGCGCGCGTGCGCCGCAGTCACTGGCCTGGGCAGGCTGGGCCACGGGGCGGAGCCTCCGCTCTCCAAGGTCCAATCATCTGTGGGCTCAGCGGGTATGGCCCTCCGCTGGCCACGCCCCCAGCCGGCGCGGGAGGGGCGCTTTTAAGAAGCCGCCTCGGGCGGCCCACTCTATCAGGTGTGCGGGGCCGCCGGTGTGTCTGGTCCTCCGGCCGTCGCGTGTGCACCGCCAGCCTGCCGGGCCGCCGCTCCTGCGCCCTCACCTCGGCCTCCCTTATCCGCCAGCCCGCCCGGCTCTCGCAGCCTCCGCGAGCCACCTCGGACCTTGTGCCCGTGAGCTCTCCGGGTGCCCGACGGGGCCGCCACCGGCCATGGTACCGTCCCAGGACGAGCCCGTGGCCGCAGCCTCACGAGAGACGAGCGAGGCGCAGCCACCGGGACCCGCACCCTCGGATGACGCTCGGCTGTCCGGCCCGGGACCCTTGGATGGTTCCGATGTGACCACAGAGAAGGTGGAGGTGGAGCTGTCGAGGTCAACGGGCGACGAGGCCCCCGTCCCTCCCGAGGGCGGCTGGGGCTGGCTGGTGATGCTGGCGGCCATGTGGTGCAACGGGTCGGTGTTCGGCATCCAGAACTCCTACGGGGTGCTCTTCGTGTTCATGCAGAATACCTTTGGGGCCAAGGACAGTGACAACATGGCCTTCAAGACAGGTGGGGCGTTGCGGTGGGCTGAGGGGACACGCAGGGTGGGAACATAGACCGCGGGAGCTTGGCGCGTCCTCTGGTGCTGGGAGGGTGTGAGCGGTGGGACTGATCGGTAGCACTTGCAGTCTGCAGCTTGGGGTTTCTGTGTGCCTGTCTTTGTATGGAATCTGCAAGGATCGTGCGTTAGGAAGCAAGTTGTAGAGTTGTCCCAACCCCAGGCTTCATTTGGCGGAATGGGCGCCAAGTATCTACAGTACTTTCCTCTAAGTGTTGGAAAGCAAGGTTCCGGCACCCACAACATTGCACTGTCGTTTTTACAGTCTGTTTTTTGTGTGACTGCCACGGTGGCGTGGTTATCTGCTTGCTGTGCTGCAGAAGGATGTGTGTGTGTGTGTGTGTGTGTGTAGGTGCTGTGTGGCCAGGCGCGGGAGATTGACAAAATGGAAAAGTGGATCCCAAGGTCACAGGGAGCCCCAAAAGGCAGCTCATCAAAAGTGTCAGTCTCTCTGCGCTCTGTACTAAATATAGAAAGCATAGGAGGAGGCAGCGGCTTGGAAGGAGGAAGATAAGGGGTTGCACCTCCTGTTGTGTTGACATTTTTTTTTCTACCTTGTGGAACTAAAATGCAAAAGGTGCAGACTCTGCATTTTCGTCAAGTGCTTTTGCCCGACTTTTTAACTGATTATGCAATACCCAAGTCTATGATCGTCTGCATAGAATTTTTTTCATTATTTCATCTCATGCTGCAAGGCAGGTGCTGTCAGCTCTGTTTGGGTGAGAAAACTGAAAGAAATGTCTTGGTGAGGAACAGAGATAGAACTCATCATCTGACTTCAAGACTGACTCCTATTGCTAAATCAGGCTACCACTGCCTTTTGGGAAACTTCAAAAGATCAATAATTTCTGTTTCTCTCTGCTCAGCCTGGCCTTGAACTCAAGATCCTCTTACCTCATTTGGGATTACAAGAACATTCTGCACCATACTGGGCAATAGTCTTTTAAAACAACAGGATCTCACGGTGTAGACCTGGCTGGCCTATAATTTATTACATAGGCCAGGCTGTCCCCAAACTCAAGGAAATCCACTTGCCTCTGCCTCTCAAGTGATGGGATTACAGGCCTATATTACCACAGCCTCACACAATAGTCTTTTTTTTTTAAGGCTTTAGTTTCTGCTTTTAAAGTGTATATTTCTTAGATTTTTGGTGCACACACACACACACACACAATTAAACAGGATTGTAATTACAAATTGTAAGGAAAGGTGATGTGGGAGATTTAAAAATCACCCCCCTCCCCTGTTTCTTCAGTGCTAGAGGGGACCCAGGGCTCTGGGCATGTTACTCAATGTTACTACTTCTGTAAATTTAACACAATTTTCATTACATGAATGTATTGTACTTTATGCACTCTCCTCTTAATAGACACCTAGATTGCTTTCAAACTTATAAAAATACATGAAAAGCTGATGCTCTGAGTATTATTGTACACTCTTTCCATGTGAATGATGATGTATTATATTTAATGGGGGAATTTCTGTTCCTTAAGTGGCTGTTGATGTTGTTGTGTTGGGCAGGGTGAAAGAATTAGGTGCAGTATGTTAAAAATGTTCTTAGTTCTAACTGAAGGAAGGTAACCCTTGTAACACTACAATAGGATAGATATGAAGACGCAACGCAATAGCAAACAAAAAATATTTTTCACAACTCTTAATACTCTGTGTCTCAGTACTTCATGTGCCCTATTCTTTCATCTTGGGTAACTTCATGAGTTGGGCTTCCTGTTCAGACAGGGAAATTTGGGCTCACAAATATTTCAGCTGGGAGCAAGATTTCAACTTGAGGTTTGTCTGACTTCAGGACCTGGGTTTTAATTGCTGATCATACTGCACTGACTAGATAACACTGCAGATTTGATGTTTTCATGTTCATACAGTGCTTCTGGGGTTAAACATCTGCATGACTAGGGATTTAGCTCAGTTTGTGGAGTAGTACTCATAGTGTATAGTACAGCACTGCATAAAGCCAGGCCTGCTTGCATATGCCTGCAGTCCCAGCACCCTGAAGTACAGGCAGGAGGATCAGTTCAAGGTCGTATGACCTTCAGCTTTGAAGCAAGTTTGAGGCCTCCATGGTCTACTTAAAAAAAAAAAAAAAAATTCTTGCTTCTTTTCAAATAGTAAGCAGTGGCCATTGTTTATGTCTTGGCAAATGATTTTTTGAAATGTGGAGACTTCCACAGAAAAATATACTTTTAAAATGGCATTTATGTAAAATTCTGGTTAGATGGAATCATAGCACAGAGCTCTTCCTGGCACTGCCAAGAGGAGATTTCCTTGGGGCCCTTCTCCTTAAGAATATCTTTTTGTTGTTGTTTATTTTAGAAAGGATCTCACAGTTAGCTCTGGGTGACCTCTACTTCTGCCCTACCTCTTCAAGACCATCTTAATTCCTTGTTTGTTTCTTTGTGTAGCCCTGCCTGTCTTGGGACTTGCTCCATAGACCAGGCTGGTCTCAAACTCACAGAGATTTCCCCTGCCTCTGCCAACCAAGTGCTGGAATTAAAGGTGTGTGCCACTATGCCTGGTTCTTAATTCTTAAATATTTTTTGATCTGGCTAAAATTCTCACAAAAGGGCTTAATGAAACTTATTTCTACTAAGTGAGTTTCACACCTGTTTGGTTGTATTCTCCAATACATATCCCTCCCCTCAACACAAGGTCTTGTTATATAGTCTTGGCTGGCCTAAAATCACAGAGTAGGCCAGGCTGGCCTTGAACTCTCAGAGTCTATATACTGCTGGGATAAAGGTATGTACCACCATGCTTATCTACCCCTTTTCATGTACTGTTATACAAATATTTACTGTCTTGGAGCCAGTGACACAGGAAGAAGCAATGACAGCAAATTTTCAGAGTTTAGGATCTGTTGAAATACAAATGATTATACCAGGGAAAGTGTTAGGATTCTTTATAGGATGCACTATAAAGATCCTCAGTCCTATTCTAAAAGTCTGGAATTCTAAGGGAATTTAAGTGCATGGTGCAAACTGGGAAAGACAACTGATTGTCTTTCTCTCTAGTTGTAAAAATCCCTGTGAAATTGGGGCATTGGAATGGGGATGCCAGCTGAGTTCCAAGGAGGGCAGTTAAATCAATAAAGCATCTAGCATGCCAGCTCAGTGTGGTACCCAGGCGCTCACGACAAGGCACACACATCATGACGAGACAGAAGTGGGGCTGATGGGACTAACAGAGCTTGAGTTCTCTTTTCCATGACAGTTTACTGGTTATCACTGCATGGGTGGAAGGGAATCAGACACTCTGGAAAAGAAAATGGGTACCACAATTAACTGGAGCATTGCTTTCTGCTAGAATCTGCCATGCTTTAGCTGCTGGACCTTGGAAAACCATGGTACTGCTGAATCTAGCACTGTTTTCTCATGCAGGGCCATGGACACTCTTTGGGACCAAGCAAGGGTATTAATCTTACCTGCTTTTTTTTTTTTTTTAACTGGGGAAAGACAAATGTTTAATGATGCATTTGATTGCTTAAAAAAAAACTATCTACTAAAAACAGATGCATTTTTAGAATTTGTATTTAGGTTAGCATTACTGCTAACCTTTTGAAGAAACCACTTTTTTTGAACCAAAGGCTTGGCTTCTTTTAATATTCCCCCCAATATGTTATTTTTTTTAAAGTATTTTTGTGAATATGTGTGTGTGTGGGCATATATATGTTTGTGTGAGAGCATGTGATCTTGCCATGGTGTGTCTGTGGAGGTGAAGGACTTATGTGTGTGTGTATTTATGCCAAGGAGTGTCTGTGGAGGTTGGGGACAATATTGGTTCTCACCACCAGCTTTTACATGGGTTTCAGTGATCTGAGTTCAGATCTTCAGGCTTGAGCAACAAATGCTTTAACCCATGGTACAGTCATTTCCCTAGACTCCCAAACATGCTCTTAAAGGTCTTTCTTGAAAGTGAATATCTGTGTTTAAGATTGGGAAACACCACTTCCCTCTACGGAAGGTATTTAAAATGCAAGTCAACATTAAGTTATTTAAAGACAACTGTCAAAAAGATGTGGAAAGAGAGGCTCTTGGTCCACAACCTGTAATGTTACACCACCTTCCCTTTATGGTCAAAGTATATTCTTTAGACAGTTATCCCACTGAGTAGGAATTGGGTAGCATTTAGAGGTGAAAGCATGCTGCATCACCTCATTACCCTTATTAGCCTCTGAAACTTCACGCTAGTTAGTGCCAAACCTCAAGCATTAACATTTAGCACTTACGTTGGTATCTACTGTAAGTCTATACTTTCCCTTTCAAACCTCATTGACTTGAACTGGCAGTACACAGTTTAACTAGAGAAAAAAAAGCACATTTACTTGGTTATAGTTTCATGTGACGTGGAAGCCTTCAGATTGCCATCCAAAGTTAATGGTCTCATTTTAACTCTTTGGATTGATGAAGCTTGGCCAATTATGTACAGACACTAGTGAACAGAAAGGGTGTGGTCAGCCTAAGGGCAGCATGCCGGGAACATAGAGGCTAGTCTGGCCCGATTGCTGTTCACTCTTCAGTTGTAGGGTTAGGGACCAAATACGATATTTCTCTACAAGAGACTCTTACACAGAGCCTGTGGACTATGTAGTGTGGTTTACTGGAGGATTATTTTTTAGCTTTTGTGGCTGGCTTTGAGGAAAAGACTTTATTTGTTATTACCTACCTGGGGATGGGAGGGGAGAATTCCACCTGTAATAGTTAGCCTTAGGGGAAAGTGACTGAGAGACAGGAAGGCCAGAGAGGCTCTGGGAGAAACTGCCTTTGAACTCACCCTGGGCTAGTTTCCTAGGCCCCAGCCCTACAACGTCGTTTTGTGTTATACCTAAATTACCAGGGATTTGGACTGTCAGAACTGTTGACTGAGAAGGTCACAGTTGAGCTAGCCTGCCTTTATCCTCAAGGGGTTTGGCTGTCGAGGGAAGGTGTCTGTATCACCAACCATGCTACTGTCTTAGCGAAATAAGTAATAGCTGCTTTAATGAGCTGATTACAATAAAAAGTGACCCGGTTTGTGTTCCTAGTCGTTTTTATTGTAATAGCAGCACAGGGCTCCTGCTTCACCAGAGGCAGAGGAGCTAAGATTTAGAAGATTTCCCTGTAGAATAACTCATTGGAACTATCAGCTCGAAAGTCCGCAGAGCATGGAAGTGATTCAGGAAATTGGAAAATAAAGAGATACTGTACACCTATAATTCTGGTGCTTGGGAGGTGGAGGCAGAAGGTAGGTTTCTAGTCAGCCAGGCCCATGTAGACCTATCTTAAAAGAAAAAAAAATATGGTATGGTCATGGTTATTTCATTTCATTTCCTTCCATTTTAACTGACAAATCAACCAACACTGAAAGTATATCTGACTTATTTTAGGAGAGGTTTTGAGCTAACCTTTAGAATAAATTGTGTTCTGGGCTTTTGTGTTCTCTACTTCTTCAGTGCTGGAGACTAAACCCTGGCTGTACACATGCTGGGCAGCAGCTCTACTGCTCTGCTGCCCTTACAGGCTGTCTGTGAGCTCTTGGTGGGATTTGCTGCATCTTTGCATTTTCCCTTGTAGGGCCCACCCTGCAGTTCCTGGAGGCTAAGTCTGTAGCTTTGCATCCCACTTCGCCTGCCTGCCTGCCTGCCTGCCTGGGTGTTTCATAAACCCTGTGCCTCCAGTTACTTTCTTGCAGCCGTTATTTCTAAAATTAAGAACAATACTTAAAATTTCTGGATAGTTCTTCTACCTCTGACTCCTGAGTGGTAGGATTAAAGGCATTTTAAAGATAGTCCAAATTTAAGTGGTAATTTGTATAGTCCTTTGCCATAAAGATAAAGCTTTCATATGTTACCGTATATTAAATTTTCATTTATGTTGTCACAGGATCTAGTGCTGTTGCCCAGGCTAATCTCAAACTCCTGGCCAATCATCCTTCTGCATCAGTTTCTTTCCTATCTGAACTGTACACATGTGTTACCACGCCAAGCTTGTTTTCTTGGAGTAGACTTGTCCTGTGTCAGTCTGTAGATAAGGAAACTGCAGCTGGCAGAGTTTGGGCTGGGTGGCACAGCAGCACTCTTCATAGTGCTAAGCTGGGCTTAAGAGAATCTTTTTAACTAGGGGCATTTTTTTGTACTTACTGTTTTTTTTTTCCCCCTCATAGTAAAACACTGTTCTTTTCCCTTTTCAATGCTGTTTTCAACATATTTACTTGTATTTTTACCAAAATCCTCAATAGTGTTTTCCAATTAAACATCAGAAGTCCTGTGAAGTCATGTTTAGAAGAGTATTCCACTTAGAGTCCTGATAGCTCAGCCCCCCAAAAGAAAACAAAAACAAACATTAAAAAAAACCTGACCTCATATTCAAATTAAACAAATCTCAACCAAAACAAACTAAGCCCCAAACATAACTGGAAAAGTCAGCTTGCCAAAGCTCTAGGCACCTGCCTAGCCTGGTACCACCCACGCAGGAACTCAGGGTGTTTTATTTGGCAGAGAGTCAGAACAGGCAACTTCAGTACACCTGAGAATTGTGCAGACCTACCACACATAAACGGCCTGTTAGAGCCTGCAGTGATGGAGATGGTGCCTTCGTGACTCTGCTGAATGTGCTGGTCACACACTGTCTTTACTAACAGCACAAGTCATTTCTCCCTTGCACAGAGAAACCAGAACAAAGGAACCAAGGCTGTGATTGTCATTCCCAAGTCAAGTCTTTTTCATTTCACTTTTTTTTTTTTTTAAATCACAGGCATATTTGTGAACTACACGTTTGGAATTATGTATATGGACCAAAGCTGTGTTTCCATCCAAACTTCTTATTCTTTTTAGTAAACATAAACATCTCTTGCTCTTGAAAATGTCTGTGCTCACCTTCAAAGGGAGTTTACTTTTCTCACGAGTGAGCATTTCTATGACTCAGAAGTTGAAGCGGTGGACTCTGCATTATTCACCAGGCAAAGCTTTGTCAGGCTTTATTTTTAGTTGTGTTATGGAAACAATTAGGATTCTCCATTTTTCTGTAATTGCAAAGTTTTAATATTGAATATACTTTTTGTGTCTCTCTGGAATTTTGATATATTCTTATGGTGGTCTCCCGACGTGAGAATCATAAAGTGGAGTTCAACATTAATCAGGGCTGGGAATGTAGCTCAGTAATATCCTATAGCATTTGCCCAGCGTGTGGGAGGTCCTGGCACTCTGGATTCCACCTTCAGTACTGCAAACAGCAACAACAGCAAATTAGTAGAAACTGTCAAGGTATGCCTTAGATAGTTAAATTGAAGAAAAAGATAATTAGCTAAATTAATGTAAAAAGGCATGGAAATGAATCAAGCCTGACAGTTCTGCCATTAATCCCAGCATTTAGGAGACAGAAGCCGGCTAGTTTGAGTGTGAGGCTAGCCTGTCTTTATAGGAAGTTCAGGTTAGCCTGGTCAACAGAGCAAATTCAGGGCTACATCATAAGACCCTGAAAAGTTCTGGGAAATGTTACAATGTATTATATTTCAGGTAGTACCCGCTTTCTCTCACCCTCAAGAAAATTACTTCAGTAATGTTCTTCAACAGTTCAGAAAGATGAAATTTATTTGTTACACACATAGATCAGATTTAAACTGTAGTTTTGTTATATCTTATAAAAACAGAAAACCTGGATGACGGCTCAGAGTTTAAGAGCGCTTGTTGCTATTGCAGGGGGCCAGAGCTGCTTTCCTAGTAGTTCTATGGCTGTTCACAACACTGTAACTCCAGTTCCAGGAGATCCCACGCCCTCTTCTGGCCTCTGCAGGCACTGCATGCACACGGTACACAGACATACATACAGGCAAAACACCCATACACTTAAAATAAGGGTTGAAAAAGAAACAGAAAATTATGGCAGATGTGGTTGGCTCGAGCCTATAATGCCAGCACTCCAGAGACTGCGTACCCTGGTCTGTGTAGTGATCTCAGGCCAGACAGGGTATGTGGTGAGACTGGCCCAAGAAAAGAAAGAAAAAGATAGAAAATCACAGGCCTTCAATCCCAGCACTCAGAGGTAGAGGTAGGTGGCTCTCTGTGAGTTCAAGGCCAGCCTGGTCTACAGAGTGAGATCCAGGACAGCCAGGGCTACACAGAGAAACCCTGTCTCACAAACAAAACAAAACAAAACAAAACAAAACAAACATTCATTAATATTTGGTTTCCAACAGAGACAGTATTAATGCCTAGCTGAGCTGGTCAGATGACTTCTCTTCATAGTGTAGCGTGAGCACCCCCCTCTATCCCCAGCATTCAGCCATCTGCCCTCAGCCCCAGGTATGGCTTAAACAGTAAAAATCTTCTCATTTGTTATATTATTTGTATTTAGTTTTGACTTTTACTTAAGGTTCATGTATAAACAAGGTCGGTCTAGAGTTAACTGTTTGTGTACCAGTGGTGTAGAGAGTTACTATTGTCTGCCCAGCTCTGGGTAACTCACTCTGAGGGAAAGCTGTTTGTTGGACTGCATAAATGACAAATGCATTGAACTCTGATTTAGTACGACATTTAAGTATTATGTTTTGTTGCTAGAGAATTGTTCATTGTACAATAGGTTGGAACTAGTAAAGGGACTTATATATATATGTATATATATACATATATATATATATAGTTTGGTTTTTTTGAGTCGGGGTCTTTTTATTTAATCCTGGCTATCTTGGAATTTTCTGTAGACCAGGCTGTCCTGGAACTCACAGAGATCTGTCTGCCTTTGCCTCCTGAGTGCTGAGATTAGAGGAGTGGACTACCACATCCAGCTTGTGTGTGTGTGTGTGTGTGTGTGTTTTAAACCAGAATTCCATGTAGCCCAGGTTGGCCTCATACTCTGTGCAGCTATGGGTACTGGGAACTGAACCCAGGTCCTCTGCAAGAACAGTAAGCGCTCAATCGCTGAGCTGTCTGTCTAGCATCAGCCGTTTTAAGAAACTTTGAGTTTAGAATTTCAAAACTGTAGAAGACAAATTATAAATTTAGTCCTCTTGTGGGTTTCCTTTCCTTTTCTTACCTTTTTCTCCCTCCCTTCTTTCCTTCCTCCCTCCTTCTTTTGAGTGACCCTCCCACACACACTTTGGTACTACGGCCCAAGCCTGATACTTGTGTTTGCTGGACAAGCACTTTGAACTAAATCCCCAATCCCAGAATTTAGATTTAAAAAGAACAAATACACAAAAAAGCCTGCTAATTTATATGTGTATTTACTTTCCTTTTTGACTGATAAGCACTTTCATTTGTATTCCTCTGTCTCAGAGGTTACCTACTTAGTAGTTTCATTGTGTGTGGTGTTCTACCACACTGGTCTACCCCAGGCTATTAAACCAGACCTCTTGCCATTGTTTGAGTTACAGGGAAGGTTATACAGTGTTCCTCTTCCTCTTTCCTTAGCTCTGTCTGCCTAGATGCGCTGACCAAGATCTTCCTTGGAACTGAGGGTAGGGATAATACTTAACCATCTGGAGATGTGGCCAGAAGACATCTTGAGAAGCTCAGGTCTACGAGAGCCGATGCATCTCACAGCCCTCTGAGCCATCACTTTTCCTGAGCCTCCCCTGGACCCAGGCTGACTCTGTTGGTTGTTTTTGATGTGTGTATAATATATGTCTTACAGATTGTTTTGCTCTCACCTATTTTTAAGAGTACAGAGGAATCAGTTTGTTGAGTAGACGTTATGTACTTGTGCCATGCAAAGCAGAAGTAAGTATGATTGAATCCAGGCTCTTGAGAAGTGATAACGGAGCAAGAAGGTTTATGTTGCTTGTGCTAAGAACAATACAAGATACAGGATTTTCTGAGCTGACTAAAGAAGACTTCATGAAGGTGTAACTTCTTTAGTGGCGAAAGATTTGTGTGACAGGAATGCACGAAAGGAGCTTTTGAATTAGGCTGTAAGGATTGGCAGACTTTCTTCAGCAGAGTTAATAGATGAAGGTTCAGAGGCCATTCTAGTCTGAATGTTCTATCAGGCCTGTGAGCTTCTGGATTTCTTTTTCTTTTCCTTTTTTCTTTCCTTTTCTTTTCTATTCTTCCCTTCTTTTCCTTTTTCCTTCCTTCCCCTCTCCTCCCCTCCTTCCCAGGCTGGCCTCAAACTCACAAAGCTCTGCCTTTCTGCCTCTAGAGTTCTGAGATAAAAGTTATGCAGTGCTATACCTGGCTAGGATCCATGACCTTAAACTTGAGCACACATGGGGATTTATTAAGTTTGTATCACTGAGTTTAAATGGGCTATGAAGGAGGATGCATAGCAGAGCCATAGAAGGTGAAGCTGGTAAGAAAAAGAATGTGGTAGCTGGAGAGTAAACTATCTGAGTGCTGGTCAGAAGCTTGACCGTTGATAGCCAGGCTTTGAGAGTTTCTGAAGTGCTTTGAAAAGGTGACTGGAGACCAGTGAGGTGGCTCAGCCAGTATAGTTGTTGCTGCTAAAACTGACAACCTGAGTTTGATCTAGGTGACTCACGTGGTGGCAGGAGGGACCAACTACTGCAAGCCACACACAAGCACAAATGCACACACATAAAAATGGAGTTTTAAAAGGATGGCGTGGGTTTCTTCAGAAGAAGGAAATGGGAGGGGCACAAAATGTACAAAATCCATGACTGAAAGAGAACTAGTTGATATTATGGAAGCAGTGGGAATGGGTAAGACAGAATAGGTACTGGGCAGTTCTTAGAATAGATGGAGGGAAATCTGGGAAATGATGTGTGGAGCATGATGAAGAATCAGAGAAGTGTAGGGCTATTAGATGACTCATCAGCTAAAAGCACTTGCAGTGCAAGTCAGATGATCTGTTATGTCCTCAGACCCTGCGTTGAAAAGCTGGGTGCAGGCGCTTCATGTGTAATCCTAGCACTTCTATGGCAAAGATAAATGAAGACAGGAGAATTCTCCAGAAGCTTGTGGGCCAGCTAGTCTGGAGGGGGCAGCATGACAGAAACAACAGGGTTAGAGAGACTGAACCTCTGACCTCTGCACGTGTACTCTGGCACAAATATACTTGTACTCACCCACACACATGCACACAAAGACAGTTAAAGTTTTAATACATTGTGTGCATGTAGAAAACAATCAAATAACGTGAATGTTATGCAAAAAAGCAAACACTTAACTTACCCAACTAGAGTGTTGTACTGGGGATTTAACTTACTGGTAGACTATTTGCCAACACAAGTGAGGCCTTGGCATTCAATTTCAGTACCACAAACAAAAATACACTTCCTACCTGCTTCAAACCAACTCAAACATAAAAAGAAACCAGCTGGGAGCAAAGAACATAGTTTGGTGGACTCTGGATTAGACAGTGGCCATAGTCTGTTGAAAAGGTATAAAATCTAAGATTTCTGTATATGTGAATTTTTTCCAGATTTTATTTTTTTAAGTGTGTGTGTGTGTGTATGTGTATCTGTGTGTGTGTATGTGTATGTCTCTATGTGTGTGTGTCTCTGTGTGTGTGGGTATGTATGTGTGTCTGTGTGTAGGGGGTATGTGCACATGAGTACAGGTCATGTTGGAGATCAAAGATATGCTGTCTTCTTAGAGCTGGAGTCATGGGCAGTTGTGAGCCACCCATGTGCTGGGGTCTGAACTCAGGTCCCGCCAAAGGAATGTTTACTGTTAGCCACTGAACCATCTCTTTAGCTTAATATGTATGTATATATCCTTAAAGAAATTAGCCAGGCTTGGTGCTGTACACCTATGATCCCAGTACTTGGGAAGTAGATGCATTTTGATGTCTGTGAATTCAAGGCCAGCTTAGTCTACACAGTTTAAGCTATATAGTGAAACTCTGTTACAAAAGCATGTTTTAGAGAAATGTAAATGTTATGTGTAGAACTGTGTAAGTAATTTTTGAACAGGCTCCTAAATTATATTCTGTATCAGGATCCCTAGATAGCAGGACCAGGGTTCATCTATGTAGCAGCCCTGACTGTCCTAGTACTTGAAGTCACAGAGATCTGCCTGCCTCTGCCTCTCTTTTCTGTGCCGCCATGCCTGGCTCTGGCTTGAATTTGTTGCCATGTGCAATACCATTAAAGGTCAAAGGGATTTAAGGAGGTGATGTCACAGATAATGTAAATGATGCTAGGCATGGTTGCTTAAGCCTCTAATCCTAAAACCCCTGAGGCTGAGTGAGGCAGGAGGATTGTAAGCAAGAGGATCATAAATTTGCAGTGTCTCAAACCTACAACAGAAACCTGAGATGGCTGGAAATGCAACTTTCGAGCCGGAGCATAAAGCTGAGGCCAGCAGTGGAGCTTGTGACAAGTACATGTCTTCTAGGGAGCAACACAACAGGCATCAGGAATTCAGTTTTTGGAGACCTGGGAGTGCTCTTGTCTTAAAAACCAAAACCCAACCAACCACCAACAACAAAGAACCCCAAATAAGCAAACAAGTAAAGCTGTACATACATATGTATATGTATGTATCAATCAAACACAGTTTGCTTCTGCACATGCAGACACTGAAATTGGACCAGGAAGAAGGTATAACTTTGTGGCACTCGATGGTTGAGAATGGAGCTGTCCCAATTGAGACAATAACTGGTTGCTTGGCTACATTCAAGTAAATTTTGATTTAGTTTCCTGTCAGGCAGTGAACAGGGAGGCAAAACAGATATAGATTCAGAGCACTTGGAGATGCTTGAAGATATGCCCACCACTTCTGTTCCTGAGCACCCTGGCCCGGCACCTGTCATTGGGTGAAGTGTGTTGATTCATGCTGTGTTGTAATCTCTTGGACTTGGGTCCTGAGTTGCTCTCTTGCGACTGAGGCCGGATTGAAGGTGCTGGAAATACAGTGACCCTGGAGGAAGAACCAGTCCAAGCAGGGGGTGGGTGGAAGGGAACTGGAAGTTGTGCAACCAGAGCATTTGCCTTTTTGAAAAAATTAAATTTATTCTTTTTGTGTATGTGTGTGTACGAGGCCAGAGGACACCCGTGGGAGTCGGTTCTCTCCTACTCCATTTACCCGGTCCCTGGTCCCCATTTTGTAAGGGATGATGCCCTCTTTCCCTTAAGTAATCATTTTATTTTTCAGAATCACCTTCCATCATCCAAATAAAGGCAAATATTGGCGTGTGGCAGGATTTATGTTCCTGTGCTATTATGCTTGCTGGGAGGAACTAAGATGTGGTTTTCTGACTAGTGAATATAAAGTCTTGTGCTTTTGGGAAATGGGGAAAAGGGAAGAACAGTTTAAAGCATTTTTCCCCGGGAGAGTGTGAAAGGCAGAGAGCTGTGGGTTCCTTTTTTGCTGAGAGATAGCGAAGCCCAGTGGCTAGGATGAGCAGTGTTAAGCTCTTAGTGTTAGTTGTTAATGTGAGTGCCTATCATAAATTAGCCTTTGTGGTAGATTTTTATTTTATTTATGTATTTTAATTTTTATTTCTCTTACATCTTTGCTTGAGAAACAAATACCGAGTTATTTAAAATGGCAGACTAATTGTGGAAAAAAATTGGCAAAAAGTAATCTTTAATCAAATTAGTATGTTCTTTTCCTCTTAATTCATCATGATGGCTTTGGGTGTCTGGTGGCAACTGAGAATGGATAATGGAAAAATGTCAAAGCAATGTAATCCCCATTATTTATGGTCACTTAAGAGGATAAATTAATCATTGGCCACTAATCTTGGGATACTTACTCCACTGACCTGGAAATTTCCTCTTTTTTTTTTTTTTTGAAAGCAGGTCAGTGAGTTAGTAGAGCTGCCAGAATTGATCAGCTTTTCTAACCCTAATTGGGAGCGACTGGAAACAATTTCCCCTTAAGCTTCCCCTTCCTGACGAATAGCATGATCGTTCCTTTATTCTGGTAACTAGAGTGCTAGAAGAGCTCGTCAGTGTGTGAGCTTGTGGGCTTACCCAGACAGAGTCAGAGGCATACCTCTAGTTTAGGGCTGATAATGCTGCTGTCAGGCACAGGCTGCAAACCTTATAGTTTTTTTAGAGATAGCATCTCACTCCATAGCTTATACTGAACTCAGTGTGTAATCCAGGTTAGGCTCAAATTCTTCTAATCATCCTGGTTCAGCTTCCTCAGTGCTGGGATATAAGCCTCCGCCACCCTTCCCAGATCCATGCTTGTGTTGGTGATTGACAGAATTAGGCATGGCAGCACACATGCAATCCCACGGGAGGCAGAGTCTAAAAGGTTATAAATGCCACACGGGACTGGACTACACACTGAGTTTCAGGCCAGCCTGGGTTATAGTGAGACACTATCTCAAAGGAAGCAAAGAAAGGAGGGAGGGAGGGGGGAGGGAGGAGAAAAGGAAGGAAGGAAGGAAGGAATAAACTAAGAAAGTTAATAATATTATGAAATTGGTTTACCTATAGATTCAAACTTTTATGGCAGTAATTCTGCTTATTTGGACATTTTTTATGGGAGTCACTTTTGCTTAAATACTGTTTATTTATACCAGAGTCAAAGTGGGATAAAGGAAAGATTGCCATCCAGTCATAAGAGACGAAGAAGGAAGTCCTTGTCCCAGTACAGCAGCCCAAGAGAAGATCAGCGTCTTTTAGGGTCTGAGGTCTCAATATGAGCCTTCCTAAAAATTCTCTCCTTTAAAGCTACTTAAAAATAGATGTATTCATTTTATTGGGCTGGAGAGAAGGCTCAGAGGTTGGGAGCACTGACTGTTCTTCCAGAGGCCCTGAGTTCGGTTCCCGGCAACTACATGGTGGCTCACAGCCATTTGTGATGACATCTAGTACCCTCTTCTGTATACTGTATAGATAATAAATAAATCTTTTAAAAATGGATATATTCATTTTATATTATGAGTGTTTTACCTGTATGTATGTTTGTGTACCACATGTGTGCTTGGTGTCCTTGAAGGTCAGAAGGCACCAGATCTCCAGGAACCGCAGTTATAGATAATTGTTAACCATCATATGGGTGCTGGAACTTGAACCAAAGTCCTCTGCAATGACAAATGTTCTTAACTGTTGAGCCATCTCTCTAGCCCCTTAAAAACCTTTGTTTTTGCGAGTATATAAAGTTGCTGTGCAAGTAGAATTACAGATACACTCACAGTCACAATCAAAATACAGTTTTAATAATAACTTATCTGCCTATGTGTGCTTTGATAAGGATTCAGGAAATAGGACAGAATTTAGGGGGGCCAGAGACATGGTTCAGCAGATGGAACATATACTGCTCACGTAGAGGATCAGAGCTTGGGTCTCAGCACCTACTTCAGTTGGCTCACAGCAGCTTATAACTTTATCTCCAGAGGATCAAACACCCTTTTCTAGACTCTAAGTGTACCTACCTGCATTCACAGATGCACATACCTACACACACACACATATACACACACACACCCACACAGAGGCATGAATACATGCATGGACATAATTAAAAATAAATCTTAAAAAAATTGCCCAGGATTTAGTTATTGTATCCTGATATTAAGAAATTGTATCATGAGTAATCCAAAACTATTTATGGAACAAATTCACTTTACAATAAATGTACAACAAAATGTAACCTAAGATTTAGAACAAAATCTTAACTAGAACTCATTTTAGAAGGCTTAAGTTTTTTTTTCCCTTCTTTATTTTGTATTTATCAAAAAAAAAAACAGTAAAAAGAATTTAAAATGCAGAAGAGTTAACAATAACTATACAGAGGATAAGAATCATAAGCATGGCTTATCAAGGGTAGAAATACAAATAAGATTGCTACACATATATTTTCTTTGTTCAGCTTTCCCTATATATCCTTATTCAAGGTCTCTTCCCCCTCCCAACACATCTGGTCATTTTTCTTCTCTGCAACTGCCCATCCCCTCAAGGCTTAAGTTTTAAAGGTCAGCTTTATTGAGGAATAATTTATGTTAAATCAACCACTGATTTTAAGTGTTCAGTTTGAGTTCTGACAGGTACAGTTAAGAGAATAAGGAGGCTTGGCAACTGATTAGTGATAAGGAAAAGGGTTGGGAATCCAACCAAACACAATTAGATCCACGCATTTGCATTAAAACCAGTTTCTAGATTATGGCCTCTCTTAAACTGTGCCCCAGAGTTGATCAGACAGTGTGAAATGTACAGTTGATATAACGTTAAAAGAGAGCAAGTTCATATCTTTGTTTTCATCTCTGTGAATGGCTTCTTCTCTCTGTCTCTAGACCGCCATTGGAGACGTGGAAATATTTGTGTGTTTTAGGTTTTGGGTAACTAAACATGTAAAACCTTACTTTCTTTTTTTTATTTTGGTGAGTATATATCAAGCCTTCATGCTACGTGGCGTGAGGTCTATTCACAGTGTGCATACCCATCACCATGCCCATAGTTTTCATGTGTCATCTTTCCTCTGCCCTGTGTCACTCCGGATCTGAGCAGAACGCTCATAGCTGTGAAACTGAGGCACTGGTAATAGTATGCATTAAGCTTACGTTTAGCAGATAATATGCAAGACATAGATGCTTATGGCATTGGGTGTATGGCCATTAAACTGTGGCATTGACTGTACAGCTGTGGAGATGTGACTTTTGGCACTGTCTTTTCCGTAGTTGTGGAAGGTCTACAGTGTGAAGCTCATGGTGTTTATGATGATGTTTTTCCCATCTAACACAATGCTTGACATGTGATAGGCATTCATTGATTCTGTTTTGATCTTTGTGTGTGTGTGTGTACATGTGTATGCCCATAGAGCCCAGAGGACAGCCTTGCCCTTCTTCAGGAGCTATCTACCTTGTGTGTGTTTAAAATATACTAATTTCAGCTTGTTGTTTGAGAATTTTATTTATGTGTATAATAACTTGGATCATGTTCCACCCCATGCCTCACACTCCCCCATCTCTGGGTCTTCCCCATCTCTTTCCCACTTCCATATCTCTCTGTCTTTTACGAATAACTCACTGAGTCCAGTTAGCACTGCCTGTATGTGTACGAGTGTGGGGCCATGCACTAGAGCTTTGACCAGGGGCCATTTCCCCCAAGGAAACTGACTCCTCTGCTCTAGGAGTGGCCAGTACACTGCAGTTAGAGTGGGGCCTCGTGGGCCCCTCCTCCACCCACGCTGGAGAGTAAATTGGCTTGATCATGTGCAGGTTTTGTGTAGGCAGTCACAGCTACTGTTGAGTTTATGAATGCAAAGGTCCTGACAAGTCCAGAAGACACTGTCTTGCAGCAGCTCTCCTCATATAATTACACTCAGTGAAAATATGAAACTGCACTCAGAGAGAAACGTGATGTCAAGCACCACTTTTTATGAGGTGGCATTATGCATGAGGTTATAGTGAAGGGAGGATGTTTTATGTTATGCCACTGTAAATTAAAAATGCACAAAGCAGGAATAAAAAAAGAAAAAAGATAATATGAAACTGAGAATGCATCTTAAGATATTATATATTTCCTTAAAATAAGTAAAACAAGGGCCAAGAGGATGTAGCTCAATTGGTAAAATTCTTGCCTAGCATGCACAAAGCTATGGATTTGATCCCTTGCACTTCAGAAACCTAGTATGGTGGCACATGCCTGCAATCCTAGTACTTGGGAGGTGGTGACAGGGGATCAGACAGATGTTCAAAGTCATCCTCAGCCACATAGCAAATCTGAAGACAGGCTGCAATATAAGGAGACTATCTTAAACAAACTAATTAAAAAAATAAAGCAGCTAAAGAAGTATAAGACAGTCTGCCATATTTCAAAGACTATAAAAAGTCACTGACACTGAGATGCTGTTTCATGTGACTGACAGTAGCGATGCAACACTCGCTGTAACTGTGAAATGGACCCACATATTAGTGATGCTGTAATATGAAGTGCATACATTCGGAACAGCCCTAAATGTATTATCGGTACCTTGGAGCACAAGCATAGAATGGTGCATAGATGGTATGTAGTCAGCTCAGAGTGTGGTGAGCTTGGTGAAGGGAGAAGGGGAAGAATGGACAGGACTGTGCAAAGGACTTTAACTTTATTTTGTAAGGAATGTAAAGCAAATATGATTGGGCAGTCAGCCTGTTGGTCAGTTGGTGAATGCTTATAGTTGTCTGTATATTGTGTAATAAAAGCATATTTAAAAAGGTACATAGATGAGATGTGGTGGCACATGCTTGTAATCCTTGTAACAAAGCCTACACATAGTGGACTCCCCCTCGCCTTTTGTGGAAAGGTAGGCAGAATGCTTCTATATTTTTGTGTGTAAATGAAAGGAAGTATCCTATATTGCCTTTGTGCTGTTAGTAAACAGTAAAAATGTTTCTGTTTTTTTCTTTGAAGCCTGTTTTTCTGGCTTCTCCTTATTCTGTCTTAGAGATGTGATATCTAGAGAGGCTCAGGTTATGGAGTACCTGCTGAGATTCATTGATTATACAAAGTGATGAAAACCCAACATTGTGCATAGAGATCTGTAAGAAAGCATTTCTGTCTTTCTTTATTTTAAAATCCAGAGCCTTGAGCATATCGTGTTAGTTCTGTGTAAGTATTCCACCAACCAGTTACACTCCCTACCCAAGAGATGTGAGCAAGTCCTACAGCTACCCACAGCCTGGCTCTTTATTAGACCAAGCTCTGTCTCCTGCCTCAGTTTCCACTATGCATACCATCATGCGGAGCACAAATCTTTCTTTTGGTGCCTTTATGAAAACCTACAGAAGTCTGAAGTACTGTCTTCCAATCACCAGCTGAGGGGTGCAGGAGAATGTTTAATATATTTCCCCAAGAAGTGAGGAATTAAAAGGGGATGTTTGTTCATCCGTACTTTAAGGACACTTACCTTCTGTACCCATGAAAAAGAAGTATTTTGTATATTCGCATAATGTCCTTCTAGCTTTTATACTTAGGTATTTAATAGATGTAGTTTATTTATTGTTGCTATCTTATGTGTATGGGTGTACGGAATGAGCACAATGCCTATGGAGGCCAGAAGTGACTGCTGGATATCCTGGAACTGGGGCTGTAGGTGGGGCTGCCATGTGGGTACTGGGCACTAAATCAGGTCCTCTGGATGAACAACAAGTTCTCTTAATTGTGGAATCTTCTCTCTCGCCCCTTTGTTACTGTTTTAGTGATAGGTCTTACTCTGTAGCCCAGGCTAGCCTAGAACTTATGTAGCCCAAGATAGCCTTAAAGGCACATCAGTCTTTTTGCCTTAGCCTCCCAAGTGCTGAATATAGTCATGAACCACCATGGTTTGCTCAATGGAACTTATTGTTAATTAAAATGCTTAACAGGATTTATTTTAAAAATATCAAATGTAGTCACATCATTAGGTCCAGAATCTTGTTTCCTAATGAAATATAAGAAAGAAAAGGCTAACCAACAGTATAAAGATGTTCACAATTCTATTACTAAAAAAGTAAAACTCGCTAAATGTCTGCAAATACAGAGCCAGTTAAATCATTGAAGGTCTTCTTTATGTAATGTATTGTAACTGTAAATGATAATAGTTGCTATGTAGCACCATGGCAACACTAGATGGTAAAAGAGCAGGCTGTAACACATGACTAAAATGCTAAAAATGTGCACAAAAAGGGACTATGAAAAATATTTTTAAATAGTATATTGAGATGAAGGATTTCCCTTCTCACTATTTTTTTTTAAATATTATATTTAGCTTTTTGGGGAGCCTGCTTTTTTAAATATAAATGATAATTTTTCCTTTTGAAATGGTAGTCGGTAGACTGGAGGGTACTAGGAAACTAATAGTGGCCCCTTTGAAGTTAAAATGAAAGCATTTTTAAGCCAGAATTGCTTTATTTAGCAATACACGCACTGACTATTTAATTTTGTCCTTTAGAAGGGAGTTGGCCTCACACAATTGCTGGGAAGTTAGAATATTGAAGAGGATTGGTAAAAAAATAGTGGGAGGATCAAAGCCAATGTGATTGGCTTATTCTTCTGCATTACCAAATAAACCAAGCTTTTGAACTGGATCTACTTCAGTCAATATTTGGGTGTTTGCTCTGAGGCTATTTGTTTGCGATAATCCCATTATCATCCTCGACGGAGCCAAAGTCTGACCCTGAGATGGTAGAATCTTAACCAACTGTGTCATTTCTATGGAAATTGAATCCTTTGAGGACATGAAGTACCGTTTCTTCAAACGTCTTGTTCTGGTTTTGGGTTCAGAGCTGATTTATGCTATCAAAACCTGTACACCTCACACTTCATGTTGTCACCGTATCATCACAGCCGGAGTGGGAGCTGGTAATGAGTTGAGGGACTAGGAAATGAGCACACCGGAAGAATCACAGACCTTGGCCAGCTAGCTGACCAATCGAGCTCTTTCCAATTATACTTTCCCTTGTTGCACTGCAAGGAGGGAAGGAAGTAAGGGAAAGGAGATCAGACATAGTTTGGACTGTAGGGCCATTGCTTTTAGGGCCATTAGGAGGTCATAGAGACAACCACCCCAAACAGAAATGGATATGTGCAAGACATGTGTAAGCAATTCCCCAAAGAAATACAACAAATGATATTATGTGTAGTAGAATGAACTATAAATAAGAAAAGAAATAAGTCTATGGTAAAGGTAAAGCATTTGCCTATGGATTTTAGTTTTCAGACTTCTGGCCTTGTAAGGCCTTACTTGATGGTCTACTCTAGTAAATGTAACAGGAAGAAGAGATGCAAAGCATAGCTTTTCTGAGGGCTCTGCAGCTTTATAGTCTTTTTATCCATGCACTATTCTCAAGTAGCATTTACAAGATCATCTGATCACGGGTAGTGAATGGAGAAGGAAGTGTTCAGGGAGCTCTCAACAGCTTATTTTCCTTTCCTGCTCCTCTTCTGACAGTGGAAGTGTCCTTGTGTCTGTTAAGAAGGTGATGCAGGGGCTGGAGAGATGGCCCAGCACTTAAGAGTACTTGTTGCTCTTGCAGAAGACCAGGTTTGGTTCCCAGGACCCATATAGTAGCTCACAACCATCTGTCATCCCAGTTCTAGGAGATCCAACAGGCATGTACTTAGTGTACATACATGCATGCATGCATGCAAAACATTCACACACATGCAAACATTCAGTGAAGGTTAAAGAGACTGAGTGAGTTACCCGCCCATGGCAACCATATATTTGGATCTTAAGATCCACGTAGTTAAGGCTTACTCACCAGAAGTTGCTTTTAGGAGTTGGAGATCTGCCTCCGAGGGTTCTTGTGGGACCCTGACCTCATTCTCTCCTTCCTGTTTGGTTCTTGGCTATCAGGTAAGAGGCTTTGCTTTATTGTGCACTCCTGCTGCCTCATCCTGTACTCTTCTGTCCTTCCACAGGGCTTCTGCTTTACGTCACACATATGCATGCACGGTGCTCCCCCCATACACACATATACCATATACACAAACACACATGTGTACACACAAACATATGCTCACACATACACACATTCATGTGCACACACAAGCATGCATAAAATATATAAGGTTATATAAAATATGTATAAATAGCTTAATGTATCTATAAGATTTAGTATTCACACATGAGAAAAAACATTAGATTTGCCTTTCTGAGTCTGCCTTATTTTGCTTAATATCACAATCTCTAGTTGTATCCTTTCTTGAAACAACAAACATAATTTTGTTCTTCTTTGTGGCAGACTACAACTCCACTGTGTTTATATACCGCATTTTCTTTATCCAATTAATTCGTCTGTCTGTTGTGAGACATACAGATGGACTCCATAGCTTGTCTGTCACAAGTAAGAATCTATGTATGTTGGTGTGGGTTCCTTTGTGTGTATGCCCAGAAGCACTGCAGCTGGGTTCTACACGGTTCTTCTCTATAGTTTTTATTGGTTTTCATGGTGGCTGGTCGGTGCACACCCCAGCCTGTTTAAGCCCCTCCATGCTCCCTAGCACTTATGGTTCTCTTTCCTTCTTATAGCTGGTTTGTTTTTCTAATGCATGCCATTCTGATGGGGCTAAGACGAAATTTCAGAGTAGTTTAAAACTTGTGTTTCCCCAGTAGCTAAGAATGTTAGACATTTTTTTTTTCACATGAATATTGGCCATTTCTACTTCATCTTTTGAGGACTGGTTGTTCATTCATAAGCTCATTTACTGACTGGATATCTTGAGTTTAGTTTTTTGACTTCTTAGTATATTCTAGATATTAATCTGTTGTCAGATGCATAGGTAGCAAAGGTTTTCTCCCATCCTATAGGCTGTTTCTTTGTGTGATTGTTTCTTTTGCTTTGCAGATGTTTTTAACTTGACGAGAGCCTTTTTGTCAGTTTGGGCACTATTTCCTGAGTCGTTAGAGTTCTTTCCAGAGTCCTTCCCTGTGCACACACCTTGAAGTGTTTTTCATATGCCTTCATCTGACACTTTCAGTTTCAGGTCCAGCATGATGCAGCAGAGCAAGCGTATAACTAGTTCTCTTCCTTGCTGACTTGAACCCCCAGCTGGGCAGCCATCTCCTCTGCTCCATCCCCTCAGCAGGACTTCTTAAATGTTAAGCTGCCAGCATCTTGAGAAACCCCCCCCTTTTTTTTAAAGGTTATTTTATTTTTTATTTGTATAAATTTATTTATTTACTTATATTTATTTTTTTGTATGTATGCTTGTGTACCATGTGCGAGCCTTGTGCCTGAGGAGGCCAGAGACGGTGATAGATCCTCACAGGACTGGTGCTACAGTTCTGAGCCACTATGTGGGTGCTGGGAATTGAACCTGTGTCCTAGAAGAGCAGCCAGTGCTCTTTTAACCACTGAACCATCTTTCTGGCTTCTTGCAATTCTTAATCCTTATTTATTTGTTTGGTGAGTGTGTGTGTGTGTGTGTGTGTGTGTGTGTGTGTGTGTGTGTGTGTCCGGGGCAGGGCAGCAGCATGTAGAGCACAGGTTTCAGAACTGGACTTTTTTCTTCTCTCACGTGGGTCTTAGGGATTGGACCCTGATTGTCAGGCTTAGTGGCAGCACTTTATCCCCGGAAACATGTTGCTTGTCCCAACATCGTGACTCTTTTTGATTGCTTGTTCCTGATGGGGTCTGGTTTGGCATTCACTATGCAGACAGGACTGGCTTTGATCTCAGAGATCCACTGACCTCTACTTCCTGAGAAGTGGGATTAAACGTGGGTGCCACCATGCCTGATAATTATTAACCTTATATCTGATCTTGATGTGTAATAAAGCCCAGGGGGACAGTGGAGCCTGCACTGGTGGATTTGGACCCTTTGCCCTCCACTTTAGGAAGGACTTTTGGTGCAGTTTCCTATTCCACTACAACTCAGGTCCCATCTGGCTGCTGTTTTCTGGCTTCTGTCTCCTGTCTGCTGAGTCACAGGAGGGAGGAGGAAGTTCCTGTTCTGTTGGCACCTTCCACCTCCCTCTGGTGCTGGGGTGTCAAGGATTCGAGATGCTCTTGGTCTTACGGGTTAGGGTTAGTGGACATCTCCACTACTGACAGCTGTGTTTGTGCACTTACTTTCTGGGCAGCTGACTGAGGGGTTGGAACACTGACCTCACACCCATCCAGGTCTGAATGTGGAGATTTACAGCTCCCATATAGTAGGCTTGCCTCCCTTTGTGAACTTGCCACCTTGCTCCCAAATAAATACACAGAGACTTATTTTAAGATTGCCCAGGCTTACCTTGGCTTGCTTCTAGCCAGCTTTTCTTAAATTATCCCCTCTACCTTTTGCCTCTGGGCTTTTACCTTTCTCTAGTCTATATATCTCTCTTTTCTTCCTCCATGGCTGTGTGTCTGTGTGTCTGTATCTGGCCCCTGAAGGACTTCCTTTTCTCCTCACTCTTTCCTGAAGGAAATAAAATAAGGGCATGGAAAACTGGCTTACACAGCACAAAGGAAATGGTGGAATTTATGCCAACAATTAATTTATTTTTCTGTATTTGTGGCCCTGTACAATATTGGCGGCCACTGTGTTGCTGCGTTTCTAAGTAATTCGTAAACTCCTTTAGTAGTTAGGTCATGGAAAGATGTATGAATCTGATATATGACAAGCGGATTGTGGGGCAAGTTTTGGCCAGAGGAGTAATACGTCCAGAGGCACTGCATTTCCAGCACACATGCTATATTCCTGGTGTAGGTGGTATTTTTTTTTTCCTAGAACGCTGTTTTAGTCTAAGCAAGCTGTTTCCAAGTGTGCACATAACACTAGACTTCATCACTAATCAGAACTCAGTTTCTTTCCTGTTTCTGTCCTTGTGATTTTTGACTTCTTTGTTTCTCACTTTGGGAATCTGTGAACCTTCTATTATTATTTTTTTATCTAAGAATTTTAAAAATCCCATTTTACACCCCAACCACAGGACCCCTCGTCTCTCCTTTCACTTCCTCCCCATCCCTCTCTCCGAAAGGGTAAGGCCTCCCGTGGGGAGTTAGTTAAACCTGGTACATTCATTTGAGGCAGGATCAAGGCTGGGCAAGGTGCCCCTCCATAGACAGTGTGCTCCAAAAGCCAGCTTGTGTCCCAGATCTCACTAAGCAGTTCTGGCTGCCCTGGAATTTAAAGATTAGTCTGCCTCTGCCTCCCCAGTGCTGGATTAAAGGTATACTGACACTGTGTCAGCCTTCCCCTTACCACCCCCCCATTAAAACAACACCAACATCAAAACCCTATTGTTTACTTTGAGTATTTGTTTTAGTTTCTTTTCTGGTTGCTGTGATAAAATGCCCTGACAAAAGCAATTTATAGGGAAGGGAGTTTCTTACAGTTCTGCCTAGCAGGGAAGTCTGTCTCTCTCAGCTGCAAGAGCTTTGAGGGAGCTGGTCACGTGACACCTGCAGTCAGGAACAGACAGACATGATTATGCTGCTGTGCTCAGTTGGCTTCTTGTCTTCATTAGGACTGGACCCAGCCCATGAAGCGGTGCCACCACGTTCAGACGAGGCCTCCACTTAATTAGCTCAGTTAGGAGAATCCCCCACATGCTCATTTGTTCAGACAGGTTTTTTTAATTGTGATTCCAGATTGTGTCAAGTTGACAAGAAACTGCCCATCAAAGCCGCCGGTGCCTGTGTAATAGCCCCTTGCTCCTCCCTCTCACCCTCACTCAGCCTTTGTGTTCTGTCCTCACACGTCTGGAACCCTGTTAGCTTCTAGTCTACTTCTTGGCATTCCTTGAAACTCACCTTAGCTGCTTTTCCGGACAGTTTTAAGCCAATTTGACCCAAGCTGAAGTCATCTGAGAGGAGGAGCTTCAACTAAGGAGATGCTCCCATAAGATCAGGCCTGGGGCAAGCCTGTAAGGCATTGTTTAAATTAGTGATTGACAGGGGAGGGCCCAGCCCACTGTGGGCAGTGCTGTTCCTGGGCTGGTGGTCCTGGGTTCTGTAAGAAGGCAGCTGGAGCAGGCTATGAGGAGTAAGTCAGTAAGCAGCATCCCTCCATGGCCTCTGCATCAGCTCCTGCCTCCAGGCTCCTACCCTGTTTTACTTCCTGTTCTGACTCCCTTTGATGATGGACAGTGGTATGGAAGTGTAAGTCAAATAAACTATTTCCTTTCCAACTTGCTTTTTGGTCATGGTGTTTCATTGGCACAGTGCAGATCCTGACTAAGACAGCTGCATAGTCAAAGACCTATAATCTTTGGGATTTTAAAGATGGAAGCCAGAGCCAGGGATGTAGCTCAGTGATAAAGCCACTTACTAGTCTGATATCCAGTACTGCAAAAAGCAAAGATGGCGGCTGCTGAGAAGGCCCCGAAAGAGAAGGTGCTTGCGGCCAGACCTGCTGACCTTGAGTTCCGTTCCCAGAACCCACTGGTTGAAGGACAGACAGAATGACTCTCGCACTGGTCCTCTGACACGAACACTCCTTCAGACAAACAAGCGGGCTAAGACGATATAGCACTGGTAACTTATAGTGAAAGGACTAGGTCATGGACCTTTCCAGACAGGAGAAGCTTTAAAATGGCGTGGTCTGCTCCTGAGAACTTCCTCCACAGTGGGCTGGCAGGGGAATCCTGGCTTTTGAAGTTGCCAGGATATGAGATCCTCTTGATGCAGCAGCCCTTTTATGCACACTAGTGACCCCCTCTCTAGTGTGCCCCACCCCCCCAGGGGGAACTGGTGGCCTCTGTTTCAGGGAATCCACATAGATGGAGTTTCCCTTCAGTTGCCAGTTTTCTCCCATCCCTGGGGAGGTGCGCAGCACAATCACTGGGTACTGTTGCAGGTATTTACTCTCTGTTTGTCCTCATTACTAAGAACTCATGGCTGCCTTGTTCAATAGGAACTTTGCTTTTGCAGTTTTTGCCTTTCCCCTTATCCATCCTGCCTTCTCTGTCAGAAATAAAGCTCTCATGTTTAACTGTGCATGGTAATCCTAACAACAGGGCTGCTTCCAAGCTTGGGATGGGGAGCAAGGGATACATGGATAAATAAGACTTTATTTTATATATAAGAAAAGAACCCTTTCCCTCCACCTCTCGTTGCTTTCCAGATCAGTTATTTATTTCCTTGTCTAATTGGCATCCCCGCTGAAGTATGTGTCAGCATAGCTCTACACTTACTCCCCCAAAGGGTCTTGCTCTGGTATCAGCTGCCTTCTTCAGAGTGTAATTGACTTAGGATTGATCGTGCAAACTCTTTGGCTGAGAGTGTTTGCTTGTTTGGCCTGTTACTGAGCCTCTTAGCTACAGCTGTCTGATTTTGTGTTCTCTGAGAAGGCTGCTGAAGGCACAGAAGTCTGAGGCGAGCCTCCTGGGGTGCTGGATTGAAGTCTTTGTTCTCCTTCACACTGACCTCTGGGAGTCTCTGCTCAGTCCTCTCTAAGCTAAGGGTCCTTCTGAGGGAAGTGCAGATGTTTAGATCAAGAGGAGCAGGGTCTGTGTGATGATGGATCATTATCTATCATCGCTAGCTTTAACTCCTAGCAGTCACTTCCAGGAAGCCCCTGAGGGGATGCTCAGTCCTGGAAGGCGCAGGAGCCAGGTCACCGCCAGGAATGGGGGCCAGCGGGGTGCAGGCGTCCTACTCTTGGATCTGCTGCGCTTGGTGTAGAGCACATCAACCTTATCCAGGCCCGAGGAGGAAGTAGCTGGAAACCCAGGATGATCCTGTGCTATCAGATGAGGGGTTTCTAGTGAGTGGGCTTTTGGTTGGCCAGAAGTAACTCAGACCTTATTGAGCATTTATTTGTTTATGAGCCGGGCTTGTGGTGTAGGATGGGCAGGCTTGCTGGGTAGCGCAGGCTTGCCACAAATCTCTGTTCTCTTTGCCTCAGCCTCCCTCTTGAGCAGTCATGTACCTTCTCAGTCAGTCTTTAGTGTGACTGAAAATAAGCCTCTACAAAGGTGAAAGTAGAACAGTGTTCTTTACAGACTTCCTACAGGAAAAGCAAATGTTTATAGATTCTGCTTATGAGCTGTTGGTTATCCCTTCATCCATTAATAGCTATCAGTCTATCCTACAGTGTGCTAGTTAGTAAGCCTTTGAGTCAGGTATTCATGACTGAACGGCACATCTTTAAACATGGCTTACCTCAGCTTCAGTATAGTTGTGCTAGGAAGAATGTAAAATGCAGTTGGGAAAATAATTTAATCAATTATTGAAAATAATTTTAACTGCAAGTTGGTTTTTTTTTGTTCCAGTGACATTTTAATACATGAAATCTGTTAAGGAACTTATTTTAACCCGAAGTTTTCTCTTCTTCTGTTCTAATCATAACCAACTTCATAAACAATGTTATTGATTTCCAGGTAACTCCTTAGCCAGTCTCTATCAGTAATGGGAATATTTGGGGATAAACATCTTTAGAAGTGGTAGCATGTTTTAGTAAATGTGTATTGGTGTGGAGAGGTTATCATTTACTTCCTTATGAAACTTGTAGAAAAAGATGACATATTTACTGTTAAATTATGAACTAAGGGTAACTTCAATGAGAAACTCATTCAGCTGGGCTCATTCCCCGCAGGCTGTTCTTAGAGTGTCTCATCAGTGTCCTCAGGATCCCTGCAACTTTATGCTTTTCTAAACATTAAGAGTAAGGGGATGTAATTTCCTCGACATTTATGACACTGAATTTGTGACTTCTACAACTTTAAATATTCTTGAATATCAGTTATTATTTATACCAAATATTTGTTAGAATTGATTCAGTTGTTTTAAAAAGGAAGTCTTTGTACTTTATCCTGAAAGTTTATCTTTCATGATATTAAGGTCATGATTTTTGGTATATGTGAAGAAACTAAGGTTCAGATTAACTGGATGGTTTCAATCCTAATTAGAAAAGTTCTTGAGTCCCACCTGGTCCTGCCCACCATACTGATGCTGATGTGTTGTGCTTGCCTTTGCTCTCAGAGAAGAGAGGTATATAGCAGGGAGAAGAGCAAAGAACTGTGACTACCCAGTAAATGCCACGTGCTTGTGGGTTTATCTAAATGTCAGCATTAAAATCACCAATGCGTTATTTAGATTTGCAACTGAGAACCTCTTATCTGTTTTAAGTTTAGAATAAAGAATTTAAGATTTTGAAGACTGCACAAATGAGGGATGAGCAGGCTGAAGTACACTTGTAAAGGTGAAGTGGACTTTACCAGCAGCAAGTAGTTTCTCTGAATTCATGGGTGCTGTGTGTGTGTGTGTGTGTGTGTGTGTGTGTGTGTGTGTGTATGTATGTGTGTGTGTGGTGATGGGTGGGGGTCGTATCTCTCTGTGTAGCTCTCAATCCTTTTGCCTCAGCCTTGAGTGCTGGGAACAGACATGTACCACCATCATGTCTAGCTTTGTGTAGTTTTGTGTGTGTGTGTGTGTGTGTGTGTGTGTGTGTGTGTGTGTGTGTGTATGTGTGTTACAGGGAACAGACATGTACCACCATCATGTCTAGCTTTGTGTAGTGTGTGTGTGTTTGTGTGTGTGTGTGGTACAGGGAGCAGACATGTACCACCACCACCATCACTACCATGTCTAGTTTTGTGTGTGTGTGTGTGTGTGTATGTGTGTGTGTGTGTGTGTGTGTTGGGGGTGGTACTTTGTGGTTCCTGGCCTTCGCCTACTGCTCTTCTTCCTCTTCCTTCTCCTTACAGGGCCTTACCTTGGCTATCCTGAATTCACTAGGTAGACTAAGCTGGCTTCAAACTCACGGAGATTTGCCTGCCTCTGCCCATGTCTGGTGGGTCTTCTTTTAAAGACTGCTGATCCACTGGTTAATTGCTCCTTATACTGTGGACTTATACAGTTGCAGTTGAAGGGTAGGTGATAAGAATACACTTGGGCTGAAATATGTCTAGGAGTGTCAGATTAATACCATTACTGATATCTGTGCCAGAGATGAAGCATGAGATAATTTTGTTGATTACCACATTTCTTCTTGACCTAGTTAAATTCATGTTACGCATTCTGTGGCTATTTTAGGATGTTGTAATACATCTACATAGCACTTTCCAATTTGTTTTTACATATTTGCTTCTCATAATAAACCTGTTGAGTGAGATGGCATGGTTGTTTTTTTCACATAAAGAAATCAAACTAAGAGTCAGTATAACACTGTGTTAGGAATACATATTGAATTTTATAGGAATTATATGAATCAGACTATAAGACCAGCTCTAAGTTTATTTTGTTTGACTTTTTTGAGACACAGGATCTCATGTAACCCAGGCAAGCCTCAAAAATTGCTATGTAGTTTAGGTTCACTTTGCCCTCTTGATTCTCTTGGCTCCATCTCCCAAGTGCTGGGGTACAGGTGTGTACCATTCTCCCAGTCCAGCTCTACCAATTGCTAGCAGAGTAGCATTGTTGCCATTGTATTTAAGCTCTGTGCATGCATGTGTGTGTGTGTGCCATGGCACATGTGTGGAAGTCAGAAGACAATTCATAAGAGTGAGCTCTCTCCATCACGTGGGTCCTGTGGATTGAATTAGAGCTTGGTGCAAGCAGTTTTACTTGCTGAGGCATCTTACTGACTTATAACTTGTTTATTTTTTAATGTATATGTGGTGCACACAGAGGCCAGAAGAATGTATCAGATCCACAGAAATTGGAGTTATGGATGGTGGAAAGCCACAGGGTGGGTTCTTGGAATCCAGCCCAGGTCTTCTGCAAGAGCAATAAGTGCTCTTAACTGCTGAACCATTTCTGCAGCCCTACCCTATCCCGTTCTTTCTTTCTTTTCTTTTTTGAGAGGGGTTTGTCATTGGAACCCAGGGCTTGCTCATTAGTCTAGGCTGCTTGGCCAGTGGAGGCCATGGATCTGCTTGTTTCTGCTTCCACAGGGCTGGAATTACAAACACCTGCCACCATGCTGAGGCGTTCTCCTGTTTGTAGGGCAGGTCCATTACCAACTGAGCTGTCATTCCAATCCTGGGGTTGTTGGGCACTTTAAACAATAGCGAAGAATAAAGTGTATTTAAAATGGTGGACACAGGCTCAGCAGTCAAGAGCACTGTGTACTCTTCCATAAAACCAGCACCTACATGGTGGCTCTTAATCATTTGTAAGTCCAGTTCCAGAGGATCTGACACCTTCATCCAACTTCCACAAGTACAAGTCATGTACTCATACACATAGCAATAGGGAACGCATGTAATAGGCACCCAACAAAGTATTTGGCAGTATTAACATTTTACAATGTCAACACTCATTTTTTTAAATTAAATTTAACTCAACAAAAAATCAGAACTCCTATGTGCCAGACGTTATGAACACATAAGGGTCTTTCATCTGAGCTGAGGAGTTTGAGACTGTACACATTGGTATTGTTTGACATGATGGCATGTACTATGCAAAGTACACATGAGTGTTCAAAACCAAGGCTGCAAGTTACAGGGTAAGCACTGCCACAAACACCTGGAATTTGTTAAGCATTTGATTTCTAATTGGCTTTTGATCATTTGTACTCAGAATCCTGTTTTGGTCCCCCTCCCCCCCAAAAGCCTGTACATTTAGTTGTGTATCCCCGAGAGTTTCTGAACTGCAGTCAAACTGTGCTCTGATAGAATTACACTTTAGTAATTGAGTTGCTAAGGATTTTGTAGAGTGGAGAAGGATGTTGTCAATCAACACACTATCCAAGAGGTGACATTGTCTGAGACTTGGGTGGCCACATAACTATGTGAAGATTTGAAGGAGCGGTGAAGACTGAAGGGCAGGACTATTGTCGCTGTTGTCTGCTGTGGAGAGGGGCTTGCAGGCTACAGTAGAAAGCTGGCCTTTCTTCTCCACAGTCGTTGAACGAGGCAGTCATATGCCAGGCCAGCAACAGTGAAGAAAACAAATGTACAGTAGGTCTCTCTTGATGTCATTAGAGTCTTTTGTGTGTGGCAGATCAGTAACTGGCACAGAGCTCAGCATACCTGCTTGCCTACTAGTGCTCTAATCTAATAATCAGTGATACTTATCACATATTCTCTACAGTCATGTAGGAAATCATTTATGGTTCTTAGTACCTGTGAATGAATCTGTTTGTCTAACTGCAGAAAGTGGCCCAGGGTTAGGGAGGTAAACAGACAGTATCTGAGCCTCGGTTTTAAAATAGGGGTTAGGTAGTAGGGAGTGAAAGGAGAACACAAGACTCCATTCCTTAGTTCATGAAAACAGGTTGCCATTGACATCACGGCTGGTGGTGGCTGGCTCAATCACCAGGTGAGCATGAGCTGCGCTGTCCTGCTCCTGCATTGCTCTGAGGCCTTCTCATCTCCACAGAAGGTGGAGGGGACAGCGACACACCCATGAGCTGTCTCTGCTAGAGCTTCAGCTCCTCAGAAGTTTGTTTCTTTGAATCACCCTGTAAGTTTAGATATTAGAACTGATCAGCTTACCTTGTAATAATATGTATAATTATTACAGTAATAAGAATTTATTGAATGCTTACTAAGAACTAGTTCCAAGCTCTGTACCTCATTATTCTCTCATCCATTCCCATTTAACTGTAAAGAAAGCTAGTTACAGAGAGGTTAATTAATCTTTCTTGAGTCTGACAGTTGGTCAGCGATAGCAGCAGCAGCAGCAGCAGCACTTGTCTGATGGAGTTACAACTGACTTCTTTAAGGAAATAATCAGTCAGGCATGCTGGTGTGCTCCAGCCTTGAATCCCAGAATTTGGGAGGTGGATGAGGGAAGATGAGGAGTTCAGGGTCATCCTGGGCTACAGAGTGTGTTTGTAGGCAGTCTGGGTTATACGAGGACACAAGACTCTCTTAAGATGATGATGATGATGGCTGGTGAGATGGGTTAGCAGGTGAAAGAAAGCTTGATGAAATGCATTTGCTCTCCAGAAGTAGAGAAGGGACTGGACATTTGTCCTCTGACCTCCACACGCCTGCCATGCTATGCTTGTTCCCACACTCACAAACACAATAATAATAACATTTAAAACTTTAAAGAATTACCATTTTTATTTTCTGTATGAGTGTTTTGCCTGCATATATGATAAGTGTATGAAAAATGTGCCAGGTACCCAAGGAGACTAGAAGAGGATGCTTGATCCTCTGGAACTAGAGTTATGGATAGTTATAAACTAACAGAGTTGCTGGGAACTGAATGAACTTCTTGCAAAAACATTTGCTGATTTTAACAGACTCATAACTCTAGCTCCATAAAATATTTTAAAATCAATAAATAGAAATATAGAAGTCAGTTCCGTAGCACATACTGTATGCATATGTTCTGAAGAGTTGTCTATAGGCTAAAGAAGCCTGTTTTTTTGAGCAAGGAACTGCATTTTTCTTTCTTAAATAAGTGTGTTGGTCATTGTGGTGCCTTTAAGATGACAAACTGTGGTGACCTCTTCAGCTTTGTTTTGTTTTTATTAAACCGTAAATCTGTAAATCAAGACAACTCTTTGCCCTGACATCTTAAATTACTCATTTCCAGTTCTCTTTTGTCTGTGTGCATGTAATTTATAAATGATCACAAGGTAGATACTCATTTTCCACTTAGTATTTTTTAAGATCACAGACTTTGGAGTTAAGCAGTCTCCAGTGAAGAGGAAAAGATTGGGCTATGCAAAGGTTACGAGGCATTAATAATTGATTGGGATGATGCTTACCAGGCAGCCCACGTCAGTTTTAGATCTGGCCTTGGAAGGAGCAGCTGTGTATTTGGACGTTGGAAAGTTCATCTTTCCAGACAACCTGTCAGGCTTCCAAGAAAGCCAGAGGGAAATGGAAAACTACAGTGATTGAGAGCTCATGTGCAGCTAACAAGCTGGTGGGGCTTAAGAAGAGGAAGGGATCCCCCAGAGCGTGTTTTAATTGTGGTTAAACTTTAACAACAGGCACAGAGCTTGTCAGAATTATTAGCATTTTGGTTTTTCAATGGCTTTATGTCTAATAATTTTAACAGGGTGCAAGTATTGAACAAAATACTTGATAAATACTGTTTTTGTACTAAAATTGTTACTCTGTATGGACACTGAGGTTTCCTAAAGGTAGTTTTAAAAGTTTCAAGCAGCTCTATTGTCTACTTACTGGCCACAAAGTATCCAAATGCTTCCGAGATCTATCCCAGTCCCACTGTCACTGATAGCTTCCTTCTCCAAATTGTCTGTAAGGTTTTTTTGTTTTTTGTTTTTAAAGTGTGCATGTATGTGTGTGTGACATGAATACATGCAGGTGCACAAATGATAGGGCACTCTGCTTCTTCTTTGTTGGCTGAATGAGTTGACTAGTGCCTTTATCTGATGAGGCATTTTGTCTGCTTTCAATTCCATTTTTTTTTCTCTTGGGCCTTTGGATATGTCTACAATACCAGTAAAAGTCAGTTTGTGTGTGTGTGTGTAGTGTTAGGGATAAAACACATAGCCTCATGCATGCCAGGCAATGTTCTACTACATCTGAAGACTTCAAAGCAATTGTCATATTGAAAGTAAATGCAGTAACTGTGTTTGGAAGACAGTTGAATTGTCTCCAGTGAGTCTCTCCTGCCATTTTCATTTCCTTTGTGTTTTATTTAAAATGCTTGGGGGAGGTGGGATGATCTGTATATTGTGGGAGCTTCAGCTGAATGGCCACTATTGTATTCTTTTTTTTGTTTAAATATTTATTTATTTTTATTTATGTGAATTGGTGTTTTGCCTGCATGTATATCTGTATAAGGGTGTCAGGTCTTGGAATTACAGTTGTTAGCTGCCATGTGGATGCTGGGAATTGAACTCAGGTCCTCCAGAAGAACAGTCAGTGCTCTTAACCGCTGATCTATCTCTCCAGCCCCACTACTGTATTCTTAATACTGAGTCTTTTTGGTGCATGTGTAGAGCTGCCCTGGGTTCTGTTTAGCTACATTCACCTGCCATTTTTTTTTTCTGAACAGTTTTGCTATGATAATCGACTAGCTTTTTCCCACCATGAATGTGTGTGAGTGTGCACACCTGCACCTGTACATGGAGGCAGGGAGGAGGTCAGGGGTTTCAGTGGTCCTCTCTCTGTTCCCCTCCCCCAAAGCTGAATTTACACATGTGCATGTCGTCATGCCTGGCTCATATCGATTTTAGGGATTTGAATGCAGATCCTTACGCCTGCACAGACACCCAATTCTAGCTCAACGATATAGACTGTCAGGAATGTAAGTGGCTAAGAACATGATCTAGATTGTGGCTATCTTGGCATTCTGACAGGATTATGTATCAGTGGTGAAATCTTGAACAAGTTACTTTCTCTTAACACCTTGGTTTCCTTAGGTAAAGAAGGATAATGTTATTCTAAGGATTAAAGGAATTTATATTTGCAAAGCATCACCTGCCTTATGGTAAAGCATAAGACAAGCCAGATGTTTTTGTCTAACAATAAAAGTAATACATTGTTCAACATGTGTAGAATTCAGAAAACTGTTGTTAGCAAGAACTGGAATGAATCAATGGTTGCCTTTATGAGAGTGGCAGGCATGTTTTATGCAGGGAGGTTTGGTATGAGTATGATTTCTGGTCTTGAACCTCTAAATTAGTTGTTTTGTTCACCAGGATGGTTTGCTTAGGAAAAACATCTTAAAATTCCTAGATCATTCCTCTGCCACTGATAAATCAATGCATTTGATCCATTTGGTGAGTGAATCTTGAGAGAAGTGAGTGTGCCCAGTCTACTGCTAACTAGCTCCATGGCCACTGGAGAATAGTTTATCTTTGTGAATATCGCCTATTTTGCCAGTGAAATGTAGTTACTACTCCTTCAAACTACATGTAAAAAATGTAGTTTTGCAGGATGGCTGCAAAGATTTAATGATGCCCCTATATGCAAAGGTGGTGGCTGTGTGCCTGGCCCTTTGGGTGGTTTTTTGGGATACCCTTTTTGTTGGTTCTCTTTAAGATCTGACAACATTGGAATTAAATTCAGCCTCCTTCTCTCCTTTTTGGGTTGCCTCAGGGAGGAAATCCAGGAGCTTTACAGGGCTTGCCACAAATCTCTGAAAAGCCACATGTAAGCAAAGTGAGTGATTCTGCTGGACTCCCGTCACAGGCGTGCCTGCTCATAACAATGTCAACCCATGGGAGTTGAGGCAGGAGGATTTCTTAGGAAACTAAAAATAAAAGAAAATAAAAATCAAAGTAGAGCTACTTTCTTACCTCACACCAAGTTTAGGTATTGTTACTGGTGTCTGTCAGGCTCACAGTGATGGTATTTTGACATGCTTTTGTCATTTTACTGTGTATGTATAGAGGATATAAAACCTATGCATGTCTGGGAATGCATAATTTCAAGAATGATTATGAGCATCTTTATCAGGAAAACATTGCAGGCTGAATGTTAGGAGCTTGGACTGCCTTGACAAGAACAATAGGTACATATAGAGTTCTGAAACAGTGCAGTGCTTGGTTCACATCCCCACTTAATGAATGTTACCAAACTTTGCTTTGGGATACAGAAGGACAGTGGTTTGAGATTAACAGAAAGTTTGCCTTGGAATTTGTCCTAGGTTTACTTCAATTACTCGTACTCAGGTAAACCCTTTGAAAGTAATCATCAGCCCTCACCACCCTCTTGAAAGGGAGAATAGTGTAGTGGCCTCAAACAACCTCATTATTATTTGAGCCCTCTAAGGTATAATATCCATTTTGAAATTTTAAGCAGCACATGCTGTTATGAAGCGTTCTGGTTTTCTGAAAGTCCACAAAGCAGTCTATCATTATAGTCAGGCTCTTTTTCTGCAGTCTCCTATGCTACTACTTGCGAACACTCTCATTAGTACAGGAGTAAAGTCTTTCGGGTTTCTAGGGTTCTGGCCAGTTTGTAATTAAGCTGTGATTATGAGTTACCTCCCATGTCTGCTCCAGCTGGGGAAGCTATCTATGCTCTGACTGGCCTTAGGGAATCTGCCTGTGTCTCTTGTATACTTGATCTATAAATTCAATCTGTTCCCAGGGATTTTTATCATAGTTTCCAATCTTGAGATAGATTTTTATGACCCTTAGTAGTAGTGTTCTCTATGTGCTATGTGCTATGTAGTTTTACTGCTATGTTCATGTGCTTTTGAAGACTTGGTTATACACCTTGATTGATTTCACAAATATTGGTATCAGTTTTCTTTATAAAATTAATTTTGATATTGAGTGAGTGCATGTGCTTATAAAAGTGGGATTGGATTCCTAGGAGCTGGAGGCATTTGAGAAACTCCCAGTGTGAGTGCTGGATTGTAAATCAAGTCCTTTGATAGAGCTCTTAACCACTGAGCCATCTTCCCTTCCTACTAGGCTAATTTTTTTTTTTAAATTTCCATTATTTTTTTAAACTTTATTTATTTATTTGCCTTGGTGTTTGCTTGGAACTGGAACTACAGACAGTTGTTAGCTGCCATGTGGGTGCTGGGAATCGAACCAGGGTCCTCTGGGAGAGCAGACAGTGCTCTTAACTGCTGAGCCATCTCTCCAGCCCCAACTAGGCTAATTTTTATGATTATTAATTATATATACCTTTACTACAAATTATCAGATTCCTAGAGAGCTTATAATGCAAGAATGACATTCTCACTGGTGCATATCTTTAATCCCAGCACTCGGGAGGCAGAGTCAGGCGGATCTCTGTGAGTTCGTGGCCAGCCTGGTCTCCAGAGTAAGTTCTAGGACAGGCTGCAAAGCTACACAGAGAAACCCTGTCTCAAAAATAAAAAAAAAAAGACAAAACAAAAAGAATGGCCTTCTCCTGCCATGCCCCCATCTTGGTCACTTCTATTACAGAGACAATGGCTTTTAACTCATTTATCTCTCTCTTTTTTTTTATTTATTTCTCATGATTATCTTCATATCTCTTATCTTTGTATTTTAAATAATATGCCAATATGCTTATAATTTGAATTTTCAAACTTAGACTTCTACAGATATCCTTGAATGGAAGATGAAGATTTCCCTGTCTTCCACTCATCTCAACCTCTTGTTACAGGGTGTGACTGCATTTGGTTAAATCAGTTAAAAGGCAGATTAATGTATTCTGAGTGAGGTGCTCTCCTCAAATTCAAGCCTTACTACACTCAACATTTGTGTGAATGTTTTAAAATCTTAGTTGCTAAGATTCCTCAGCTGGGCAGGTGGAATGACTTAATGCTATAGTTTGGAGTTATTTTCCCCAATGTCTATCTATCATTATTCTGGAGTTTTGAGACAGTCTCTCTAGTATGTGGCCCTGGTATCCAGTCCATGTTATTCTGTTGTTGGAACACAAAACAGGCTAAGATACCTAGTAGAAGCATTTAGACTCTGTCTGAAATAGTGTTTTAAATAAATTCCAGTTGTCATCACCAACATCATCTGTGGACATCAGTATCTCCCACTTCATCCTATGGAAGAGACTGACTGGTATGGCAGTGGTGAGCTGGTCAGCTGTAAAGCTTTCTTCCTGGCCTTGCTTGGTGTGCTTATGGTATGAAAAGAATAGAGTTTGGACCCCATGAGAACAGGCCACTGGGAAAGACAGGAGAAGCCCAGGGGGGCTAGTTAAGCAGACTTAGCTTCTTCTACCAAAGGCACCAGACAGAGAAGTCACTGAGGCTGTGGGGTTGTCCCTGTATTGGCTCTGATGGGAAGTCCCTGACTGGGCCAGAGGCCAGTGAATGAGGGAGGTTCTGTGTTACAAATCTCTACTTGCACAATATCAGGGTAGTTGTTCTGCTGGTTCATATTTGTGCTTTCTACAACATAACTTACTGTGCTGCTTTAAAAAGTTTATAAAATCCAAAATTATAAATCTAAGGTATCTTTATCAAGAAAATCAACTGTGTTACATTTCTCTGCTTCTTTGAAAGATGTTTCTTCCAGCTAGTAGTGGCCAAATCCAGTAACACTTTTTTTTTTCCTTTCTGGCTGAGTTCTGCCCAAATTTGTTAAAAATGGAGAAATTCTCTGGGTATGGTGACCACATCTGCAATTACAGCACTTGCAAGGCAGAGGTAGGGGATCAGCACAAGTTAAGGCCACTCTGGTCTACATAGTAACTTCCAGGCCAGGTTACACAGTGAGACCTTGTCTCAAAACAATACAAGGGGCCAGAAAGATGGCTTAGTTGTTAAGACCACTAACTGCTTTTCCTAAGGACACAGGTTCAGTTCTCAGTACTCACAAGGTTGCTCACAGCTGCCTATAACTCTAGTTTCAGGGGCTCTGAAGACCTTTTCTAACATCTATGAACACTAGGCATGGACATGGTACACAGAAATACATGAAGACAAAACACCCTTATACATAAAGTAAATAAGGAATTAATTAAAAACAAAACACCCGCCTCTAAAAACTAAAACCAAACCTGGCCAAACAACAACAAAAACTCAAAATATGGAAGTTCATAAAATTCTCCATGAAATCAAAAACCTTAACGGACTGGAGAGATGGCACCTTGGTTAAGAGTACTTACTGCTCTTCAGAGGACCCAGGTTCAGTTCTGACACTCACTTGGTGGCTTATAGCCGGCTATCTAACCATCAGTATAACTCCAGTTTCAGAGAATCTAACACCCTCTTCTGGCCACTGTAGGCATTTACCTGCACACAGTGCACAGACGTACATGCTGGCAAAACACCTGCACATATACAGTTTTTTTTTAATTTAAAAAATAATTTGAAAGTGTGTGTGTGTGTGTGTGTGTGTGTGTGTGTGTGTGTGTGTGTGTGTAATGTCAGCTACTACTTCTTAGCACTTTGTCTGTTTTGAGCCTGCAGTTGACCCACTACCCACTACTCTGGGCTGGGTGCCCAGTGAGCACCTGTGTCTACTTCTTTAGTGCTGAGATTATAAAAGCATGTGCTACCCCACCTGTTTTTTTTTTTTTTTTTTTTTTTTTAACATTGGATCTGGGAATTCAGCTCTGGTACTTTACTCTTTAGCATTAAAATTATTTTATTTATGTATGTGTTTATGTTCTCTCTCTCTCTCTCTTTCTGTGTGTGTGTGTGTGTGTGTGTCTTTGGGCACATGGGAGCTAGATAAGAAGGATATCCAGTGTCCCATCCTTTGTGTAGAATTCTCTGCTGTATTCCTTTGAGACAATCTTTCACTGAACCTGTGGCTAGGCTGGCCGCCAGCAATTCCCAGATAGTTGATTTTTGTGTCCTGATGCTCCCCACCCCAATTTGCTGTTCCCGGCCCCACCCCTCATCCACTATACAGGGGTTACAGGCATGCATGCCATTCCTGGCTTTCTATCCATGGTGGGTGTTTGAGTCAAATCATTTTTATTAGACATAATTTAGACATCTTTCATTCCTGCATATGACTTTATTTTGTAATTCACAAAGGTAGACAAGGCTATTCAAAAAGTTTAAGGAAAACTTACGGAAAGGCTGTTTCACTGTATTCAAATTTCTAATGGTTGATAGGGATAGAAAGTAGGATAGCATAGATGAATAGGCGGTTTAATGTGTGGTGGAGGGTTGAGTGTATTACCTTGTGTGTTCAGTTTTATCTGTAAAAGCTGTGTGTGTGTGTGTGTGTGTGTGTGTGTGTGTGTGTGTGTGTGTGTGTTAGGTCATGATGTGCATGTGGAGGTAGAGGATAACCTGCAGGAGGTGGTTCTCTTTTTCCACCACAGGGGACTTGGGGATTGAATCAGGGGGTCAGACTTGGTAGCAGGCACCTTTACCCACCTGAGCCATCTCACTGGCCCAGAAGCTTTTTTTCTTGATGTTTGAGAATTTAAAATATGTCTTAGCTTCTAAAACCTTGACAAAAAAGTTAACATTTAGGGGAAGAACAATTGACTGTTTCTTTACTGTTTTGGATAATATTTTTCAATACCTTATGTAAAAACTTAGTTGAAAATTTTCCTGTCAACCACTTTTCCAGTCTCAGGCATCAATCCTGTTTAATTTCAAAGGTTAAAGAACTATATTAAAAAGATTACATGAGTATTTATTTATACTGCTTTATAGTTGTCAGCTTAGGTGTGCTGAGCAGATGTTATAAAGCAGCGTTGTTGTTTATGAGTGATGGAGTGCCCAGGGCAGGGCTTTGGGCCAGGTGTTAAATCTAGAGGCTTCTGCTTGCATTGTTAAGCACCAAGTAGTGGTTACTTTACCTTGGGCTGCCAAGGCTGGGTGCCACATGCCAGGAGCTCACTTCATGTTGGTTTTCATTTCCTTACAAAGACAGAGACATGCGCTCTGAGTATGTTTTTAGTATTCTGGTCACTATTAGCTATGGCTTTCACGGCAGTGAGTGATTCCTGAAGTCACCATGGGAAGAAGAGGTGCACAGGAGTATAGGGGAGCACTTTTTCTTGATGGTTGGGAATTTAAAAGAAGTCTTAAGAATCTTCTGAAGAAAGAATGTTCAGGTGAAAAACAATTAGTAATTTCCTGGTTTGAAGAATATTTCCAGTGCTTTATAAGAGCTCAGTAAAAATTTTATATTTCCCACTTACTATAAAGTCATCAATGCAGTTACTATTTCAAAAATTACCTGTAGTAAACAGACTATATGTGTATTAATCTGTGTTGCCTCGTTCCCCAGGGATTTGATGTAGTTTTCAGCATCAGAAAACAAACCTAAGACAATAAAAACTAAGACCTGTAATGTAATGTTCAAACCAGGTGGAAATAGCCACGTGGTTATTGTAGAGAATCCACAGTAACAGGACCCAGACTAGAGGAGTGCTGCAGGCCAGCCTTTCAGTCACCCGCTCACTTCTCCAGGGAAGCAAAGGGTTCTTTCTCCCTAGCTTACAGGAAGTGCTGAGTGGTAGAGGCACCAGGAGAGTTCATCCTGCTGCTGCTCTGATGCCCGTCAGAGAAAGCAGAGACACGCTCAGCGCTTCTGTGAGGGCAGGCCCAGGCTCACAGGAAAGGACCTAATCTCACCTATTTTACTGCAGTGGACTTTATAAGTGTTATTTTTTCTGTAACATGTGACCAAAAAGCCATTGCAAATTAAAACTTATTTCATTTTAAAGCTGGCTGTAGTACACATACCGACAATCCCAGCCACTGGGGAGGGATTGGAAAGTCTAGGCCTTTCTGGCCTACATTACAAGGTTAGGGCCAGGCTGGCAATTTAGCAAGATCCTATTTCAAAGTGCAAAATGAAAACAGCTTGAGGCTGTAGCTTGGTGAACACCTCACTTGCTGAAGTGACACAAGACCCCAGGTTCCACCCACTACTGCAAAGAAGGTGGCTGCTGAGATTCAAATGGGGTCAGTATTACTTTGAAGTTCACTGCTTACAGAGTCTTGAGATTATGGACGAAACAGTATAGTTATTTGTCTCATCACCTAAGACATGTTACTTTTATAGTTCCTTCCTGGTCTCCTTCCCTCTATCCCTCCCTTTCTTTTCTTTCCTTAGGCCCAGCTGTATAGGTCTGTCTGCATTGGCATCACATTTGCTGTGAGGCCCAGGCTGGACCTTGAATTTACAAGCTTCTGCCACAGCCTCCTGATTTCTGGAATGATACACACACACACACACACATATGCCACCACACTTAGCATTACTTTACGAACTTTCTGAGACGAAAAGTCTATTTCTAAATTTTCACTGTTGAAATGAAAGGTTACAATCAAGACAGGATGAAGCCTGGAGCAAGTCTTGCGATAGTGGAATTAGAGACGTCAATATTAATTTATGGTTGATTGACTTAATGTAGATCCTGATGGTGACATATAGATGCACAGAAGCTTGGGATAGCACTACATGCCTGTAATTCCAGCTACTTGGGAAGCTGAGGCAGAAGGATTATGAGTTTGAGACCAGTCTAGGCTACATAAAATAAATTTAAAAAATAAACAAAACTTCCAAGTTATGTAAGTGGGGGCTATGCCCAAGGACAGAGCCAAATGAAATGTCCCCAAAACAGTTTCCAGTGGTCAACAAGATTTGAATATAACCAACCGAGGTAATGACTGTTTGTGAGCTTGTTATGCCTGCAGAAATGAATGTGGGTGAATATACTGATCTCCCGTGCAGAGGAATTCCAAACAGTTCATGTAGGCAGACACTTTGCTCCCGAGGTGAAGCTTATTGCCTGTCCTGCAGTGAGAGCTATACTTAGTGGCTTCCTTCCTAGAGTGCCGTGTAAAGAAGGGGAAGAAGAAACTCCACAGGGAGAATCCTGACACCACTACTCAGCTGGGTGGGCAAGGTGACAAGTCACACTGGCCGTGTGTCCTTGATAGGATTTGAAAACGTGCTTCAGAGCACTCAGCTCCACAACAGCCACATCTAGGGACTATCTGCAATAGACCTGATAGATAGCAGTGCCGCCGAGGCTAGCAGACACAGGAAATCGAGAGCCTAAGCAGACATGCCCATTAAATGTATATGCTGTCCTAGACTGGATCTCAGGGTAAAAAAGGATATTAGGTAAGTCTAAAGAAATCTGAGGGGCTGGAGAGATGGCTCAGCGGTTAAGAGCACTGGCTGTTCTTCCAAAGGACCGGGGTTCAATTTCCAGCACCCACATGGCAGCTCACAACTGTCTGTAGTTCCAGTTCCAGGCAAATAAATAAATAATAAAGTTTAAAAAAAAAGAAATCTGAATAAAGGACACAAAATCAATATCAGTTCCTTAATTACTTGAAAATATCATACTAAATCAAAGATATTAAAAAAAGAGGAACTGGATAGGGATAGGATATGTGGTTACTGTCTATACCATCTTCATTTTTATATAAATCTAAGACTTTTCTTTCTCTTCTTTTGACACAGGATTTTATAGTTCTGGCTGACCTGCCACTTGCTATGTAGACTAGACTGTCCTTGAACTCAAAGAAATCCACCTACTTCTGCCTCCTAAGTGCTGGGATTGGTGGCACATACACCCACACCTGGCCTCTAAAACTTCTTAAATGAAAATTTGTTTCTGGGGCTGGAGAGATGGCTCTGAGGTTAAGAGCACTGACTGTTCTTTCGGAGGACCTGAGTTCAATTCCCAGCAACCACATGGTGACTCACAACCATCTATAATGACATCTGGTGCCCTCCTCTGTATACTGTATACATAATAAATAAATAAATCTTTTTTAAAAAAGAAAATTTGTTTCTAAGAAGGTTGGGAAGAAGGCTAGGCAGGGCAACCACACCCCTGCATTTCCAGCAGTCGGAGGCTGAGGCAGGAGGATTGAGAGGTCAAGTGCTTACAGATCCAGACCCTGCTGCAAACCAAACAACCACAGAATTTCTCCACATTGTAGTAAGCATCTGATATGGTCGTTAGATTGGGCTATGGGATTATTTTATTCGAGTGACTAGTTGGCATTTTATGAGGCTGGCTCAAGTTTGGGACTTGGGTTTTAGGATCATTCTGAGTGGGGTTGCTTTGTCGGTTTGGTTCTTGCTTCTTTCCCCACCTATCGGTTTGCACTCTTTTCCATCTAGCACTCAAAATTTCCAGTTGAGACTCCTCGCATTGGAGTTTCTTGTTCCGTAGGAACATGAAGGTTTCATAGAATGGTCTCAGATGGAATGGGGGGTGGAATGTGAGTCCACCATGTCTAAACTTCATTTTACTTAAGCTGGATAATGAGCATCCAGAGTAGGTAGACTAGGAAAAGACACAGTATTGATACTGTGAAGTATAGCACCTTTTGTGCATATCCTTTTATTCCTGCTAACAACTAGAATGTTTGGTTTGAATCCTACAAACTTGCAGAACTTCTTCAAGTTTCTTAATAGCTCTAGTGAAGGTAGTACTTCATAGATTTGCCTGAAGAACAAATGACAAGTTTGTCTAGGTCCTTTGTATAGATTAGAAAGTGCTCCAGAAATGTCAGTGCCCATCCACCTTGGTCAGGGCTAACAGCTCCCTGTAACAACTTCCTGCAGCTACTGCCTGGTGTTGTGTTTTCTGTGTCAGCTGGGTTAAGGTGATTGATGCTGCAGTTTGGACTGCTATATTTATTTAATTTTATGTGTGTGTCTGTGTACCACATGTGTGCAATGCCCACAGAGGCCAGAGAGGGTGTCATGTTCTCTGAGCCTGGAGTTATAGTCATTTTTGAGTCTTCATGTTGGAAGAGCAGCCAACGCTCTTGAAAGCTGAATTATTCCTCTCAACCCTATATTATGATTTGGAAAAATTGGCTGGGCAGTGGTGGTGCACACCTTTAGAACTAGTACTCGGGAGGCAGAGGCAGGTAGATCTCTGTGAGTTCAAGGCCAGCCAGAGCTGTTACACAGAGAAACCCTGTCTCAAAAAAACAAAACCAAACAAAAACCCAAATCAAACAACAACAAAAAACCAAAACAAAAAAACCCCTCCAAAGGCTGTTTTTTTCTTAAGTACCAAGAGAGGCTCACTGAAATCCATGATGAGCGTGGCTCTGTCTCCTCCCCTCTAGCTCTGTCAGTTTCCATCTTGTGTTTTTATATCAAACTTTTTAGCTTTTTTTTGTATAAGTCATTATCATATTCAAGCAATAAACATGGGTTTTGGTTTTGTCTAACCTTCTGTGTAGGTTTACTCTCTTTAAAGTCAGCAGTATTTGCAACATCTCTTCCGATGCTGGGAAACAACATGAAAGGGAACACAGGTAAAGCCACGAGACACTTGATGATACATAGATGAATACAGATAGGATAACTGAAGATGTAAGAGCTAGCTGCCAAGTAGTCTGAGCCATAAATCAAACAGTTTGTAATTAATAAAAATAAATAAAGTCAGCAATATTGAGATATAATTAAAATATATAATAAATTGCTATTTAATTTTAAATCCTTTTTTTTTTTTTTTTTTTTTTTTTTTTTTTTTTTTTTTTTTTTTTTTTTTTTTTTTTTTTTAACGTGCATGAGTATTTTGCCTGAATGTTTTGGCCATGTGTAGGTGCCAGTAACCAGAGTTACAGATGATTGTGATCTGCTGTGTGAGTGCTCAGGAAGAGCAGCCAGGGCTCTCAACCTCTAAGACATGATATATCTCTAGGCCCTAAGTTGTTATCTTATAAACGCAGTTTTAAGGTGTGCGCCAGTCAAGCCTTTCCCAGGTTCACGGCAGTGAGCACATTCCGTACAAGTGTCCTTGCTCCTCTCACAGCCCCATCCTCTTCCCAACCAGACGACACTGAGATGTTTCCATCACTGCCGGTTAGTCTGGAGTTTTCACAATTTCCTATAAATGGAACCATGATCTATACGTTTCTTTGATCTGCTTTCTTTTGCTGAACATATATTTTGTATCCATCTTCATTGAAAGTGATGGAGGACATGAAAGAGGAATTCAAATGTTTACAGATGTAACAGTCTGAAGGGTTGGGAATATGTAGACTTTCAGAAACTGAGACACCTTAGCCAGGGCTGGAAATATACATATTCAAGCAATATGTATATTTGATGTGAAAAGTCAACAGTAGAATGGATCAGGGAGAGAACTGAAGGTAACAATTTAACAGTGACAAAAATAAAATAATAAGATAGTACCAGTAAGAATTAAGTCCAAGATATATACAACACTAAAAAGAATGAATTTATGGGTTATACAGGCACAGAGGAAAAAGAAAATCTCATTCTAAAGCAGAGAAAACACTTTCAGAAGGACTGCAAAAAAATTTCCTGGAGACAGGAAAACAGATACAGGAGGCAGTTAGGGCACCAGACAGACAGAATCATGTTATAGTTGAAGTATCAGTTATACAGAACAAAGACATTAGATTGAAAGAGGCAAGAGAGAAACACTATGTTATAAAAGGCAGGCCCATCAGAATGAGCCAGGCTACTGAACAGAACCTTTAAAAGCTGGAAGGACTTGGAATACTGTATTTCACATTCTGAAAGATAACAACAGCCAACTTAGAATACGAGGCCCAGCAAAGCTGCCTGTGATAATTGAAGGAAAACAATAAAATCTTTTAATTTTAACATACTAAAATTAGACTAGAGGAACTAAGGACCACTGAACCCGCTCTACAGAAAACACTTGAAGACTCCTTCAGATTACAGATTAAAAACAGATCCATCCAGGAGCTCACAGGGAAGAATAAACTAAACTGGAAAATAGGAAATGAGAGGCCGGGAAAAGTCCAGACCCTACATCAATAAGACGGCAGGATTCTCTCTTTTTTGAGACAGGGTTTCTCTATTGTGTATCTGTGGCTACCCTGGAGCTCACTTTGTAGACCAGGCTGGCCTCCGATACTTGTGCCGTTCCTCGCCCCCACCCCAGCTCCTGGCCCTAGAGTTCTAGTTTTCTTTTTGTTGAGACAGAGCCGTTCTTATTTATGTTACTTAGGTGGATCTCAAACTAGCCACATAGCCGAGGATGAAATAATAACTCGCCTGTCTATCTGTGAGTACTAGAATTACAGATACAGGCCACCACACTTGATTTAAGTAGTCTTGGGGATTGAATCCAGGGCCTGGTACATGATAGTCAAGCAGTTTACCAAGTGAATTGCAATCTGAGCCCAAGTGCCTGAATTCTTTAGTTAGCATGTTGGAACTTTACAGAAAATAGGCATTGTATAAGTTTCCAATAGCAAATTATTATTCATTCAAAAATTTAATTGTCCTTAAATTTGATTAGATTACTATAACTTCATCAATTGCTAATTATTGTTTCAACAGAGCATTCTATTGAAATTTCAGCAGAGGCACTAAGGTACAGTAGTGTTCATTTCAACAGTGACTATTCCATTTGATAAGTGCTCATGGGTTGGGGTAAAGCTTTAAAATAGTATTGAAAACTCAAAAATTCTTAGAAAGACTCTTGCTAGAAAGAACATTTTGTGACGTTCCTTCGGAACTCTCTGCTGTGGCTTCTTCATGCTCATGCACTTGATATCTAGCAGAGTCTCTAGAGTGAACACCTCCATCCACTGGGGTGTGCACAGAGGACTGAGACAGTTCCTGGAAGCTCCAACAAGGAGGGGCTGGAGAGAGGCCTCCGTGGTTAAGAGCACTGACTGCTCTTCCAGAGGACACAAGTTTGATTCTCAGCACCCACAAAGCAGCTCACAGCTGTCCGTAACTCCAGCCCAAGGTTATCACTTTTCTGGCCTTCTCCAGCACTTCATGTACATGAGAGACACAAGCATACATACATGCAAAATGCCCACACACATGGAATAAATATTAAAAGTATCCAGCAAGGAGAGAGATGTTGCTGGCCAACAGCCTCCAATCCAAGAGCTGTACTGGAGGTGGCTGGTTTGGGATTTGAGGTTTGTGAGTGTTTCCTACAGATCAAAGGAGGCTGAGTAGGTGAGAGGTAGCTCCTTAGCTGTTTTGACTCCAACCCAAATAGACTGTCTAGAGGGATGGTAAGGCTCCTAAAGTCTTGTGAATGGCTATAGCCAAAAGGAACTCAGAGGTAGGACTCTGAAGAATCCACATCCCTCTATCCTTTGGTAGTACCATTGAAGTCACAATGTCCTTGCTTTCTTTCCCCCAATCTCTCCTACACCCACCTTGGAGAGAACTAACAGCTAGGGAGACATAGGAAGCAGCTGGTCCCGAGTCTTCCTGTCATCCCTGGGACTAGAAAATATTCAGTTACTAAATGAAGATCTGGCATGTTAGCTGGAATGGCTGCAGGACCACTTGAATGTGCTAAAGTATTATTTATTAATATCAGAGGAAACTTTTCCTCTCCTTGCATGTTAAGAGGATAGTCAGGAAACGGTATATGATTATATCTTACTGGTGTGCTTTTTAGTAAACATGTGAGCCTGTAAGTTTTCATGTTGGCATAGATACAATATCACTTATTTTTTTAGCACAAAATTATGACTATTTAATGACTTTTATGACTAATACTTTCCAGTTTGGAGCTTTCTTTTGTATATGTTCTTATAGATTCAGCAGGAAGGTATGATTTCTAATTTTCAAGAATTTTTTCTTGTGAAAGATATATTTCTAGAAAAGGAAAAATTCTGTATGGTTTTTACCAAAATCCACAATAGTCAAAGACTTTTGCAAGGGTTTTGTTTGTGGTTATGCTGTTTTTATGTAGTTTTTATGGGGGCAGAGTATACTTGGACTCACGAACATTATATGCTCTTAGATTTCTTTGATGTTAGGACCTTGATTGTAGCCTTTATCTAATAATGAATGGCAGTGTTCTATCTAGTCTATTGGGTTTTTATAGTGTATTGTTTCTTTTGTTGTTGTTGTTTGTTTGTTTTATTTATTTTTGACACATTATCTCACTATGTATGTAGCCCTGGCTGTCCTGAACTCACTATGTAGCTCAGATTAGCCTCAAGTTCATAGAGATCCTCCTGTTTCAGTCTCCTGAGTGCTGGAATTAAAGGTGAGTGCCATCATGCCTAGCAAACCCTTTTTATTTTAAATTATAATTAGTAGATGGCCATGATTACGCATGTTTCATTAAAATCACATAAAACCGTAAAAATCACAGATTTTTGGTCTAGAAAAACTATGAAAGATTCAAACATGTACCATAAAAATACCACAGTATGCATAGGACTAACACTTTAAAGCATGTGTATGGAGTGCTGAATTAGCTTTATATATGGCTTACAACATTAATATTTATTTTACTTAAGGATGATAGAAATTTCCAAAAAAATATACTCAGAGAAAGTGTATGTATGCATAGGTAATCAATTAGTAGAGTCCTAAAAATTAGCATTCACAAATTACTTAATAAAAAATAGCTTTGAAAAGTTGTCCCCAAATTTCCACACAGTGTGCTTCCCCACAGACTGAGTTTTCTGTATCTCTGCAGTGCCCTCTCACCCTTTCAGAGGACGTTGATTCTTTCTTTCCAGTTAGCTGTTTCTGTCCTCCAGAGCCTCTGCTAACTAACGTTTGCTCTGGGTTCATTCTTAGCAGATGTTTTTCTTGGTTTAGGTTTGGGTTTAGATGGGGCAGGTTCACGAACAGTCTGGCAGACTGTCCTGTGGTGTCCTGTTTAGTTTGGATCCATGTTACCCTTTGTATTCTCTGGAGATGTTTTCCAGCGTAGTGCTGATGTTGGTGCTGAAAAATAAAGCAGCAGGCTGGAGACGTGCTCTGTGGTCAAGAGTACTCGTGCTCTCGATGGGCACTGAGTTTGGTTCCTGCACTCACATAGTGGTTTAAGAAAACAGTCTTCTTTACAATAAAGGAAGAAAATTAAAATCATGGCTATTTAAGAATGTTATGTACATAATTTAAGAATAACTTAAAGTGCAAAAAATAAGAAAGTGTGAAGTCATCCATATGGTCAAGCTTCATTTAGACCTAGTACTAAGAAGGGGTCTTTGCATAGGATCTGGTCTTCAGGCCTCTGTTAGGAAGTAGAGAAACACAGCTAGAGATGATCACCTATATCTATCTTCTCCTCTCTCATACTTTATATCTCTACCTCAGATTTTCCTCCCTCCAGTCCTCCCAGTCCCTCCCCAACCTCCTCTCCCCGGATCAAGATCCACTCCTCCTCTATTTCCCTTCCCTTCCCTTCCCAAACAAACAAACAGAAAACAAACAAACCAAAACGGAGTTGGCCTCCCAAGATATCCACTGGACACGGCCTAACCCTCATCAAGGGTGAAAGAGGCAGCCCAGTAGGAGGGCAGGGTCAGAGATATCCCTCCCACTGTTGGGAGTCCCTCAAGGACTCAATATAAGGTCACCAAGCTCACAATATAAGGTCTGTGCAGAGGACTTAGCTCAGACCCATGCAGGGTCTGAGTCATTGCTTCAGTCTCTGTGAGCTCCTATGTATGGGCCTTGCTTAGTTGATTCTGTGGGCCGTGTTCTTGTGGATCACCCACCTTCTTCTTCTTCTTCTTCTTCTTTTTCTTCTTCTTCTTCTTTTAAAGATTTGTTTATTTATTATGTATACAGTATATAGAAGAGAGTACCAGATGTCATTATAGATGGTTGTGAGCTACCATGTGGTTGCTGAGAATTGAACTCAGGACCTCTGGAAGAACAGTCAGTGCTCTTAACTTCTGAGCCACCTCTCCAGCCCCTTAAATTTATTTATTTATTATGTATACAGTATACAGAAGAGGGCACCAGATCTCATTATAGATGGTTGTGAGCCACCATGTGGTTGCTGAGAATTGAACTCAGGACCTCTGGAAGATCAGTCAGTGTTTTTAACCTCTGGGCCATCTCTCCAGACCCCCGGATCACCCACATTCTTACCATTATTAGAGCTTTTAAATTAGGAAGTAAAAGTACCCGGGCACTGAGGCTCACTTGCACGTTTCCCAATCCTCAGTAATTCTTGGAAGGTGTATGTCTAATTATTCCAAGATATTTAAACCAACTCAGAAGGAAATGACCTCTGAGGGACAGCTTTACTAAGAGCTTGCTGTACTGTCACACCCTGTAGACACTGTTAGCTTATTTTAGATCTTCCAGGCTTGGTGGTTGGTAGTTCACTTCTTTGACATATTGCTATAGCTATTTTAACCAATGCTTTCTGCTTTTGTTTTGGTTTTTATAGAATCAGAACCAGAAACTATGACTTTGAGTACTCATTACCTTTTTCTTAAATTGTGGAAACACTTGCAGAGAAGAAAATACAATAGCATAGTTTTATAAATAATGGTAAAGTAAATACCCTGTAGTTATTGTCCAGGTCAGAAATACTCTGCTATTTATAAGTCAATTTCTTTAACACAAAACCCGAAAGCCAAACCCACATGCTTTACAGATGATCAGTCCTCCACTGTTTGTTCCCAAAGGATAGTAATCTTTCCTCCACTGAGTCCATCACAGCTGACATGGTGGCTCACATCTGCAGTTCTAATAGTCTGGAGGCTGGTTGAGACAGGAGAATTGGTGTTGGTTTGAGTCAGTTTAGGGCAACATAATAAGTTCTAGGCCAATGAGTGCTACAGAGTGAGACCCTGTCATAAAAAAAGATATCTAAAGACAAGAATTGTAATCACTATCCTGATTTCACTGGTCATTTCTTTGCATTTTGACCTCCCCAGTATAAACTCCTAAACTATTTATTCATCTATCCATGTATGTATGTATGTATGTATGTATGTATGTATATATCTATCTATCTATCTATCTATCTATCTATCTATCTATCTATCTATTGAGTGTGTGTGTGTATCTTTGATGGTCTTATTATATCACCCAAGCTGACTCAAACTCACTTTTCAATCTTAGCTTCCTGAATCCTGGGACTATAGGTGTGCTCCACCCTAACCCTAACCCTAACTTTCTTTTTAATTAAAATGAAATTTGTTTCATAAGTTAGAAATTTGCTTACAATCATAGATATCAGTTAGACAGGGTCACAGAGGGATGTTTAATTGAAAAGCACAAACTTATCAAGAATTCAATGAAATACAGTTGCTGTCTGAATCACTACTGGCCGAGTCCTTTTGCTGGGGTCCAGACTTGTTGCTAGCTTGCTGCAGCGGTCCCTCTGGTCGTCTGTGGAGCAGGTGAGTGTGTAGCATTCCATGTGACATGCTCTCTCTTCTCTTCCAGCATGGGTAGGCTCGCTGTCCATGGGCATGATCTTCTTCTGCTGCCCCATTGTCAGTGTCTTCACAGACATATTTGGCTGCCGAAAAACAGCTGTTGTGGGTGCTGCTGTGGGCTTCATTGGACTCATGTCCAGTTCCTTTGTGAGGTAAGGGTATGGCTGTTTCATGTTGCTCTTGAAGAGTTGTTACATACCTGCCAGAGTCTTTATTATTTACAAGGAAAATCTTCTTAAAATACCACCATTCTGGAGATCAGAGTTGTCAGTCATATCACACCCAACCGAGGCAGAACATTGAAACATATTTGCTCTCAGTGGCCAGTTTTAAATGTCAGGATGCTTGTGTTCACTGGAGCCAAGAAAAATGTTTTCCTTTTGCTTTAATCTATTTACATAAAGCTCCTAAAGGAATCAAGTTATGTCTATACGTTATCTAAAGCAATGGCTTCAGTTTAAAGTCACAGCCATCTCAGATCTCAAAGATTCAGTGAGTGATATTTTTAAGTAGTAAGCTTGATAGGAAAATTATTTTATTGCTGAGAATAAGATCTAAATCAGTGACAACCCAGGTAGATATTTCTAGTATATGTTTAAAAAATATAAAAAAGAAAAAGAACATATTAAAATATTTAAATACCATGACAAGACAAAGTGACTAAATATACTTTGAAGCTCAATGTCATATACTTTATCAGAAGAAAAGATGCAGGCCTCCGAAGATACTGAGGTCAAAGGACACATTAGAATAGGGAGCAGCTGTAGTCCTGTGTTCTCCTCGTGGCTCTGAGACCCTTCAGAGCCTCCAGGTAGAGGCACACTGCTGTTCTCTGCAGCTCTGGTAGTAGGAGGCAGAATGCAAAGAGAAGCCTGCGGACAGTCCTCTAGCTGCTTGCTGCTCCTCACCTGCCACTCTACCTTCCTACCTACTCTCGTTTCCCTTAGTTGAAAAACGTGGTGTAGTCAAGGGTGGGGCTACGAAGGGATCTTGCTTGCAATATTGGCCTGCTTACATTTTTTCATATTCAGTCAGCAGAATCCTTAGTTTTTCTCACATCCCTTCCCACACTTGCACGCACCCCTTCCTCAATCTAAAGTAGGCACTGGCCTTTTGTACTTTTCCACTTAAAATTTTATTCAAGGTCTTTAAAATTATACTTAGTAGAAAATATGTTTTTATTTTTAAAGAGCCTTTCTGATTGCTTCCAAACTTTTTATTTATGAAGAAAAGAAGTTTGTTTGGAATTCTGCAGGTGCTGGTTAGTTGAACCCATGGCTCTGTTCCTTGCTGGGGGATGAGAACACTTGAAAGCCTGAAGAACCTGCTGAGCATTTCAGTAGGAAACCACATTCACAAAAGCCAAACATTTGTTTTTCAAACCTTTTTGACTAGTGAAAACATTTTTATATTGTGACTCAGCTTGTCTCTTTCTCCTATCTCCACACCTCAAAGTCCAGGAGAGGCAATTCTGGGGCCACATTGGCATTATTATATGTAATACCTTCACATGACTCAGTTTCATTAACCTGCTAGTCAAAGGCTGTGAGACCAAGAGAACCTTCACAGAGAAGGCTGTGTAAGTAGCCAGTGTGAGGTGGCAGGTTCGATTCCCTAGTGACTCCATCTCTGCCTTCTTGGAAGCCTTCTCTAGCATACTGGGTCACATCAGTGCCCTGACTCTGAAGCCTTGTGCACATGATTAGAATCCTGTAATCTTAGCGACTTACACTGCAGTTAGATGTCAACCATTAAACCAATATCTCCCACGAGGACAGACATAAGTGTCAGAAGTTCTGTGAGGACAGAGACAAAGACACATGGAAAGATGTGAAACCACTCTCACTAAGTACATGAGGTTTCAAATTACATTCAAAAGAATGCTTCTGATTTACGTTCATGGCTGTCTGGTTTATTGTATCCATATTGCAGAATAACTTGATGTTTGTGAAATGATGTTATCAATACTATATTTTAATATTTTTTTGAGGGAGGCAGAAAAATGTATAAAATTTTACATTTTTCCCTTAAAATTTGAGAATTTAAAAAGTTGAAATTATTTGGGAAACTGCTCATGTGGAAAATTTGGTTCAGAATGAAGCTTCTTGAATTCAAGGTTAATCTCTACCATATAGTGAGAAACCTAAAAAATAGGACAGACAAGTTCCCCCGTAACAAAAAAGAGCGAAGCACGGACTGCAGAGATGGCGTAGGGATGAAGAGCACTGACTGCTCTTGCAGGGGGTCTGGGTTCAATTCCCAGCACCTACATGGTGACTCACAACTGCCTGTAATTCTAGTCCCAGAGGAGCCCAAGGTTCTCTTCTGGCCCACATGAGCACCAGGCACACACACAGTGCACCAATGTACATGCAGGTAAAGCACCCCCACACATAAAATAATAATATTTAAAAATTTTTTAAATGAAGCTTTATTCTGTGGAATTTTTCCTAGGGATAGGGGCAGAAGTAATGCTTTATGCAGACTGTGAGTCGCTCAAAGATACAAACACTTTTCAATACTTTCCCACCAAGTTTCATTTTAATGTGTCTGCTGAATCAAGGGTGGAGTCCTGAGTAGGATGTGGTAGCACCTGCTTTAATCCCAGCACTCAGGAGGCAGAGGCAGATGGGGTCTGTGAGTTTGAGGCTAGCCTGGTCTACAGAGGGGGTTTCAGGACAGCCAGGGAAGTTACACAGAGAAACCCTGTCTTGAAAAAGCAAAGCAAACCAAAAGAAGAGTGGCGCTTTGTAAACAGTGATCAGAATGAAGTGAGGTAGATCTGGGAAGGCCTGGAAGCACCACGTGATGATGGTGCTGGCTGTGGCTCAGGCAAGGGGAAGGCATCTCAGGATTCCAACAGCCCTCATTGATCAGATCTGAGTTTCTTGTGATTCCCTCAGTAGATTGGGAGGAGCATTATTGTCCAAGATTTAATTATTAACCAGCTTTATCTACTGATAAATAGCATTTTGGATTGGACTTTGAAAAACAATAAGAAAGAAAGGAAAAGAAGATAACTTTTAACTTGTTTTCTTTTAGTCTTTACTACAGCACATAATCCTTCACCTTTCTGAGAGATGTACTATTTGATTAAATTAAAAATTCTTGTATTCTTTTTATTCTTTTGTGACATAAGTAATAAGTTACTTAAAAGCTTGCAGTCTAGAATCACTGCTGAACACACTTAATTCAGTCTTAATGCAATCTGAATACGATTTCTTCTTATCTTGCACAATGCTGGAACAATGCAATACAGGGCAAAGGTTGATTGACAGTGGAGGGGAGCTGGGGGGGTTATGGAGGGGAGCACAAACTGCTCTCCCATGCAAATATTCTTGATACAACACTGGGGAGACAGTATCAGACATAATCTTTTCTTTGACTATATTGCTTAGTAAGCAGGTGGGAAAATGCCATAGAAATAATGTGTGTGCGTAGCTAAATTGTAATTTTAAAGTACTATTGAACAAGATTTTATTGTCTCTTCCTGGCAGCTGTCTTTATTTCTGAGCTATGGAGAACATAGCTCTTACCCAATGCCGTGTATGGTTTATCAGAAACTCTTGGCAGGCAAAGGGAAGCAGAATCACTGATTTTTTTACTCATTCAAATTAAATTAAAATATTTTACTGCTATATTCTTGATTTATTAAGCCTTTCCACATTTTTATTTTGTGTTTTCAGAAAACAGGCTGACAAGATCTGTTTTTAGTAAGGCAGTTCTTTTTAAGAATTATTTAATTTTATTTCATGTGTATCAATGTTTAAATACATGTGCGTTTGTGCATCATGTGCATGTGCCTAGTGTCCACAGAAGCCAGAAGAGGCCATGAGATCCCTTGGGACTGGAGCTACAGTGTCTGTGAGCTACCACTAGGGTCCTGGGAATGGAGTCCAGGTCCCCTGCTGGAGCAGCAGACACTCTTAACTGCTGCGCTGTCTCTCCAGCCCCCTAAGTAAGGTTTTTTTCAACTCACCACCATGGGAAAGATTAAAGCTGCTTTCTGTCTCTTTCATCTTTATGCAGCTCCATCGAGCCTCTGTACCTTACCTATGGAATCATATTTGCCTGCGGCTGCTCCTTTGCATACCAGCCTTCACTGGTTATTTTGGGACACTACTTCAAGAAGCGCCTTGGACTAGTTAACGGCATCGTCACGGCCGGCAGCAGTGTCTTCACAATTTTGCTACCTTTGCTTTTAGAAAATCTGGCCAGCAGTGTGAACCTCTTTTACACACTGCGAATCCTCTGCATCTTCATGTTTGTTCTCTTTCTGGCTGGCTTTACTTATCGACCTCTTGTTTCCAGTGCCAAAGAGAAAGAGAATGAGGGCAGCAGACTCTCCTTCTTTTCCAGGAGAAAGTTTAGTCCTCCAAAAAAATTTTTCAATTTTGCCATTTTCAAGGTGCCAGCTTATGCAGTGTGGGCTGCTGGAATACCACTGGCACTTTTTGGATATTTTGTGCCTTATGTCCACCTGGTGAGTATGCATCCTTGGCTCTGTTTGTAATAAATATCATCAGGTCACACAGGGGATCTAGGAGAGCAAGACAGGTCAGGTTGAAGTCGGCCTCAGACTTTGTCCTGCTTGTGACCCCAGGACCTGGGAATTAAAGGTCTTTCAAACGAGACTGGCCCTCATCAGACTGTTAAATGAGGAATCCGACGGTGAGTTTCAGCATTTTTAAAATCCCAAACAAAGGCAATTTCTAAAAGGGCGACTAAAATCTTGGAGCGAATCATATCAGGTAAGATACTCATTGGGTAGGATGGCTCAGTGGAGAGAGGCATTGCTGCCAAGCCTGACACCGACCGAGTCTGATGCCCGGACCACATGACGGAAGGAGAGCATAAACGCTGCAGACCCCCTTCCCCAAAGTACAAGTAGTGAGACGGATCTGAGGGAGCTTCACTCAGAGATAAAGCTGTGTAATGACATTGTTAACCGTTAATAATCGTCCTCAGATGGATGCAGAAATTCAGTGCTCAGCACAATACCAGTGACTGACACAAAGAAGCATTATATCCATTTGTGGGGTACTTCTGGAAAAACAGGAGTTCTCTTCAGAGAAGAATTTGAGAAATGATAGGGAGGTTTTAAACGAAAGAAGAGCCTTAAAGTTTTATAGGAAATTAGAATTTCAAGTGCTCAAGCAGTTTATATTGTTTTCTTCAACGTCAAAATTCAGCCTATTTATACTCAAACAAGAACAGGCAGTGTCAAGGCGTTCGCCCTTAGCGAAGCGTCCTCAAAGGTGCTCTGTCCATCTTTTCTTCCTCCTCCTCCTTTTCTTCTCCCTTACTGTTTGTGGTGGAAAATAAATGCTGTTAAATGATAAACAAAAATGACATTTGCTTCTGTCTTTCTTTTGTGTATGTACTAACTACATGTGTGGACTTTTTTTTTGTTTTTATTTTAACCTTTAGTCTATATAGAGATATTGGCAATTTTCCTTTAGTTAAAAGTTTTGTTGAAAGTAACAGTGGTTCATAAAATTCCTGGGTCTAGTGGGTCAGCTAATAACACACCATGAGTCTTTTGTAGGCTCCTGTGTGCAGTCCAGAAAGAAAGTGAGCCAATGAGCGGTGATGAGAGGTGGGAACATGTCTGAATTTAAGAATAATTTTGATTTCTGAATTCTCTGTATTGTTCTCTTGACAGACAGTTGAGGAAGCAGCTGCTGGGGCTGGGAAGGTGTGGGGAGGGACTATGGACAGTCATCTGAGTCACGTGGCGTTCCCAGTAGATGGAACCTGATCTGATAGTTCTCTGTCATTCTTTGTTAGTTGTCTCTAAAACCATTGAGTTAGTTTTTTGTTGAGAAGGAATCAGCTTTGCCAGCCTGTGGTTCCTTAGTCAAGGACACATTGGCTGTGTCCCCTCCTCCTCTGTTCTGAGACGGTCTGCATAGCTCAGGAAGATTTCTTCCTGAGTCCCCCTTCCTAACCTCCCAGTTACAGGTGCGTCAACCAGGCCCAGCTTTTCCTATTTTTTTTCTAATTCTCTTTGTTACTAAAAGATGAAAGTACTAAGAGAAATGGATATCTCAGCTTTCCTAATGTTTGCTATTTATCAAAGGGAAGTCAGCGAATGTCTGATTAAAAGGTTTGCAATGTATCACTATTAGTTTTGCATATTCCATTCTCTGGCTCTCACAATAAAGCTGTATAGCAGGTAAAATAAATCATGTTAACCCCTGCTTGGAGAAGTGGAGAAAGTGTTGACACTGGACCCTCAACATGAAATATTATGTTAAAATATTATGATCAACTCAACTAGAGGGTTAAATTTTTCTTTTAAACTTCTGAAGCATAATGCATGTTCTCATGGCTCTGTCCATGATTTGAAGAAGAATTTATATGCTTATTCTCAAAGCAAGCTAGGAAATTTTATTTTATTTTTGCATTTGGTGTGCGCGCGTGTTTGTGTTTGTGGGAGATCTTAAATAGCTTAGGGTGACTTCAAACTTTAAATATAGTTCAGGTTGACCTTAAACATCTGGTCCTTTTGCTTTTACTTCTCAAGTACAGGGTTACAGGTCTGTGCCACCATGACTGCTTACAGCTGACTTCTTTTAAAAGGAAGAACAGTGACTTCTCTTCACTTACAGTTTCAATATGTGGACACAAGTCTTATGGATCAGATGAGGTGATATGTTAATGTCTAAGCATCTAGTTTTCATGACCTGCCCTCTTTGGTTGAGAGCTGTTTTCTTGCTTAGCCTCACATACTTCTAATATTTCCCATTACTTCCCATCTCGGCAATTTCAACGTTTCTTTGCTGGGCTCCTTCCTGTCCCACCCCTAACATGAGCACATCCTAAGCCTTATTCTTTGATTCTTTTGATCTGTGTCCAGTGGGAGTTTCATTCAGTCTCCTGAGTTCAAACAATACACATAACTCTGGGATCTCCCGCCTAGACCGCTTACTGAATTTTCACCAGAGTTGCATGCCTCAATGCTTGCTTAAATATTTCCATTTGCATGACTACTGGCTGTTTGAGACATAATAGCGATGAAGTCCTGATCTCCCCCAAACTTGCTCTATTCCTGACTTCCTCATCTTAGGAGACAGCAATCCTGCCCTTGCAGTGAGCCAGGCCTCAGACCTCACTTGTCTCTTAGCTCTGCCTTGCATATCACACCCCAGATAGAGTCTTTCAGAGTCTATCCGGAGTCTGACCAGTCCACTGTCATCAGTATCAACAGTCTCGCCCAGGCCACCTCTGTGTAGAGGTGAAAGGGCAACTTGGAGGAGTGGGTTCTTCTGTCCTGTGGATGGTTCCTAAGACCGAGCTCATGCTGCCATCCTTGGTTTCAAGGACCTGTACTACTGAGCTGTCATGGCGGCCCTGCAGCCCCACTTACCAGTGTCCCACCCACTACTGAGTTGCCGCCGTATGATCCACAGATTGTCCTTACACTTTTATGTTTTCAAACTGTATGGTCTGTTACATAGGTCCTCAAAATATTTTAATCCCTCTGTCATGATTGCCAAGTTAATTAAGTTTGTATAAGGCAATAAGCCGCCACTAATTCTGTTTTTTGTTTTATGGGTATTGGATTATATCTGTGTGTTGACATTAGCATGGCAGTGCTTTTCATAACAGAATCCTAATAGCAGCTTTGAGAATGGATCTCGAATGTTTATTATAGGAGAATTAATAAGTGCTCTCAATGCCCATGAGGGCAGTAGTTTTAGGATTAACATTCCCATCCACTGTATACCATGGTCAAAGGCTTTTGTTAATATGTTGTGCTTCCTGCTTTTCATAGTTAACTTTAGAGAAAATGTATAAGAAGTTAATTCTGTTGCTTAAATGAGAGATTTCTTATAAAAATTTCTTTTAACATTTTACTTCCAAGGAATAGTTTTAGTATGCTTATAATTTACTCACTTAGTTTTCCTTTTTATAAATTAAAAACATATATCATCTGTAATCCTAAAAGGAATTAAAAAGTGGCTTCTAAGGTTCTGCTCCATGATCTGCTTTCCCTGCCTCTGAGGTCTCTCTTGACCTGCTTGCCAGGCTCAATGCATTCCTGTACTACCCGCTTCCTCCCTGCGTGTCCGCTATACAGGAAAGCACACTTAATGCTGTTTTAACCTGGCCTTAGGGAAGATTTCTCCCCTACCTAGCATTCTAAGACTTCTCACATCTATTCTTTTCCTTTTAGTTTTTAAAATATCACTTACTAGCTTCTAACCTACTTTATTTTCATGATTGTATATCTATATATTTTGCTAGAATGTAAATTCTATGAAGTTAGAGCCTTTCTTTGTTTTGTTTGATAAATCTCAAAGCAAATAACACAATGTCTAGCACACTGTAAGTGTTCAAATATTGGCTGAATGATGACCTATATTATGCGTAAGTCTAAAGGGATACACGTAGTATTTAAAATCATACCATTTTGGTCTTAAAACTGCTCTACATTCATGTCATAGTGATATTATTCATTCAGTACTTAACAAATGAGCTCAAACTCTGAAAACCTCAGAATAACAAGTAGCCACCAGTGTTGTCAGTCAGTTTATGGGAGGGGAGGGGGTTCATGGGAGGGGAGAGGGGACACCTATTTCTCATGACTCTATATGTCTATGCTGAAACTACAAGATAACTTGAGACATGTCTGTCTTTAAAGGAGCTGTGTCTTCAGAGCAGGAGAAACCCTCGCAGATGGTATCTGTAAGAATAGATCTGGGGTGTGGGACCAGCATAACTTGGGCCATGTCAGTCTGATGATTCTTACCGTGTTTGCAAAGGACAGTGATTTTGTGACTTTTCTTCCTGGTATGAACTAGTCCACCTACATAGGAAGACAACAGTTTAGACTCAATTGAGAGAGAGCCATCATCTCTCATTTCTCCTTACTTTGACACCCAGAAATTCAGTACCAGTTTTTGACACTAAAACACTGGTCATTGGATCGAATTGTTTTTAGGCTGTAAACTCACAAAAATCTTTATCAAGATGATTGACTTGTATGTAGAAAATCTGTAATATATTGTTCATTAGATATATTACAAAATGTTTTGAAACAAGATCTTATTATGTAGCCCAGGCTAGTTTCAGGTGGTTTGTTTGTTTGAGACAGGATCTACAGAGCCCTGGCTGTCCTGGAATTTACTGTGTAGATAAGAATGGCCTCCAACTCAGAGGCATCCTCCTGTCTCTGTCTCCTGAGTGCTGGGATTAAACTTGTGTGCCACCACGCCTGACTTAGTTTCAAATTCTCAATTTTCCTAGTTCATCCTTTCAAATGTGGGGGTTACAGGCATACATCAAGGACAGCCAGCATTAGTCTTTTTTTTTTTTTTTTTTTTTTGAAGAAAAACATATGCTAATATATGTTAATATATAAATGGATTGGTTTTGTGACAGATAGTTCCAACAGAAACTTTGACCTGGCAGAGCTATCCCATTTAAGTGCTGTGAGATTAATGGTAGATCATTTGCCTGCTTACAGGGCAATTAAGTGAATTCCTAAGTTCACTTGTAATTGGGAATAAACAAGTTGTACTTTCAAACTAGAATCAACTTTCAAGGCAAACAAGCCCATAAATGGATCATGAGGTTCTTCAAAAGATATCGTTTCAATCCAGATAGTGCCAGATGTTACCAGGGTGTGTCATGGGTATTGCATGACCAGGAGACTTGAGAAGTCCAGCAATTCTATCCACTCAGCTACAGCCAGATCATGTGGTACAGAGCCATGTAAACAGGAGAAGCAAACAGTCTTTAATCTTTTCATGGCTTTCCTAAAGGGAGATTTGTTTCACAAAGAATAGATTGTGTCCAGCATTTTCAGAAAACATATAGTGAGCAGAGCAAATGCAGTAGTGCACTTCCTCAGTAGAACTGAGGAAGTGGCCTGGAAAGCTGTGTTTCTCTGGGGGCATTCACTGAGTTATGCTCAGAACTGAGATTTGAACTGGGGGTCAAACATGTGGTAAAACCCATGTCCATTCAGTGGAGCAGCCTGGAGCTGCCCTTCCCAGGCACACTAATGTGACACCGTTCTATTTGCCTTTCAGACTCTAAATTAGAACAGTGGCTGTGGTCAGCTGTCCTAGTGCTTGGGTGGGGTCTGCAACTAGAGCAAGGGCTATGAAGGGAACCAGCTCTTGTTTTACAGTGACAGGAATACAAAGACCCATGTGACCTTATTCTTGACTTCTAGATTTTCTCTTCTAATGGGCAGTTCATTTGAATACGAGAAAACTAGAGTAGCCATCATAAGCAGAATATGAACGATAACACTTTATGTTCAGTTTTTTTTTTTTTTACAAAAAAATGTTAGCCATAACAAAACAAAAATGGACTCATGCCAATTTATAGTAAGATACATAGCCCAAAGTGGTTTCAGTTTAGAGTCATATACATTTATCCAAGGCCATTGCCTGCAGCAAAGGGCCCTAAAGAATTAGTGTAGAGTTAGCTGGGAAAATAACTGGTCTTCTTTCTTGCTAGTAAGTGATTTCAGCAGGGTTTTTATTTTCTTTATTTGTATTTAAATATATCACACTTCACTTGATAAAATGTAGCATGCTTCTGGATAATAACATTTAAACTGTAAGATAGATGTGTGCTTCCCTCTCAAATCTTTCAATTAGTATCAACATTTATTCAAGTTTTATGAACCTAAATTGTGTTTATAAGGTAAAGTCTTTCATATTTTTTATATACACTGAAAGTGAGTTGTTATGAGGCAGGATGAGTAGGATATAGGAACAGAAATCTTACTTTGGAGCATCTCTCATTTGCAAGGCTCTGCTTGGTGACTGGCTTTAGCCTGATTTACCAGGAGGCTAAGGTTGCTTTTACGACAGCTTAACCTTATCTCCCCAGTTACAGGACTAATTTTTTGAGAAGCTCTTGCAATCAGCACTCACTAACTCTGTGGAGCACAGAAGAGAAGGGAACTGTGCCTCCCTCTGATTGGAGCTGTCGTGAATCTTTTGACACCCAGCAGAAAGTTGAAAAGGCTGTCTATTTTCCACTGGGTCTCCCTTCTTTCCTTATTGTACCTCTCTGTCCTGCTCTGGTGGCAGCTCACTTATAAACAAGAACTTCACATTCTCTCCTAACACACTTTTGGAAAAGAACTCAGTTTGGAGGCGTAAATTTGAAACACGGACAGTTATGCAATCCAGCTATCTGCAGCCATGTCAGTTGAGCAGATTCTTGGCATAACATGGCAAGAACAGCTGTGCCATCTAGGCTTCAGAGCTCAAGTCAGTTAATTCTGTGTCTGTTTGCAGAGCCATGCAAGGATTTGCTTTAAGCCAAGGATCTTTTTAAATAAATGTAACATTGATTGATATGTTTTTCCACATTTCTTTTTTAAGCCCCTGTTTTTTTTATTAACATCTGGTTTCCACCCTTGTTGAAATGTGTGCACAACATCAGGGCTTCTACTTGGCCAGAGGAGAACTGGGTGGGTTAGATGATGTGTTCAGGGTTGCCATGTGGTGCATGTATAGAGAAAAATCAAGCCAGGTATTCTGAAGTGTGTGGCATTTAAATGCAGTATTTAAATGCTTACCCTAACAGTAAAGTAGGAATGGCAGGAAGTGTACAGGCCATGTAATTGTACGCTTCGGCTGCTGCTGTGCAAGGCGACAGAGGGAGCAGAGACTCGGAAAGCTAAGCTAGTTGCCAAAAGTCCCCTAGAAGTAGTGGAACCAAGTGTAACTTCTTAAAAATCTGTGGGGAAATAGAACCTTTTGTAGCCTAAAGTGTCAGTGGAGTGGTGTGGAAATGGAGTTGTCAGGGATGGAGCTGTCCCCTCATCCTGCCCGGTCGGCGTGGTAGACGACGGTCCAGTTCTTTATTGTTGCTAGAAGTAACTCAGGTTGTTGTGTGACAGATCTTTCTAGAGAACAAAGCTCACAGCAGGACCCTTCCGTGCTAGTTTGCTTGCTTTAGTTGTCCATCCATCCTTGTGTGTGTTGTAACAACTTCAAGGAGATGGTGTTCTCTTTGCACTGGGGGTTCTGGGGACCAAACTCTGGCCATCATGCAAGCACTTTTTTTTGGGGGGGGCATCTGGCTGAATTAGCAGAATCCTTTTGAACTAATAGTCACTGCACACCAGGAACGATTGTGTTTCAGTTTCTCCTTGCTCACCACCACCACCTTCTCCTCCTCTACCTCCTCTTCTTCTCCCTTCTTTCTGTTTTCTTCTCTCTCTTCTCTCCTCCCGTTCTCTTTCTTGTTTTGTTTTTTGAGACGGTTTCTCTATATGAATTCCTAGCTGTCTTGCATTTCTAGATAGCCTCCAGCTCACAGAACTCCCCATTTGTCCCTCTGGCTCCTGGGATTAAAGTTGTGTACCACCCTGCCTGCCTATGCTTACATTCCCTGACTCCACCTAGGTAGTAATCCTTTCTGAGGGTAGGATGCTGCCACCCCCAGAGGCGCAGAGAAATTTTCCATTGCTCACAGATTGCAAGGTTCTATTCTATACTAGGATGGCTTTAAAATGGACTTAGAATAGGTTTCCCATTCTGTCCTTGTCGCCGTGTGACTTGTTTTTAATTACAATCTGGTTGAACAGATGCAAGCACTCATGCATTGAGCAAACAGAGTGCCTTCCATGTGCACAGCTTCCTGGTGTGGGGATGTGAAGCCAGAGTGGATGCAGCGTCTCTAATGGAGGCAGCTTTAGTGTTGCTCAGAAACATCTCTTGAGGTGACAGCAAGCACATTCTGTGTGTGGTGTTAGTATTTGGAGGACTTGGAAGCCTGGGACAAAGAATTTCTGTAGTCTGTCTTTAAAGTTAGCTAACACTCAAAAACTTCTATCCAATCTAATTTTTTTTCTGGCGTTTTGTATTAAAAACCTGACTGTTTTAATTTCAAAATCTTACCTACATTAGGGCTAGGATCCAAGCAGTGTGTTTTTCTCCATTTATGTGAATTCTTCTAAAAATACTCTAGTTTTGCTCATTTCTTGTTGGTTGTTCCATGGACGGCCTCTTGCTCTGTTTCTGCATTTTCCAATGGTGTCTGTGCCTTCTTTGCTTTTCTAACCTTGCATTTATTTCCCTTCAGATCTCCACATCTGCTGCAGTTTGACTTTTCAGGTTAGTGCCACTTTGCCTGTTTTTTGTTTTGTTTTGTTTTTAGTTTAATGACACAGGCAGTTTCTGCCAGCACTGTCCTACTTGGGAAGAGTAAGAGTATTCGTTCCTTTGGCTACTGTGATTTATTAATGGTGAAGTTATATATTCACAAAACACTTATCAAAACAAGTTAGCCTTGAGAATTTTCAAAAAGAGTATTTTTGCCGAACATGGTGGTGCACGACTATAATCCCAGAGCTTGGGAGGCAGAGGCAGAGGGATCTCTGTAAGTTTGAGGCCAGCCTGGTCTACAAATCAAATTCTAAGACAGCCAGGGCTGTTACACAGAGAAACTCTGTCTCAAAAAACCAAACAAACAAACAAAAAAGTATTTTGGAAAATAAAATATTGCACAAAAAGGAAATTGGTAGAAAGGGAAGGTATGCTTAATAAACAAGGAATCTAGAAAGCATGTCACTTACAGATGGATTAGAGCAGACCTGTTAGCAGGTGTGGTTGAGCATGCCTGTTATCCCAGCACTTGGGAAGTGGAAGCAGGAGTCCACTTCAGAGGCTCAAGGCCAGGTTGGGCTACATCAGGCCCTGTCTTAAGAAACAATAATAAGTAAATGCAAAAATTAAAACAGACTGGCTATTATTGGCAAAGCAGGACAAGTATGTCATGTCCCTCAAATTGTGGTTGGTCAAAAAGTAGACATTTGCAGCTATCTCTATAGCAGTTTTTAGAAATATTGCATAGATTGCTCTGGGATCAAATTATTCCTGGGAAGTAGGTCCCAACTTCTAAAAGATTTAAGATTTGTAGGGGAAAAAGGAATCTACAAATGTTTTAAACTATCTAATCCTAATTGAAATGAAAACACTGCAGTAGTGTAATTTTCTACAGTCCTTGAGTTGTCTGGTGTATTTAGTGTAAGATGGAAAGGCTGGTGAGAACTGGATTTGTCTAGCATACTGGGGACTTTTCTGGAGAAAGAAGGGACAGAAGAGGGAGAAAGGGTGTCCACACCATTGGCCAGGCTCTCCCGTTTGCTGCAGACCCCTGCCTAACACATGCCTGGCACTAATTGTTTATGAGTGGATTTCAGGTTGAGCTTGTTGCACTGCTGAAATACAAGGCCTACAAAATCTCTACTTAGGCTAACTTTACATTTTAATAATACTCTGTTTCCCCGCCCCCATGAGTTTTTCTTTACTTTTTGATAGAACCCACACCCTCTCCCAAGATGTTGAAACTTTTACCTCTGTCTTATAGAGAAAGAAGTTAGGCTCTAGATTGGTTCCAGTTTAGAGCATTTTAAAGATTTACTAACAGGACTGGTGAGGTGGCTCAGAGATTAAAGGCACTTGCCACACAAACCTAACGACCTGAATTTGATCCTCAGGCCTTATATATAAAGGTAGACAGAAGTACCACTCCAGAGTAGTACTATGGCCTCCAAATATGTGCTGTACTATGCACCTACCCACACATAGTGTACACAATAATAAGAATAATAGCGACTGCATTTTTCTTTAAAGAGATATGTACATGGATGGCAAGAGGCGTGTAGTCTTGCTCAAACGAAATACATCCCTGGGTCTTGCACCTTTCCGCAGCTGCTTCCAGGGTGACTATAGTAGGCAGGTAGGTTAAGATGCCTATGCTCCTCTTGGCTCAAGCATACAGCCGTGCAATTTAAAATGCTGCCATTACTGGGTGTTGGTGGCACATGCCTTTATCCCAGCACTTGGGAGGCAGAGGCAGGCAGATCTCTGTAAGTTGAGGCCAGCCTGGTCTACAAAGCAAGCTTCAGGACACCCAGGGACTCACTTTATAGAGCAGAACTCACTTTGTAACTCCTTTCTTTGTTACACAGAGAAACCCTGTCTTAAAAACTTAAACAAACAAATAAATGTTACCATATAGTCGGATGTGTTGGCACACCTGCAATTCTAATAAACAAGAGGTTAAGATGGGGGTCATGGGTTCAAGGTCACATAGTGAAGCCATATCTTAAAAAAAAAAGAAAGCCACAAACCCCAAATAACAGAATGTACTATGCATTAATGATTGAATTTGTATCCATTGCAATGTCTTCAGTATAGATCCAGGGCTTCATTCTGTTTGATTATTTTCTGTCTGTGTGAGCACATAGTGGCCTTTCTAAAGCTGCTCTGCTCAGGGCTTTTCACAAGCTCTAGTTTGTCCTCAGGAAAACTCTTAGCTTCCTGTTGATGCCTTAAGCATAGCCAGTCTCCTTCCCCCGACTCTTCATCCCAAGGCCTGGTCAGGACCAGACCTTTCTGAGTGCCTTGTCCCACCCTCTCCTTCCAGACACACCGCTAGGCTGCACATCCCTTTCATCTTCACAGCAATGCTATGATGCACCTAGGCCGATGCTTTCCCTTCTCTTCCCAACCTTTATCACCTTAGTGTTGAGACAAGGTCTCCAGTGTCTCAACCTGATCTGGGACTGTATAACAGGAGATACATACCCTCTAACACCCAGCCTTCTGTCTCTCTACATCCTGAAGGCTGAGGTTATAGGTGCTGGGAATGGAACTGGGCTCTCAAGCAGACCAGCCAAGTACTCTACCAAATGAGGTACATACACTACGAGGCCCTAAAAAGTGAACCTCTAACTTCACAGAAAAATAAAAACAAAAACAAAAAAAGCAGTAATGGTTAGTTATATGCTATAACATTCATAAAGCTTGATGACGTCATGCTCAGGGAAAAAAACCAGACACACAAGGGTGGTTTCTATTTATCTGTAGATGGACAGAGCAGTCAAATAGATGGGGAGGCATAAACTCGAACTTCCAGAGTGCGGCAGGGGGAGGTAGGGAGGGGAGGAGAGAGACCATTCCAGCTGGGAAAACCGAAACAATTTCTAGAAAGCAGATGCTGATGACGCATGTCTGTGGACTCGGCATCTGGGACACCGAGGCAGGAAGATCACAGAGTTAAAGCCAGCCTTGGATATATAATGAGACCTCCAAACAAGCCAAGTCAAACCAACAGAGAGAGAGAGAGAGAGCGCGACCCATCTAATGATAACTAATTTCCAATTTCTTATTTTTCTTAGTCAGGAAAGCCTAACTAATATCTTAATAAGAGTATTTATGAATCTTGTGTTGTTCAAGGAGAAATAGAGCTAATTTGGAGGATTTATATGATAATCTGGTATATCCATTGCCAGGATTATCAAATAAGTAAAGTTATTGTTGCTCTAAATCCTAGGGGCTTGAGTAATGAGTTCTGATTTTATCCTTTCCAATTTTAAGATGAAGCCTATTTTAACTTCTAAAATGTAAGCTAATCCAACCAGCTTTTGTTGTGTTTGTTTGCTTTGGGCTATATTCCCAAATTTGTGTGATTCTGCTATTGATTAAAGGTCCCATAACCCATATCCATTGATTTATTTAGTCAAAAAAAGAATAAATTGAAAGAGCATATTCCTCTCCTCTCCCCTCTCTTAATGTGAAATGTGGAAACATGTGACACCGGCAAAGGTCCTGGATCCCTGTCAACAGAGTCTTTGCAGCTGTTTTTGTGTTCTTGGAGTATTTTTTATAGTTTGGCTGTCCTCTGTGGCTGAGCCTGCTGCCATCTTGGTAGTCAGCATAGAGGCAGGCCTCTTCTTTCACAGATTAATGCTGTCTTCATTTGAAGCCCATTGTGCTCATGTACACTGCTTAGGAATTGGGAATCCATGGGTGTGAATCTGCTGTTCTCAGAATGGGCAGCAAGAAGGAAACCTCAGAGTCAAAATCAGAGCTGGGTGGCATCAGTGGCACTCAATTGATCAGTAGATTAAACACCTTTCAGCAGTCACAAAGAGCTGGAAATCGTATGATGTTTTCCTCAGCATAGCCCAGGGTGAGCTAGAGTTCCACATCCCACTACCTCAGCCTCTGTCTGAGTGTAGGGTTGCACTCTGAGGGACCATTCTCAGCCTAGAGTTCTTATCTGTTTGTTTTTGGTAACTTCCAAAACATACATATGTGGCATAAATATGAACAGAGTAAACAAATTGAATTACTAAAAAAACCCCTAGTCTATTTTCTATTTTAAGATGAAATCTTTAAAATTCTAAACTTGAAGATGACTTAAATCTAAGGGTATTTATTATTACTTCCAATGCTAGAGGCAGACCCTTGGACATTTGAATGCTGAGCAAGTAGCTCTCCATATGCCCCACAATTAAAGGCCAACCAACATCTAAATCCAAATTGATTTCAGTTAGTAATTCAACCAGAAATTTTACTAAATATTGATCTTTTCTAAGTAAGTGATGCTGTAAAAATATATATGCATATATACAAATACAAGTGTATATATGTATATTATATCCAGTGCATATATACAAATATATACATATTCTTTTTTTTTTTTTAATCTGCAGGATTTTTTTTTTTAAAGACTAGCAGGGGGAAAGTAGCAAATACTTTTAGAAGAATTTTTAGTTAGAAAATGTTTCCAAAATTAGACTTAAAAAAAATACCCCCCCCATTGGTGGCTATTAAGTAATCTTTATTCCAGAAAGGTTTTCTTTCCCCCTAGTTGTTTTTCCTGTCTTAATGGTGTCATTACCAATATCATGGAAACTCATCTTAATGAAATGGAGAGAGTGATTGCTTAAACAAACAAGCAGAATCAGCAGGGATGTCTCCTAGAGTCCGGTAGGTAGGCCGAAGGTCAGCTTCCATCCCTGCCAGCTGCTGAGGAGGCAGTAGGTACTCTAAATCTAAAAACACCTCCTGGGCAACCTGAAGATGTTAGCCCTTAAACACCCTAGCCTGCAGGGATGGTTTCCCTCTCAACACATCTGTGTGTTAACCTGATTCAGCAGAATGACATTTTGTGACTTATGGATCCTTGGCTCTATCCTGTCCATCGTTATTCTAGTCCTATAATTTGTTATAGACTTCGTTTTATCAATGTAGACTTATGCAGTTAACCGAGTCCCACCTCTGTGACCATGTCGCTTGGCTAGCTGGTATGTAGTGCTCTTGCCAAACTTCCTTTTTATTTATTTTTAAATTTCTGCTTTAAAAAAGCAAAACCAGAGATGGAGAAAACAAGTTTGCAAAAGAAACTCTGAGCTTATTTCATCCAGATTTCTGATAATCCAGCTCTGAAGTCAAAGGGTAGCCACAGTTTTGCTTTGTGACTAATTCTGAGATTAACTATTAACAACTGTAGCAGGCTTTCTACTCCCTCTCAAAGGTTTTGTTTTTTTTAAAGGGGCCAGGCTCTTTTTTTGGTTTTGCATGATAAAGAGGTAGTGCAGGCTATAATCATGGAAATGGGAGGCAGGAGAGTTCAAGTGTAAGGATCGCTTGGACCATGTAGGAGAACCCTGTCTTTCTCCCTGCCAAATTCAATTTAATGTCTGTCTGTCTATCTATCTATCTATCTATCTATCTATCTATCTATCTATCTACACATATATGTATACACACATTTAAACCTAATGGTCTTCTAGAATTATGGGATAGCTTTTTTAACATTTTGGATGGGGCTAAATACACATTATTGGTTTTTTTTTTTTTTGTTTAAAATTTGTTTATCTATTTGTTTGATTCACTTATGTGTATGAGTGTTTTTCTTTTATGTATGTTATGCTGTTATGCACTACTTGTATACACTTGTATACGTGATACCTGAGAGGTCAGAAGGGGGTGTCAGATCCCCTGGGGACTGGAGTTATTGATGGTTATGAGCCACCACGTAGGTGCTGGGGACTGAACCCAGATCCTTTGCAAGAGCAACAAGAGCTCTTAACCCCTGAGTCATCTCTCCAGTCCCTCATTTTAGGCTTTTAATACAAGGAATATATCCATGACTGGACTGAAATTCACTAAGTAGATAAAGCTAGCCTTGAAAAGGTGGGAGTTCTGTCTCTGTCTCTCTGCAGTGCTGAAATACAGGCATGTGCCACCATATCCAGCAGAATGAGTATATTTTCAGAAGTTTCTCCCAACCTTATGCAAACAAGAGACAGCATATGTGTGAATGGCAGTGAGGAGATACAGGATCCTATCTAGAAAATAGGGAATCAAAGTCAGTTTGAATTCCAATATCATCATTAGTCCAGTTTTAATCCCATGCAAACTACAGCTATGGGTCCTCTGCCTGCAAAGAATCTATTCTAGAAATCAAGTAAATGTACATGCTAACAGTTCTTTCCAGTCTGATGGTGTGTATCTCAGGAGCAAGGGCAGGTAGATGGCCAAGGACTCACAATGCCACAAACATGACAGAAGGTGATAGGTGACCAAAGTCTTTTTTATCATTCTAGAGAGCACAGTGAGCACAGCTGTAGATAAGAATAGGAGGGCTCGGGTTTCTTATCCTTTTGCTGTGTTTTCCAAAGACAGATCTTTCAGTTTCAGCCTGCAGTGCCCACAGGAGCTTCTCGTTACTGCCCATGTCACAGTGTGTTCATCAGTTGTTGCTTCAAGTCCACTGTCCAGATTGTTTTTTCTGTTTTGAAGCTCTCCAGTCATTCCCTTTTTTATTCTTCAGCGATGTATAGTCTAAATTTTATACACTAAAAATTCATTTGTCACAGTCTTGAGTGGCATGTTATATAATCATCTGAAAGATTATAGGGAAAAAGCACTTAAGCCCATAAATGTGCATGTGTGTGCATGAAGGGGGGGAGGGGGGTGTCAGTGACAGCTAGTGATATTGTTCCATAGCTAAATAACCCAGATGAGGACACTGGACCTTTTTGACCCATGAATTTGTGTTTGTAGGTATGTAGCTTCTGTATGTCACTGTAGCACTACTGGGCTGTACAGTGGCTATCCATTTAGTCTTCTCTCATGACTGAATGTCTGAGAGCCAGAGCACTCTGCCATGTTTTCTCAGTGTCCCCACATGTCTTGCTCTGTAACTCCCCTGCAGGAGAGGTGTATAGGGAAGGTGCCAGAGCAGAGGCTATCTTGGTGAGATGAGGGATTTTCATAGGCTGCTGCCCTTTGACCCCCTCAGAAAAAATGAGGTTCATTTTGCCTTCAGTTGTCTGATGAAAAAAATGTCATTGCTTCTGAGAAGTCCAACATTTAGTTAAGTCAAAAGTGGTTAGAGGCAGCGGAAACTGAAGTTCTTGGTCCTGTTGACTCATGGGTATAGAATGAGCACATACCTAGGATGTGAGTTCCTGGCTATCTTTGGATATCAAACAGCAAGTTTCATATACTGTAAAAACGGCCTCTGTGGTCAGCAAAAGCTGTTGTTACTTGAATGATGGAACAATGTCTATGAGCAGATGATGTTTGTTTCCAGAGGTTTTTAGTTCCAGATTAAACTTAAGATCTCAATAAAAGACATGTTTCTGCTCTAAAGATACTTATGCATTCTGATAAAGTCCAAAGCTAATACCCAATGTGGAGCCCAGGAGATGGCTTACCAAGCCTGATGGCCTGAATCCCATCTCCAGAACCCACATGATGGTAGCAGAAAGCTCACTATGGAAGGCTGTCCTCTGACCTCTGACACATATATGCTGTGCTATGTGCTCACCCACCATACACATTCACACAATAAATAAATGTGCTTTTTTTATTTTTATTTTTTAAGCCAAGTTTGGCCAAGATAACTGGATCTGAAGTTTAAAGTGCCTGCCTGTGCCACATAGTGAGTCCCCTTTTCAGAAAAAAGATTTCCTTACTGGTGTTACAAATTAAATCTATTCTAACACTGAATGTATACTTTCTGCTAATAATGAAGTTAATTTTAAACAGCTAAGTTTTAGGTTATTATCTAAAAATACCCTGGATAAATACTAGGCTCAAGTATAAGCTTTCTGTTTGTTTAATAAATAAGTTAGGTTAAATATGAAAGCCTCTGCCCAGTGTCCAGCCTCTGCCACATGAATATTAGAAATGCCAGTTTGGCCCATGCTATGTTTCGTGTTGATAGCACATGCTGGTATCCAGAGGATGAGAGGTGACAGAAATTTGTAAGCCAGATAGCAGCCATCTTGGAAGCTTAGGTATTACTTACTGCCCCAATGAGGAAGGACTCTGAGACCCACATCCCCTGAGTGGGAACATCTATCCTAACATTGCCTCATCTAATAACCAAAACACTTGTATTTTGAAGTCTTGGTAGAGCAAGAAGAGAGGAATTTTCAGAAGCTGAAGTTCTTGCTTTAGTTAAGCAATAGTGACACACATTTGGTGTAGTAGTGTCCTTTATTATTAAAGAACGAAGTCTCCAGTTAAGACATCATTTTATTTACCAATTCATTTGAAAAATTATTAGCGTATATTCATGGTACAAAATACTGGGTTTTATGACATCATCAGAAGTGTATTTTGTGTACTTCTAGCATATTCACATTCATATTACCTAGCCTTTTAAAAATCTTGAATAGTTTACTTTATTATTTTCTATAAAAATTAAAAAACAGACGAGAGAAGGTACAAAATTCAAAGAATGATAGAAATTTATTAGGCTAGCTTCATCAAAAAAGAATAACCAATGAATTCAGACTTACAGGTATTGAAGGGTGTCTCTATGAAAGCTATATTACCAGCTGGCCAAGTAGCTAGGTACAGCACTTGCTTAGCATGTTGAGACCCTGACCTCAGTCCTCCACGTGGGTGGAGAAGGCTGAGATCCACCAAGTCCTTTCCAATGCACCTGCCATAGCATATCTCTTACATGGGCTGCCGTTTCCTCTCAGAATGAGCTCCTGTGCCTTTATCTGCAAGTTCCCAGTCCCTTCAGCAGTGGCTGTCCTGTGCTTGCTACTACCAGTGAATTCTTAAGAAATACAATCCAAGCCGCTTTGTACTTTAAACTAGAAAAGTTTGCTGGCTGCAGTAAAATCAAAGAAAAAAGAAATGAAATTCCTACTTAGCTATATAGCTGAAGTATTGTTTTAACAGGCACTTGATGCTAGGCTACTTTGGATACCCTCCCCTCCCTGATGTCTTCTGGTTCACTGCATGTTTGTACTCAGCATATTTTGGTGCTCAGTTGTGTGTAAGGGTGTAAATGTGCTCTAAGGAGGCAGTGGAGAGGAGGCTGCAGCAGCAGAAGGTCATTGACAAAAGAGCTCACACTGTAGTCTAAGGGCAATGAACCTTACAGGGAAGGAAGCCGACAAGGACATTAAATTTTGAAATTAGGAGATTTAGGAGTGTGGGGCTCAAACAAGTTGCTGTCCGTAGCGGTCCAGGTTAGGTGGTAACAACTTGGACACGGACCAAAGGAGATATATATGAGTCACTTAGCCAGAACATCATTACAATTTGGTGGCAATCTGATTTGAAGAAAGGAGCTGGAGTAATCTAAGATGGTTATTGCATGTTTTTTTTACTGCTGTTGATGAGCCAATAGTACTGTTAACCTAAAATTCAGGAGGGCAAATTGTAAGGGATAGGTGAATTCAGTGTGAGCTGCGTTGACATTGAAGTGCTTTTGAAATAGGCAAATGGGTAGTGTCTGGTTTGACATGGAAAAGAGTGTCCAGAGAACTTATTAAGTCTTGGGAGGAATCCAGGCAAAACTAAAGGTGCCAACAACCGTGTTGGCAACTGCAAGAAGTTACAGCCTAAGAGTGCACCATGGCCAGGAGAGACTGTGTTAGCATACACAGTCCACACTGTGAGCACAGCTTCCCTGCTGAGCTGGATGGGATTAAGACTAAGATCAAAGCTAGCCTAATGCAGTTCGCAGCCATGTTCTATTTGGCTTGTGTAGCACTGGATCACATGGTGTTTGAAATTTAAGTTACGTGCCAACATTTCTACACAAGCTCCAGAGTTCATAATTTTTCTGAGTTTATTTCTTTATTAATTTTTAAATAAAAGGACAAGGAAGGAGAAGCAACACCATGGGTAATGGTCCTCTGGAATGTCTGCCCTTTCTCTGCATGCATCTGCTTTACTTTCCGCAGGTTCAGAAGACACCTGCATTTTCTACTTCAGAGTCAAGGATCAGTAGTTAATAAACATACAAAGATAGATTAGTGACAGATTATAGAGAGCTTTAAATACCAGACAGTATAAAATGCAGTAACAAGCAACTTTTGAAGACAGAATTGGTATGATTAAAGTCCTATTTAGGAAGATTATTCTGAAGCAGTGTGAAGACAAGTTAGAAAAATTACTATTGTTAATTAAAAATTTTAATTATATATATTTATGGGTGTTTTGCCTACATGTATGTCTGTGTAGTATATGCATGCCTAAGAGGTCAGAAGAGGGAGTGCATCACCTGGGACTGGAGTTAGACACAGCTGTAAACTGTGATGCTGCTGGAAATCAAACCAAGTTCCTCTGGAAGAGCAGGCAGGTGCTGAACTATGTCTCCAGCCCCATTCACCAATTTTTAATGAAAAGAGATGAGATGGTGTAAAGATATGCAACTGAGCCTAAAATAACGGAAAGCAGGAAAAAGAAAATGAATGGAGATGTCTTTAAGGAGGGATCTGCCATCTGAAAGGACCCCCAGCACCACATTAGTTATTGGGGCTGTTGAACTTGGTAGAAAATGTGCTTGCAGTCTCCTAGAACTGCGCTGGATGCTAGGCTCATTATGGGCAAGTCAAACAGAGGTCACTGGAGATACTAGACTTTAAGTGGAGGCAAAAATCCCTGTGTCTGCCCCCGTCTGTCCGTCCCCCCCACTTCTACTTTTGCAAAGGGTCTCTTGTAAAAAAGGATGGCCAACATTAATATGTGATTATTAACTGCATGCCAATCATTCTTACAAGGGGGTGCTTGAACCTAGGGCTTCACACATGTTCCACAGGTCTTTAGTATGCCCTCTTAAATTCTCTACGTAGACACTTAATCCTTATGACTACCCTTGAGATAGATACTGTTACTTTATAGACAAACTGAGATCCTAAAAATAATTCAGTCACAGAAGTTGATGGGTTAGAAGCAGCAGTATTTGGTTCTGGAAGTCTCAGAGATTTGACCACTGTGAACTGCTTGCATATCTGTATCTGTTGGCATACCACACAGGAACCTTACACTTGGATTCAGGAAGCTCTGGTATGTTGTAGAAAGTTTTTTGGGCTTGTTTAGGCCTGGAGATTTGGACTTGGCCCGTGGCGGTTTTTGTTTTTTAAAGAAATGAATTAGACATTTATATTAATTTTATATTGTTTGGCTCATGTTTTAAGTATATGGTAGAACTTATTTCAAGGGCATCAGTCCAAAGATGACCTTTAGTCCTTTTCCAGAGCAGGGAGTATTTCAGGTCTCTGTTCTTTGGTGACTGGCTCATCGTTAGTGTGTGCTTTGTTTACTGAAAAAATAATTAGGAATAATTCATTTTTTTAAAAAAAATCTTGGTTTTCTGAGTCAAGGTCTTGATACATGATCCAGGCTGACCTGAACTGTACTATGTAGCCCAGGCTGGCCTTGCATTCTCAATTCTGCCCTAGTCTTTAAGGTCTGGGATAGCAGGTGTGTGCCACCACACTCCAAAACCTCATTTTTGCAAGCTAAATCATGACAGATTTTCTTCATATGTTCTCCTAGAAAATTATCACAGGAGATACTTTAAAATTTTTTAATTTTAATCTTCAAGGGGGATTGGCGTATCAGTGTAGAGGAAAAACATATTTGATGTTAAATGATGCATGTCTCAAATCTTGTGAGATTTCCCTACCATATTCAGTGTGGTGGTTTCTTTTTCTTGACTTGCAGATGAAGCACGCAAAGGAAAGATTTCAAGATGAGAAGAATAAGGAGGCACTTTTCATGTGCATTGGCATCACTTCTGGGGTTGGCCGCCTTCTCTTTGGTCGCATTGCGGACTATGTGCCCGGACTGAAGAAGGTCTACCTGCAGGTACTTGAGGCTCCTCCCTGTGGATGGACCTTTGCCTTCAGCCCTTTGCCCACAGCCTTGAGTGTTCTCTCCTCTGGCTGTGCACTTGCACTGACTGTACCAATGTGCATATGCTGAACATAACCTCTGCAGACAGGGGCTTAATGACAAAATAATCAGTTATGAAGTTGAGTTTTAAGTACTAGGGATTGGCAGTCAAACAGCAATCTTTCCTGTTTTGTTAGGGAACTCCACTGAGCCAGAATGGTTTGGCCTGGTGGTTTGCTCAGACATCTTATTTTTGGACCAGTTCTGAGTCAGGTGCAGAGCTAATGTCATCTGCAGTATTTCATGAAGTCTGGGTATATGTTTCTAACTTTTGAGCTGCTTTCTTACAAACTGTCTACTAGGTGTAATGGAGTGTGCTTGAACAGACACCAACTCCAAGATTATTATCGAGTACTAACAGGCAGTTGAGTATTTCATGCCTGTGACCCTCAGTTTGTAGCTAATGGTCCTTTGGGGACAGGGATAATATAGCACAATGAAATAACGGTTCCCTGGGGGAAAATCAGAATCACTAGTGAGGGTCTAAAGAGTATAAAGAGACAAGAGCTAGTTAAAAAGCTAGGTGTAACAGTAATGGATGGCTTGTCTTATATGCACAAGACCCTCATTTGTTCTTTAGCATTACAAAAAAATAGCAGTTTTCTATATATGGATAGGTGGACAGAGACAGCTATAGGGAATAAAAAGAAGAATGTCCTAATGAGGAAAACATACAGACCACAGATGTATATCTATATATAAGTGTGCATATATATATGTGTGTGTGTGTATATATGTGTGTATGTATGCATGGATGCTTGAGATGTTTGAATGGGAAGAATAGTAGATGATATATTTGAAAGAAGGCCAGGTTAGGAAGACACTTTTGGACATAAAAGACTACAAACTTCCACACATAATGGTATGGTGTATGTCTATAATCTTAGCACCATAGAGGCAAGAATATCAACACAAGTTCAAGGCCAGCCTGCTGTATATAACAAGTTCCAACCTAACTGTGGTGACCTAGAAAGATTCCCTTTCAAAAAGACCAACCAAGCAAACAAGAATGAAAGGGGGTGAATTTCATTATTTAGTCTACCCCCAGGCCATTCAAAGGTTTTAGACATGGACTGACATGAGCAGTGTTTATAGAGATTCATCTGGCAATTGGGAAGAGAGAACGGGGCAAGGCTGAGGTGGTTACAGAAGGTCACAGTTGAACATTCTAAAATGTCTAGACTAGGAAGGTTATTAAGAAGGTAAATCAGTGTTTGCTGGGGGGGGATTGGGGAAGGGTGACAGTTCTTTTTGGGGTACTGAAATGTTCTAAAGTAAGAAAAGCAATGGTCTAATAATATACATAAGACTATAGTTTTATAGTACTCTTTAGAGGCAGTGCCAGGGTGCACTCATGCTGGAAACTGCTGATATCGTCTAGGCAGGAAAAATCAAGGCAGAGACATTGAGATCAAACAGTAAATTAGCAGTACAAAGACTAGGTACTGGGTGGGGCTGTTTGTGTCTGAGATTTGTTTCTTGGCTAATGGAGGAAGTGGTTTCATTATCTTATGAGATCAGTAACTTAGTAAATCCAAGGAAGACAAACTTTGTTTCTGCCACATTAGTGTGTGGTGCCCGGAAAAACAGCCAGGTTGAGCTTGGGCTGACAGGAAGTGAGCAGGTTAGGAGGAGGCATATAGGAATGGGGTGCTGGGGGACTCCAGCAGCCAGTGATATCAGGAGCCAGTGAGGTGCTAAAGAGGCCACTGATGACCACACAGACAAACAAGTGGGAATGTTAATAACTGTCCAAAGCACCAGAGGAGAAAGAGATTCGGAGATTAATCATGGACGCAGTGTGGGCAGTCCCATAAAAGAGGTGAAAACTGGGAATAGCAAACTGCATGGAACAGGTGTTTATTACAGAAAAGTGACTTCAGATGTAGGCTGTAAGTCAGACTAGGCCATTACTGAGCACCTCCAGCTGGATGATGACGGCCCAGCCCTTCAAGGAAGGCAGAGTTCTTTGCTTCCACTTACAGATGTGAACACTTAAGAACAGAGCCCGTTACATGGCTAGAAGGAAGTGGAGACAGCCATTGGTGTGCTTCTCCTCTTCCTGCCAGTGCTGGGAGGAAAATCGAGGCCCTTGTTAGTATTTATTTACTCTCTTAAGAAATGTAGAGCTAGGCTACGTGTAGTGCTACACTCCTTTTTTTTTTTTTAAAAACACTTTTTTTTTTTAAACTTTATTTATTTGCCTTGGTGTTTGCCTGGAACTGGAACTACAGACAGTTGTTAGCTGCCATGTGGGTGCTGGGAATCGAACCCGGGTCCTCTGGAAGAGCAGACGGTGCTCTTAACCGCTGAGCCATCTCTCCAGCCCCCAGTGCTACACTCCTTTAATCCCAGCTCTCAGGAGGCAGGGGCAAGCAGACAGCCTGGCCTACATAGTGAGTTCCAGGACAGCAAGGGTTACATAGAGAAACCCTGCCTTGAGAAAAATATATGCAGGGCCTGAGTAAGGCGCTGTGCCTCAAAAGCCTGATAACTGAGTTTGATGTCTACAACATATGGAAAGGTAGAGGAAAAGAATTGTACTGAGTTGTCCTCTGACTTCCATATGTGCTCTGTGTCTCCCGCCCCACCCCAATTATCACCATGGGCAAGAAAGTGGCCCACTTGGGCTTCAGAGTGAGACCCTGTCTCAACTTCAACATTGGAAGTATTTATTTATCATGTGACAATCATTCCATCCTTTAGAATACCTCATTGTGAATAGATTTATCTAGCCTTCAGCCTCTAGTTTTGTTTTCTGATGTCAGGGTGCCCTCTTCTGGACATCTGTTGTACTGACGACTTTCAGCTTTCATGTTTAAAAAACAATTCTGAACGCCTTTTTGCTCTTACATATTAGGCCAGATGGAGCAATACAGTCAGGATGCACAGGGTCCTAAGTTCCTACAGCAGGGTTGTAACTGGGAAAAGCTAGGTGTGTGTGGACCTGGACAAAGGAGACTGGCCTGGAGGAGACTGGAAAGCTGGGAGGGTCAGTTATCCAGGTCTTCAGAGCCAAGAGATTTTCCTGTGTTAGAGAATGATGGTATGGTTTTCAATGTAAAGCTACTGTAGATGTGTGTGTGTGTGTGTGTGTGTGTGTGTGTGTGTGTGTGTGTGTGTGCCTTTGTTCTGGTTTGTTGTTTGTGGTGGTGGCCTGTTATTTTGAGACAGGGCTTTCTCTGCAGTTTTCAATTCACTACGCAGCTCAGACGCAGCACTAGCCTCAGACTCACCACAGTCCTTCTGCTTCAGATCCTAGTACGTGGATTACAGACGTGTAACCACCATGACTGGTGCCTAAGTTTGTTCATCCAGATGTAGAGGTGTTTATGATGAGTGACAGATGGGGTGACTATTTCAATGAAGCCACTAGGGAAGAGTCAAGAACATACTGTGATATGTCCCATGGATGTTAGGAGCCACTAACTACACTCTCTATCCGGGGCTCTGGTTTGAAGGCTGTACAGGGTCTTCCTTCCCTAACTTAGAGTTGGTGACTGATTGTTTCACAGTTGGTATGTAAACATGTCCTGATGCGATGCCTTGCATTTCTTGAGCCAGCCTGTCAGCTGAGGACCCTGGGGAGGGATGGGGGGAAGCCAGCCTGTCAGCTGAGGACCCTGGGGAGGGATGGGGGGAAGCCAGCCTGTCAGCTGAGGACCCTGGGGAGGGATGGGGGGAAGCCAGCCTGTCAGCTGAGGACCTGGGGGAGGGGTAGGAAAGCCCTTAGCATCTTGTCTTAAGATGGCAGGCCTTTGTCTCAGGGCTGGGAGCTGAGGAAGAATCCAACCATCTTGAAAGTTTACCACCTTTATTACCCAGATGGGGTCCTTCTCCCATCTATCTGCCCAGCAGGGAATTTGTCTAACTTCCAGTCCCTCATATGGACATCATGTCCATATGTAGAGACAGCTCCACATATGTGTGGACACAAATGTTCCCGGGCTGCTGTGGTTGTTCTGGAGCACAGTACAGGCTGGAGCAGGAGGACTGAAGAGAACCTGTCATGACATTTCTTTAAAATGTGAATTGCTAGAAAAAAAATGTATTAATGGGTTACATGTGTAATTAGAAAAAATAGAATAATGTTTACACCTCTTCATGTGTAAACTTTCTCTTCTGTTGGGAAAGACTGAAGTGGTCAGTGTTACTTAGCTCTGATTTTCATTCTGCTTACTACTGGCATGTTATATGAAGGTATGGACTTTACCAAATATTTTAAGATAATATCCAAATTCTTAACTATTCCCCAGCCTGAAAAAGGGATCAGAGGTCCCACAGTTTCATTTAGACTGGCACTGTTGTGAATGTGTCCAGTTCTGAGGAGAACTTTCTCCTTTCCCGTGAAGCACTATCGGCCCTGCATGCTTCAGAAAAATCCGGCTCTTAGTCATCTGGCCTTCTCATTCCATCAGTCAGTTCAGGATGCACACTATGAAGCTGCTTATACTGGGTGCCTGGCTGGAGGCTGTGGAAGTCTGGGAACGTTGTGTTAAATAAGCGTATTGAGGGCAGCATGTGAATTTAACTGTGCCCAGTTATGCTTCTGCCTCCAAAAATGCCTTCTGCTTATTCAGGTGTAGCCTAGCTTTCCTCTTGAGTCCAATGTCTGGAGTAGGATGGGCTTGTGTTGTCTCTCCAGACAGGGAAAAGAGAAAAAGACAGTGTAATGGAAAAAAGTGCTTACCTTTCAAACTGGGTTCTGGTATTGACAGATCAATATTTGGTCTGATTTATTTAAAAGCAGGGACCCTACTCTGTGGCCCAGGTATTCCAGTTCATAAGGGACAAGTATTTATTCCTCACAGCAGTTATGTTCTGACCAGCTTGGGGTAAAACGTTTCTCATCATTGTCGTTACAATGGATACAAAACACAGCTCTTACCTCAAAGAAAGTAAGAGTTTATTCTGGAGCCACACATGTATGAGCGACCATGGTGCTAGAACACAGCTTAGGCCACTCCAAATACTGTGCTCCAAACAGAGTCTTCAATTGAGGCACTTTTCAAATGCATCAGTAGAAACATCATATAGCTTAGGCTGGCCTTACCGTGATTCCCCTGCCTCTACTTCCTGGAATTATGGGTAAAGCCACCACAGCCAGCCAGTCATCCATCATTATTTCTTTACAGGTTTCTGATTGTCTGTGCTCAGACATTTTTTTGTACCCACTATACTTTACCAATTATGACCGTGGCATCCTTTAAAATATTTTGTTTGTACTTTTTATTTAAATGTCCCTTTCTCCAGAATCTAAGAGAAAGAATCCTGCTTTATTCATTATGTAAATCTCTATATAGCACAATGCTTACTAAATGGCAGGCAAAATCACAAGTTTGGTTGAATTAACTTCCCAAACCCTAAGTAAGACTTTGGTGGCTCAAAGTAAATATTCTGAACCTTATGCTTAAGTGCTCAGACATAACCTGTAATATTTTCTTATAAAGTGTAATGGCTTTATGACTTAAAAAATAACCAAGTACTTAAAGAATAAATGTGGATTTACAGTACTGACCCAAGTGCAAGATCTCTATGAACCTTATACTATCTAGTTCAAAGATATACAAACATGTATAAATTCTGACTAAAGAATGTGTAGACTGGGAAGGAAAATTACTGCATCAAATGGTTATATTCTTGTTCCCTAATGACAAGAGTAAGAAAGTCCAAGAGGCTTTCAGGAAAGCTGATTGTATGCGATGAAGAGGAAGACGGAAGTACATTTGCTCACCCCAGTGCTGACTCAGTGCCGTCTCTGTCCTAGGTTCTGTCCTTCTTCTTCATTGGCCTCATGTCCATGATGATCCCCCTGTGCAGCGCCTTCGGGGCCCTCATCGCTGTCTGCCTCATCATGGGTCTCTTCGATGGATGCTTCATTTCTATCATGGCCCCCATTGCATTTGAATTAGTTGGTCCTCAGGATGCTTCTCAAGCCATTGGATTTCTCCTTGGGTTCATGTCTATACCCATGACTGTAGGTCCTCCAGTTGCAGGTAAGTAAAACAGCTCTACAGTAATTACACCAACTCATAGCGTTTTCTACGCTGGGTCCTAAAGCTCATTTATTTGTGAAATATATTTAAAATATTAATAGCCCTTGTGTGTTTTCTCTCCCCCACTTTTAATAAGACAATACGTTAATATAGATTGAAAACACTTATTGGGGACCATTCTGCAAGAGTGTGTGTGTGTGTGTGTGTGTGTGTGTGTAAGTGTGTGTATGTAAGTGTGTATTAATTCCAGGGCTTTATACATGGCCCTTACCACTTACCACTGAGCTACATTTGCCACAAAATATTACTTGCCCAGGACATTGCACTTGGGCATGGGATATACTAAATACATACTCTTCCATTGAGCTATGCATTTAGTCTCTACCTTTTCAGTTCTGTTAGTGTATGTTAGACAAATGGAAACATGAAAAGAAGATCCTGGTAGATTTTTAAGCATATACTACTTTTACATAAGAAGCATTTCTACCCTGAGAAATGATGTAAAAAGTTACATTTAGTGGAAAAACCAGGGCTGCCCATGAATATAAAAATAATGTGGCTAGACATAGTGGTGCAACCTGTAATCTCAATACTCAGGAGGCTGAGGCAGGAGAAGAGCTGCAAGTTCAAGACCAGGGTGGTCTCCAGGGTGATCCTGGGACAGATGGGATTATGAGTCAATAACCAAACAATAAACAAACCCCAAAACAT
>PVIH01000494.1:106624-265688 GCA_004025045.1 Sigmodon hispidus
CACTGACACATGATAGGGGCACTGACACATGATAGGGGCACTGACACATGATAGGGGCACTGACACATGATAGGGGCACTGACACACACATGATAGGGGCACTGACACATGATAGGGACACTGATTCATGATGGGGCACTGACATATACTGCCAATTGAACAATGGTCATAAACATTATGCTAAGTGAGCCAAGTCAAATATAAAAGGTCACATATTGTATGATTACATTTGTATGAAGTATGTGACATCTCCATGGAGATAAAAACAGATTAGTGGTTGCCAGAGACTGGAAGGAAGGATTGGAGAGGGGCCACTCAGTAGCGCTGCGGTTTCTTTTTAGGCATGATGGGAATGGTTTGGAAGTAGGTATAGCCCTGTAATGGTCATGGAGCATGTGAGTTCTACTACTGTCTTTTCATTTCTTTAAATGGGTACCTTTATGTTAAGTCAATTCTACCTTTAGAAAACTTATAAATAGTGGTGTGATGTCTTACTTGGACACCAATGTGAAAATATCAGTTTTCAATACAATTAGGATAAAATTTCAATTATATATGGGCATCTGTGTTTGATATAAGAGGCTCAGTGAAGATTCATTTTGATTCATTCTTATATCTGGAACCACATTGCTGGTCCAGAGTCAAGGAAGCAGGGCTATTGTGGAGCAGAACAAACAGAGTTTAAATTCTAGTGGTGATAGGCCTGTAGAAGGAGCCTCCATCCCACCCTCTTTTCTCGGGTAATAAATACACTATTCACTTAGCTTTGTCTGGGAGGTTTCAGATAGACAGGCAGTTGTCAAAAGCATTTTACTGGGAATAGTGTTGCTTCAGTAGGAGTAGGGAGGAGTCTCAGGCCAAGAGTAGAGAGGGCAGCAGGGTATTTTTGAAGTAGGAAGAATAACTACACAGAGCAGCAGACAGGAGAATTACCACCCCATTTCCTCAGTGGTTCAAAGGTCATTGTAGCATTACAGTAAAAATCTGTTAGTATCCATGGGATAAAATGTGAGACATTTGGATTCTAAAGACAGGAATATTGCATATTTAGAGATGATGAGTGATGTGTATTTTATGTTTAGATCCAAAATAACTGTACATATTCATTTATATGTACATATGTTGATATGTCACTGGATACATCTTTAACTTGGCATTAAATGAAGTTGGATAGATAGTCACTGTGTTCCCTTGATATTTTAAATAATTTGACATTGAACAGTAAAAGTTCAAACACTAAAAAACTTAGAACTAAGTGTCCTGGATTTTTCAGAATATTTAGAAATAAAATAATATTTTCCAGAAGCATAGCCTAAAGATCCATCGAATGCCAAGCATGCGCTTTAGGACTTTCTGTTTATTTTGAGACAAGCCTAGAACTCTCTGTGTGGACTGGATTGCCTTCAAACTCAGAGGTCCATATGCCTCTAACTTCCAAGTTCCAGGTTAAAGTCATGTGCTGCCAGGCCTGGCCAAGCACACATTTTTATACTTTCTACTTAAGGATGGGAAAACCTTAGTGTCTTTTTCAAATGTATTTAAAAATCTCTCTTTTTGACTAGAGAGATAGATGGCTCAGTAGTTAAGAACATTGTCTGCTTTTCCAAAGGACCCTTTATCCAGAACCCACATGGTGGGCAACTATCTCTAAGTTTCTCTTTGCATGCAGGCAGGTATTTGGCACACAAACATTTAGACAAAAACTCATATTTTTTTTTTTCCCCAAGACGAGGTTTCTCTGTGTAGTCCTAGCTATCCTGGAATTCTCTCTATAGACAAGGATGGCTTCAAATTCACAGAGATTTGCCTGCTGCCCTCAGCCTTTTAATGCTGGATTTAAAGGCATATACATGTGCCACCACTGCCTAGTACACACACATTTTTTTTTTAAAATTCCAACTTTCAGATTTATAACTTTTCATGTTATTATATTACAATTTAAAGTACTTTCTTGCAAAAGTCAAATATGATCAAATTGAGGCGTAGATATTTGATCTGGGTGCTTCCACCCTCCTTCAGCGGAGACAAGCCATTATACTATGCATTTGCATATCCCAGGTGCCTCTGAGGGACTTTAGGAACACCAAAGATTAGCTGCAAATACTTTGCACAAGTTATATTTTGGTATGACCTGTATCCTGTGATAACATTTTAGACAGATGTTACTCTCTTTTCTTTCCTCATATCAGAGAAAGGTTTACATTTTGAATCTGTTATCTGAGCTGGGCCTGCCTTCAGTGTCCCTGGGCTGGGGACCAAACCTGTTCTCTCCCGTGACTGACTAGTGACTGCTGCCGTCTCCCTTTCCAGGACTACTTCGAGACAAGCTGGGCTCCTACGACGTGGCCTTTTATCTTGCTGGAATCCCTCCCTTTATTGGAGGTGCTGTGCTCTGTTTAATTCCGTGGATCCACAGTAAGAAGCAAAGGGAGGCCAGTGGAAACACTGGAGGGGAGAAGATGGAGAAAATGCTGGAGAACCAGAACTCTCTGCTCTCAGGCTCTTCTGCCATCTTCAAAAGCCAATCTGACTCTATTATTTAATGCCGCACATACCTCCAGCTCACTGGATTTGCTTTTGAAGTTTTTCTTTTATATGAATTGCAAATTTCTTATTTTTTTAATCATCCTTGCAATAGCACAAATGGAAAATGGAACTTTTATTACCATAAGAACCATTTTCTCCCCAAATTGCTTTGATATTTTCAGGAATCTGAGGGAAGAGACTGTTACAGGCAAACATATCTGAAAGTCAAACTAGTGCTCGAAGGCATCTCAATAACAAGCAGCCTTGGAAGCCATGGATACCATGTAGCTGGTGCAGATGCACACAGTGCACCTTGAGCTACATGAAAAGGTAGCAGTTTGGTTCATACCGGAAGTATTTTGTTGGTTTCTTCATTTGGTGTTTTTAGTTCCAGTGTTCTAGTTTCCGCTGCATTTTGGAACTTTCTGCACAATTTAAACCTGGATCCTAGATATAACAGGCCGACCTAAACCTCAAGTCTGTTCAATTATTTTAACTATAAACATGGACGACTCTGACTGCTCCAGTGTCAAGGGTCCTCCTAGGGGCAGAAGCTAATAAATAGCCAGAATAGAGATCAAGAGTCCTCTCAGGGGCAGCAATCAGGCGTTCTCTCCACTAGCCTTTGCTACCTTCGTTTGTGGTGTGTTTTATTCCAGTAGCCAGAAACACCCCAAATTTCTGATTTTGTGTAAACAATAAAGTAAATTAGAATGTATGAAGATTTCATGGCAGTTTTAACAGAATTCTTTTAACTTCTGGATTTATTAGCACTGTGTTGTAACTGTCACATTGAGCATGCTGTCAGCTGGTATAATGGGCACAGATTGGAGGTCGTGCAGAACTGTTTTATTTATTAGGAAAATATCTGATAGAAAAAAATTGCTTAAATTGATTTATGGAGTTGATGATTCTAAAAGGTTATATATACTTATAAAGAAATAATTCCTAAATTTTCAAAAAAATCTTTAGCAAAAATCTGCAGTCTGTGTACAGTCATGTGCCAGTGAGAGAGACGCACTGAGAAGGCTGATGGCCGATGCTGTCACTGTCCGGACAGCGTAGGTTCACTTGCACAAACGGAGGAGATGCCATTGTAACCAACTGATAGGATCTTGTTGGCACAGTATCATGTATGTACCTCGTGTTTGACTAGAAAACCAATGTGGACTTTATCTGCCGTGTGCTCCTTAGTAATTCCCACCACCTTCCCCATTTATGTCTAGACTATAAAAATTAAGGTATTAGCTTTGAAGACCTAAAATTAAAACCAAAGTAAGGCTGTGGCCCGTTGCTCATTTATAAAAACAGGAACACATTCCTATATCTCTGACATTGTATTTTAGAGCTTTAAATGTTAAAATGCAAAGTGTGTTTAAATCATTAGTTTGAATGAATAGTGAATCATAACTGAACGTAGCTTGCTTGTTCATGTGAAAAGCAATGAACTTGCTTTATCTCTCCCTAGGCATTTTTCAGGGTCCTTCTGTTTCTAAGTTATCTTAGTTCTTGCCTTCTCCCTTCTGCAGCTCTGAAAAGGTAGCCTTCCTCTCTCCTTCTAGCTAGGGATGGGGCTGCCTGGAGAGATACAGCCTTGTGCTTGGAGGGAGGGCAGGAGGGAGGGCAGGAGGGAGGGACATTACTGCTGAAAGCTGGAAAATCCAGTGCCTTTTCCTCTTAATAGCATCTTTCTCATCTGCCATCACGGAAGGTAACAGCCCAAATGCTAAGTGTACAGTTTATTTTAACTGGGGTTGAATACCTGTAATTTATTTATTATTTATTTATTATGACATGGAGTCTAGTAGCTCAGATTGGCCTTCAACTCTATTCTGTTGCTTCAGACTCTGCAGGGATCGCAGGGGTGTACTGCCATCTGTGGCAATACTTCTGATTTTGAAGGTACAAGCTTACTATGCTATACACACAGTTTTTTTTTCTTTCCAAGGCCAGGTCTCACTACGTAGCCCAGGCTGGCCTGGAACTCACTACGTAGCCCAGGCCAGCCTCAGAGCTCCTTTAGATTTTTGGTAACAGTCTTGCTGTGTGGCCCAGGAGGAACTGGAACTTGAGACCTTCCTGCTTCAGCTTCCTAAGTGGAAGAATCCCAGGTGTATGCCACCATGCCCAGCTTCAGATTACTACCGCCAGCTGTTTTTCTGTTTAAAACCCAAGGGCTTCTGTTTTCGAGGCAACGGTGTGTGCGTGTGCGTGTGCGTGTGCGTGCGTGCGTATGTGTGTGTGCGTGTGCGTGTGCATGTGTGTGTGTGTGTGTTTAGTCCTGGCTGTCCTGAAACTCACTTTATAGACCAGGCTGGCTTCAAACTCAGACTCGGAGATCTGCCCATCTCTGGCCCCTGAGTGCGGGGATTGTAGGTATGTGCCACCACTGCCTGGCTCAGGAGGAAAATATTTTAACCATATTATCCTTTCTTGTTCTTCTCTTCCCTGTTTTAGATAAAGCTTTACCATGTAGCCATGGCTGTCCTGTAACTCATTGTGTTGACCAGGCTGGCCTTGAACTCACAAAGACCTACCAGCTCCAGCCTCCCTAGTGCTGGAATGAAGGGTATGCTACCACCAGGAGCTGTCTTTTATATTCTTGTATTAAGTATTTAGAAATAACTAAAGCATGATAATGTAGCTCATTATCAAGCTTTTCACTTTCCCCTCCTCAGTTAGTTCCCTGAAACACTTCATCCTTATTAGGACTTTTAAAAGCTAAGATGCTGGAGAGTTGGCTCCACACTTAAGGGCATTTATTGTTCTTAGAGAGAAGCTGAGTTTAGTGTCCAGCAATCACATGATGGCTTACAACTGCCTGAAACTTGATCCAATACCCTCGCCTGAGCTCCTGTGCGCACCTGGTGCACATAGGTACACTCAAGCAAACACACACACACACACACACACACACACACACACACACATCAAAAGAAACATTTAAAAGAACATACAATTAAAATAAATCTACATTATAAAAATTATGATGGGATTTGTTTTTTTGAGGGGTTTCAAAGAATAATTTTAGGGCCTTATGTAAGGGTGGCATTCTAACTAAGCTAGATCCTTACCAGGGGTTAACACAGATACCAATCTGCCTCTAGTTTTACAGAAAGGGTAGCTTTAAAATGGAAAGCTATCACTGTAAAGATTTAAAAATGTTTGCCTTTCAAACTTGGTTGCTGCTTTGTTTTTGTAAATGGTCTCATTGTAGACCTGGGTGGCCAGGAGCTTACAGTCCTGGCTCTGTCTCCTTGAGTGGTTTCTGTTGTTGCTTCTTGATTGCTTTTTGTTTTTATGTTCATTTATTTGTTATTTGTTTTGTTTTTGGAGACAGTGTTTCTCTGTGTAGCACTGGCTGTCCTGAACTCACTCTGCAGACCAGGCTGGCTTTGACTCAGTAATCATCTGCCCCTGGCTTCCCACTGCTGGGTTTAATGCTGTGCCCATGAGTGTTGAGTTCAGGCACATGGGGTTATCACATGAGAGAGAGGTGCTTTCCCAAGTAGCACAGGAGATCTGACATGAATTTGCCTTGATGCAACTTTGTAAAATACTTTCACCAAGTCTAATATTAGCATAGTGTTGCCCGGAAGTTCCCAACCTAATTTCTGATGCTTTTAAATAAATTGAATTATAGTTGTCTTTCAATTTCAGTGAGTTCTGGAAGAAGGGTGCTTTCCTAAGATCTTCCTGCTGGGTGAAGGTGACTTTCATAATACAGTCTGTACTGCAACACTGTCTTAAGGACCTAGGATTTGTTACTATGTTACATTATTACCCCTCATAATACACAGAAGGAATGTAGTGGTGCCTAAACTGAAAATTAGATCCATGATGCTATTAAACTTCAAATTCCTTTCAAAATAGTTTTTTATTAAAGAAATTTTTGTGTATGGATGTGTTGCCTGTGTGTGTGTTGCCTGTGTGTGTGTGTGTGTGTGTGTGTGTGTGTGTGTGTGTGTTTCACATGCATACAGTGCTTGCAGAGGACAGAAGAGGGTGTCATATCCTCCTAGAATTGGAGTTACAGGAGATTGTGAGTTATCTTGTGAGTACTGGGAACAGACCTCACGTCCTTTGCAAGACTGCCAAGTGCTCTTAACTGTTGAGCCACCTCTCCAGACCCTATATATATATAGATATATATTTTTTTCTTTTTAAGTACATGTAAGACAATGGACAACCAATAAAACCATACACATATTTTGTACATACATCTGAGAAATTTTGCCTATGAAGCTATTACTAAGTTCAAATACACGGAAGTATCTGGTTTTTGTTAACAATTAATGATTTAAGTTTTATTTACAAGAAAATGATTGTCAAATTAAGACTTTGTAATGAGCATGGCCCGCCAAGAGCATAACTTTAAAGAAAAATCCCTCATCAGTGTTCCTAGCACAGAGTGACCTAACTATTTAAAATTGCTCCTGGAGAGGGGATGTCTGCAGGGGTGGTGGGCAGTTCCACAGTAGAAGTGAGTGGTTCCCCATGCCCAAAGCCCCAGACTCATATCCAGAAGAAAAATGAAAAGGAGAAAGAGGCATACAGTGGCTTATAATTGGGTTTGATTAAGGAGATATTTTGAACATTTGAGCATTTTCCCCCCCAGCCTAAAGTCAGTTTTTTTGAGTCATTGTTCTTAAAATTTGGATTAAAGAGTTACTTGCTCAGTTTTTTTTTGTTTGTTTGTTTGTTTTGTAATTTGAAAAAAATTCTCATTGAAGGTATCATTGTTTGGGGACTGTAGAGATGGCTCAGCAGCTAAGAACACTGATTGCTTTTCCAAAGCATGTGGGTTCAATTCCTGGCACCAACATGGTAGCTCATAACTGTCTGTAACTCCACTTTCAGGGGATCTGACACCCTCACACTGACATACAAGCAGGCAAAACACCAATTTATGTAAAATAAAAATAAATCATTTTTTAAAAGAAAAAAATTATTTCATCTTTTAGGTATAACACAGACAAAAAGTGCACCTGGGCCAGTGTCTACAAACCTCAGCACCAGGCTGTGCTCACCAGTGTCAGGGTCCTGCCAGGTGTCCTCAGAACCATGCTTGGGACAGTACTGGACTTTCCAAAAATGCCACTAAGAAGTGCATGGAGGTCCCAGTCCATGAGCTTCTGTAAGCAGGATTCAGATAACTGACGGTCATGGGGGGTAGGGTGGTTCTGCTTTCTTTCACAGACTTTGCTTCAACTATTTTGTAAGAATGAGAAAATAGCTCACCACCACTATTGTCTTTTTAATTAGAAAAACCTTGCACTCCTAGCTGAATATGTTAGGTTTACTGCTAATAATCATGAGTTATGTGTGCAAAAAAGGATGGGGCCTTATTGATCATATTGCAAAGTTCCTCCAACAACAGCTTCTGATGTAGATTAAGGTAGTCAAAGAATCAACAGTCATAAAGGTAGTATACTGCGCTAAATAGCTCTGCACCTTATCAGCTTCTCCTATCAATTTATTTCAACTTGAAAGTTAAAGCTACAACAGACCAAACTTTGCAGTATTGAGAAAAAGCTTGCATGTTTTAAGCATCTCTTGGCATCTATCTGGCATTCTTATTTTACTTTAATGTTTATCTGAAAAGTTTTAATTATTTTATACAGTTTGAAAGTTTAAACTCTCTTAGCAAAACCAAATATTCCAAATGTACCTAGCGCTCCATGTGAGCTGTATCTCCCGCCCCACTCTCCTCCCCTCCCTCTCTCCCCCTCCCTGTTCTGCAGAGGGTGCCAGCTTTCCCACAGATGTATAAATATCGCTAACTGTGAAAGTGTCACGCTGGAATTGACCAGCATGGGTATTTTCCTATTCTTAAGGAATTTTTTTCTTTTAAAATAATATACTTTATAATTGATTTTTTTTAAAAAAAATGTGATTTATATATTTAATATAGATAACCAAAACCTTTCTAACGAAGAGAATTTTGTAATTTGAAGAATACAGTCATTTTAATGTGGGGAAATGTGATATTCTCAGTAAATGCAATAAAATTTTTAGCAAATTTCTGCAAAACCTTGTGATTGTATTTATGGAGTTCTGGGGGCAGGGGAATTGGCTGAGATGAACATTCTGTGTTTTATGCTATGTTTTTTCCTTATATGTTTGGACATTGCCATTTCTCGGGGGTGGGGGGGAGGCCCAGATGTGGTCTAGAGGTTAAAATGTGTAAGTGCTGGGGCGTATGCCCAGGATTTTGCCCATGTTAATCAATGGTCTGTCTGTGGCTGCTGCACTGAGCCCCAACAGTTATTTCAATGAGTAGAATGTGGCCCTGTGGGTCAGTTCTTCACCTGTGAACCAGACTTCCAGAACACTAAACTTACCTGGTTCTCCTGGCTCCTGGCTACTCTGTTCCTGTATCCTGCTCATCTTCTGGGGATTGGAATTGCATCAAGACCTAATTTGACACACAGATCTCTTTGAGGTAGGGTTGCTGCTTTGGGACAGGTTCTTCCTGTGATGCTCATGGGCTCCAGGTCTCAATTTCCTGCCTCAGCCTCCCGAGGACTGGGATTGTAAGCATGTGCCATGCCCAGCCAGACACCTCTGTTTTCAACTTCTCCATAACTGTCCTGGTTTCAGTTTCTAACTGTATGCTGACATAGCCTCTCTTCCTCGGCTCCCCCAATCTTGTGTTTTCCAATTTAATGACTCAACATCAGGACTAGGAGGAACACATCAGTTTAATTATGCCAAACTGAATTCTTAAGATTGTTTCCTTCAGATCGTGGTGACTTTATAATTGTATAGACTAAAAGCACCGCATGCACTACCATGTCTCTCTCACACCCCCTAAAAACAGCAGTAGGTCCTGTTGGCACCATCCCTAACATCCAGAATTTCTCCCCTCCCACATGGAGACAGGTCTTAATTTATGTGTATTGTTTCCCTGTGGCAGCCAGAAAACTATGATAACCAGGGAACATTCTACCACTGAACTGCTTCAATTAAGAAATATTTTTCTTTCTTTATTATGTATGCAGTATTCTGTCTGTATGAATACCAGATCTCATTACAGGTAGGTGGTTGTGTGCCCTCCTGTGGTAGCTTGGAATTGAACTCAGGACCTCTGGAAGAACAATCAGTGCTCTTAACCACTGAGCCCATCTATCCAGCTCCCTAGAATTAGGACATATTTTAAAGCAAGAAATGAGACTCTCGCAGCCTGAGTCATAGGCTGTGACACATGGGGACAGGAAGAATCAGCTTGAGTGCTTTGGACACAGAAAAACAATAGTATAACTACCCATTCCTCCTCAAGACAAAGGTTAACTAGAGGTATTGTGAAGGAATTCAGATTCTGATAGACTGGCTTGCATGAGCCATTAAAAGGCCTTTGGTTGACAGCTGAGATCACCACAAATATTTTGGACTGAAGGACATAGAGAAAAGACACCCTTTTTTTTTTCTACCAAAATGGCTAGCTTGCCAAGGACCAATATTCCATAAATATCCCCAACCTTATAGAATTTTCATGCAAAGGAGATCAAATCTTTTACTCCGTTGTACTGGAGAGCACTCTTGTTTATACAAAGGCCCATGCTGCACACCAGAACTCAGTCACAGCAGCCAATTTCTTCCCATTTTCCTTTGGTGCTTTTTCCAAATTAGCCAATCGGGAACAGATTGTAAGGGTAAACCTCAGCCAATGAGTAACTGCCAAGCTCTTTAATGGGATTCTTTTAGACAGAGGCCATCTTGTCTGTGTGTACTGCTTGCTCACCTGATTAGGGCAGTGGTGCCCCTTTCTACAAAAAGAAATAGCCTTGCCATTGTTTTGCCTAATTTCTTTGTGCTACACTAACAATATTCCTTTCCAGTAATGGGAATTTCTCAGCAAATGGGCATGAAAGCAGCAGCATTGGATGCTCAGTTTAATGCCCTGTGAGATGGTTTACAGGGCAAGTAAGAGAGAAATTGACTCAGCACAGATCATGGCTAGTGTTAATCCAGTGGTCAAGAATAAGACCATGACCATAATTTGTGAGCCAAATTTGAAGCAACTTTTAATTAAATACTGGTCAGGATGATGGACTCTGGTCCATTTCAGAGTTCCTAGAAAATGGCAATGAGTCACATTCTGCAGGGTCTTATAAAGCCAAACTCATAAGGCTATGTATTTCCTACTAGGTCCAATCAGGGCAGGCACCTTCCACATACATGTGATCACGCACATCTGGAGTTGTTGGGGCAAACAATTTGTTTAAGGGAGTGAAAACACATGGCCTCTTATCTTCCATAAATATGGCCTCCAGCATTTCAGGAAGTAGCTGTCCTTGGGCAGGGGCTTACAGGTCAGAGACACTTGCTTTATGTTTCACTTGTAGGCACAGTAATGCTTAATAAACGTTAAAGCTGTTCCTCCATGCATCCAGATACAAAAAAGTACCTTGCAGGCAGCCAAACTTTATAATATAAGAGTCACTATGGTTGCTATTGATTTAAAGACTTGAGGGGATCGTGGAGAGAAGCTAAGACTTGGCACGGTATGGCAGAGCTAGAGTTCCTAAGGAGAGCCTAGTTGTCACGGGAAACTCTAGCAGTTTTGGAGATGCTGGTGCCATGTGATAGCCACCAGAAACACCAGCCACAATGAGATGGAGCCAGCAGGGACCTGGATGACAGGCTGTGTATGCTCCTGAGGGTGGGGCCAGAGAAGTGACCAAAGCCCCTGGGGAAAATCCAAAAGGACTGTTAATAAATCCCAGATGTAGAGCATTGAACTATTTGTGCTGTTGGCTTTGCCTTGTGAAGATTGTGGTTATGCTCTGTATCTTCCCTCTTGAAATAAAAAAGGTATTTTATTAGATATTGTTGGAGCACACAGGTGAGAGATTTTTAAACTTCTTTAGAGGGAAAATTTGGAGTCATGCAAAAAAATTTAAATAAAAAACCAGATATTTTTAAAAAGCAGCTTTTTAAAAATATTTAAATTTATAAGACTATGACATTTTAAATTTATGTTTTATTATGTCTTTTAAAAATATGTATTCTTATAAACACATAAATAAAAGGCTAAAACTAAGGCATCAAACACTTAACACTAGAAACAGGTATTCCTATCTTATGGTGCTTTAGACAGTGCCTAGTCAGTCTGGCAAAGGGTCTCTACTTACAAAAGGTCTATTCAGACTAACAGAGACTGATCTAAGAATAAATGTAGAACTTTCTTGTGGTTACTTTTTAAGCATTAGCTATTTTGATAAGCTGAGTCTTACACAAAAACTAATATTCTATAATGCACTATGAAATGACCAGGAAAGTAAAGTCACCAATCTTCTTGTGGAATGTTGTTATGATTTAAAGTTTTATTTTAATGCTAAAAGAGCTTCAACTCAGAAGCTGTTAGTTTTTAAGGCTCAGAGGTAAAGCTGTAAAATCCTGATCTTATTAAAGCTACTAACTTATTATAAACTGTTAAAGATAAATTAAGTCAAGCAAGTTAATGGTCAGTCGCCTCATAAAGGATCAAATTCATTTGTTCAGACCAATACTTGTAGTCATGCTAAGTACTAATGTAATTAATTATCTCCCATAATTAATGGGAAAAAAGCTTTATTTAGCCTGTATTTGCTTTCAAGATTAAGCTTAAGCAAGCAACTAAAAATAAGCTGTTTAGCTCAGATACACATAATAGATGATGGTCCTCAAACCTCTAGTGTGGTAGTGCTAACCACTGTCAAAAACCACCCCAAAGCCTTGCTCACCACCAGGACCCAGCGCAAACTTTGGACAAACAGGACCCTGGAGAGTAGATTGCCCCACTTTGCCTAGACAAAGTAAGAGCCACCTCTCACAGGTCAAATGGACCTCAGGTAAGTACAGCCTAAGTTTTCCCACCTGTCTATTCCTGAGGATGGGACCTTTCTCTCCACTGGTCTTGGGGTTCCTCCCCTCCACCTATGGGCCTGCAAATTCCAAATGTAAGATTTTCCTTTAAGTTCCGAAACTTTAACTTCAGGATCCCAGCAGATTTCCACTTGACTGACGGATGCCATCCAGGAATTACCTGCAGAATGCAAAACACGGAACCCTGGATGTGCTGAAAGCTGATACCAGTCAAGCCAATGTGATCACTCCCTGTCTCTCCAGCAGGGTCAGCTAACCAGATGCTTCTGATGATGACCTCTTTGCCTGACTCCCCTCCAAGCCTTTGACTACCATTCCCTCCTGGACCCTGATGACAGCATTCTGGTTTCAGCAGGAAATGTTACAGGAGAGAGTATGTCACCCCTTATCTTCAAGAGGCTGGATTAGTAAGTCAAAAGGAAACTCCATGACATAGAGGTCAAAATGTCTACCTATAGTGTCTATTGGCATCCCAGGAAAGGTGCCTGTTAGAACCAATAGGTCTGAATATATCAACAAGTGATTCATTAGCTGAAGTTGTTACGAAATATGCTGGGGCACTCGATCTGCTCTATGTAGAACAAGGTATTATATGGCTTTAAGAGAAAGTTGTTATATCTGTACAAACCACTTGGGAATTGTTAGAGGTAATCTGGCTGTACTCAAAGAAACATTACAAAAAAGAGGATTGGAGATGAAATAAATGACTGGCCCCCATTCTCATTTCCAGGCTCCTCCTAGATAGTAACTATGATGTCGGCCATCACAGGGTCTTTGGGCCCTTCTGCTTCTGTTAACTACTGTTGGCTCTTGCACCACTAATACCTTAAAAATCTGATACTTGTCTGGGTACCATTTAGATGATGGTTATTCCATCCCAGTATAAATGGGTACCCATCACAGAATCAAGGATTTGACTGGGATATATCTCAAGTGGGAAATGTGAGAGCCAAGGTTATGTTTTAAGTTTTAATTACTGTGCCTAAGAGACCCATAAAACAAAATTCTTCTAACCTATAAGTCCCTTGTTCAAAGACAGATAGTTTCTGAAATGCTGGAGGCAAACTTGTTTAGGGGAGTGAAACTGTGGAGATAAAAAGCCACAGTTTCACTCCCCTAAAACAAATTTGTTTGACCCAACTGCAAGGATGTGCTTGGTTACATGTAGATGGAAGATACAGAGGCGGAAAACATGTCAGAATGTATCTTTGTCTCTGATTAGATATAGGCAGGGGGTACTTCATGATATATGCTTGCCCCTGATTGGAGTTGATGGAGAAAATGGTATAGCCTTATAGGTTTGTCTTTGTAAACCTCTGCAAAATGTGGCTCATCTCCATTTTCTGGAAACTGAGGAGAGACATTTTTGAAGTAATCTGGGAAGAAATGAATGCTTCAAACAACACCTAAAAAAAAACAAAAAACAAACATTCTCTCATACAGGGCTAAGAGCTCCCACAATGGGGCGGGGCTTCCAGTTCACAACAACAAAGTTCCAAGCTAGCGACACATATATAAAAAAAATTTCCTTAAAAACACTCCAACACATTACAACTTTATCCCTTCACTTTCTCTTAAAATCTTCTCTATTTTATAAATAACTCTCTCAAAATAAACCTCACTTAAAACATATCTCACAACAAGTTTTTACCGCAATAATTGGCGCCCCACGTTGGGCGCCATCTGTTGTAAAAGGTTTTTTTTTTGGGGGGGGGTTGTTTTGGGTTTAGGAGGTTTTTGACTTGGTGCGCATGTGGCGCTGGCAGTTTGGAACTTGGTTTGTGTGCCTGTGGCTTTTGTCTTTTAAAAGAAATGAAATTATATGTTTATATATTTTAATACTGTTTGGCTTATATTTTATGTCTATTATTAGTTAGCTCTTTTATTCTAATTTAATTTATTTTTATTAATTTGTTTATTATGTGGCTTTTAGCCCGTGGCTAGTCAGTATTTTTATATGTTTGTTTTTTGGGGAGGGTTGATGTAGAGTGAGTTAACTTTACTTTTTTTTTTTTTTACCTGGCTGTCTCTGATTTTTTTATTCACTTTTACGGTGTCCTGCATGGGTCCAAACAGTTATTTATTTACATCATATAGAAAACATTTTACCACGCTGCGTTGAAGCTGGAAAGATGACATACAAGAAATAAAGAGACTATCGCTTTTACACTGGAATCCCACAGAATGAGAAGAATGGGACAAAAATTATAGATTAGATACTTTTCAAGAAAAAGTTGTGTGTAGCTTTTTTTCCTTTTGTAAACTGGAAAGCAATGAACCAATAGCTTTAGGTAGTATGTGGATAGTTTTCCTCAAGATGTGAGAAATAATGGTGTGCGTGTGTGTGTCTGTGTGTGTGTGTTCATGGAAATGAGTCACTTGAGAAAAGAAAACAGACAACTAAGTGCCCAACTTTGAACCCACCATGGTTCAAATGATAGTGCCTAACTTGTAGCCACAGAGAATCCTGGTTAAAGTCAGTGGGTTACAACACCAAACTAAAAGACAGGACTGTAGGGAAAGGAAAGGTGTGTGTGTGTGTGTGTGTGTGTGTGTGTGTGTGTGTGTGTGTATGTGTGACAAAGACAGGAGGAAAATAGGAAAGGGTGTGTGTGGTAGGAGTGAGAGTAAATATACTGTACTATATACATGTGGGAAACTGTCAGAGAACACATTTAATCATTTTAACAGAAGGTTAAGGAAGCTAGAGTTATTTAATTTTGAGGTAAACCCACCACCATGTAAAGTAGTATGCCTGCTACTGAGCCAGTTCATGGAGATGCCCTGGAGTCCACATTAACTTTAGTGCAAGAGGCACAGAGTGAGACAGAGAGAGCTGACAGACTGGGAGAAATGGAGTCACCAAAGGGTGACCCCCAAATCAAAGAGCAGGTACAATGGAAATAAGGGAATAGGAAATTGTGGCAAGAAAAGAGAATGCTGGATTTTAAGATTTTCAAGTAAAACTATTGCCAGAGCTGATGCTTTGGGTGTTGGTGTTAAGCCCATGGGAATAAAGTTGTGTGGCATGAATGCCTAATCTTAGACCAGAGAAACTGGCTGAAGTGGCTGATGGATGTCCAGGAATGATCTAGAAGGTCCACAGACAGCTGTGACTGGCATACACAAAAGGTGGTAGAGGTTCCCAGCTGTGGAGTGGATGGGGAAGGGCAGTGGAGCAGGGGCTGGGCCCCTATATTTAGAAAGATTAAAAAAGAGAGCTGACTCTGAAGTAGAGATTTTTTTAAAAAAAAACTAAATTTAAAATTTTATGTTTATAAGAAACAGAGAACTTTCAATACTAAATTTGACACTGTGAGTTATAATTCTCAAGTTCGGTTTTATGAGTAAGTTAGAATTAGTCTATTTTCCTCTAAAAATATCTTTTTCTTTTCCTGATTTCCTCAATGGTCTGCGTGGCCGGCATAACCTGGCATGTAAATATCTATTGGATGAAATGACATCACAAAACTTTACACTTTAGTGTCATTAAACATAAATAATGACTTGATCTGTAGTTAGAATTCAGCAGATAATAAGAAACCCTAGACAGAAGTCGGCACCTGGATACTCTAAAAGAATAAGGGTTTTGAGTTTTATTTTTTAAACAAAACAAAACACAAAACCCTTCTGGTCTGGCCCTTGACCAGCAATCTTATGAAAGAGTATTTACAGTATAAGTAATCAGTGAGAGCAGGGGAGAGGGGATTCAGGAGATAGAACGTATCTTAGATAGATGATGAACACACCATATTGTTGGCTGGAGTAAAGCAAATGGAACGAAGCTGCTGCCCACAATGGGACAACGTCTCTGAGCTGACATGACTTTCCTCAGCCACCATGGCAGTAATGCCAGGCTCCTGTCACCTGCGGGAATTTGGGCTGACGCACATTTGCTGCATTTTTGAACCCACACGTGTGCCTTGAGCCATTTGGCTGTCGACTAGAGATCGCTGACTGCTCTTGGAAGAACTCTCTGGACGCCTAGCTAAGGTGACAAGCAGAGTATGGTGAGGACTGATGTGGCTCCAGGAGCCCGGTCCAGCTTCAGCAAGTGTTTGTAGCCTGAAAGCTGAATACAGACCTGGAGAGCTCTGAGTGGAGAAAAGGTACTGATGCCAGAGTGTAAGGATGCCCTCCCCTCCTGCGCCTGCCTGCTCCCTCAGAGCCTCAGAGCACAGACTTTATGGGGGCCATTCCCAGCCTGCAGTTACAGCTCAAACGCCCAAGGAGTTCGGTTTCCTAGGCAACCACTATGACTTCCTGTCTGACACTGGCTCTTGGTTGGCCAGAGGCCTGATTCCATCAGCGAACCCAGGTGATTCTGCAAGATGGAGAGGGAAGGTTCTCACTGGCCAGGCCAGCTGGGGCCAGGGTCGAAGTCCAGCTGTCCGAGGTCTTGAGTCGGGACGGTCCTTGGGGGAAGGTGGCGCCAGGAGAGACCTTGGAGCTGGGGAATCCGGAGCTCAGAGGCCGGGAGGGTCCGCCTGCAGCAAGAATTTCCGTAATCGCCGAGCTGGATGGAGCTGGACGTGAAGACCGGGAGCGCTGGGACCGCAGCGGACGGACAGCCGCTCCACCAAGCAGCGACCCCGGCGGAGGGCGAGCCGGCCGCGGCGGCCTCCAGGCAGAGCAGCCGGACCAGGAGGAGGCTGCGCTGGTTCTCCACCGCGGTCCTGTATGCCGCCTACCTGGGGCTGGTGAGAGCTGAGTGGAGTGCGAGCCTCTTGCTGGGGACAAGCCTTTCCAGTTGGACTCTCACCTTCGCGGCCTGTGACCTAGGGCGCTTTAGTCTGCTGGGGCTTCGGATTCATCAGCTAACACAATTCTAATCATGGAGGGTCACTGTCGAGCATGTGGTTGATTTTGCCTAAGATGATTCCTCTTTACAACAGCCTATCTTTGTAGGGATCCTCTGAGGACTGGGGAGACAGAAAGGAGGTTGCCAGGGTCTGTAGCCACTGCCCTCTGAACCTTAATTATTATACAGAAAAATATATTTTGGAAGGAAGCTTCTCTTTCTGGTGGCACGGCTAAATTATGTTAACGGGTTGATTTTACAGATGGGAACTCATGGCAAGAGAAAATAAACAGACAGACAGACAGACAGACAGACAGACCATTTTTCTGGACCATAGAGCTGGTTATGTGGCAGAGCTGAGAACCCTTCTTATTCTTATTCTTATTCTTAATTCTTATTCTTATTCTTATCCTCTTCAAATCACCTTCTCCATCACCTAAGTGATTTTCATGGAGCCACGTGCAAGGCTAGATTGTGTTTTGCAAACTCTGGAGCTACCCATCAATTCAGCATTTGTGGGAAACCACCCCATCCCCATGGATTCATGATTGTGATCCGGGGAGTTGGGAGGGTGAGTCCTCTGAGGAGTCACTCACTCTCTCCTAGACTGTGAACCACAATCATTTCCTAGATTGTGCTGATGGAGCCTGAGAGAGAAAGCCCTGCATGTGGTTCCTGAGCAAGCGCACTGGGCAGGTTGTGAGTCCTGGGAGAGAGAAGTGCTTCTCTGCTTCTTGGATGAGCTACTTGCCTTGGACCTGGTCTCACGCTGGTCCTTAGTCCTGGACCAGTCCTCTGTAAGGCTCACCCTTGCCGTTGGAGCAGAGTGGTGCATTTAGAATCAGTAGTTCTTGGAATGTTGTTGCAGGATATTTGATAGAACTGTCCCACTCAGGGGGCAGAGTCGATGACCAGCTGACTGGAATTTGCCATAGAGATTTTGGAGGACTCAGGATACAATACAATAGAGAAGAAGCACAGGAAAGAGTAGGTGCAGGGTAACAGGGCCAGTGAAAGAAAGCCACCTCAGCCCTGAATCCAGAGCCAATAAAAGAGGTGGCTTTAGGAACTTTACACTACCACATGAATAGCTGCTTTGTTCATTTGGAGACTTCAAAATGTCAATGATAGGTTAGTTTTATACTACCACATGAATGGCTGCTTTGTTCATTTGGAGACTTGAAAATGTCAATGATAGGTTAGTTTTCAATTTCTTTAAGCTGTCTTCAGGTCACGTTTCATAAGTTACTACAGGTATATGAAAATATTCCTGGCTGCTGAGCTGGTACAGTGTACCAGGGAGCCAGGATGATGACCACTAGAGCACAGAGCCAAGAAACTAAAGGTCAGCACTACAGTTCATGCCATGGGTGTTCAATGAAATTAGACTTCCGTTGGTCTACATTGGTAGGATGGTATTTTAGGTCAGAGTTGGTTCTGAGATTGCCTGATGTAGGTGGGTGGTGGTGGTACACCCTGTTATTCCCAGCACTGTGGAGGGGGAGGCAGGCAGATCTCTGAGTTTGAGGGCAGCCTGGTCTACATATTGAGTCCCAGGACAGCCAGAGAAACTCTGTTCCAGAACAAAAAGAAAAAGATTGCCTGATGTAAAGAAATATCTGTGTTTGGAATGGTGGCACACACCAGGGATCTCAAAATTTAGACAGTGAGGCAGAGAATCAGGGATTTTAGGGTTGTCCTCAGCTACATATGAAGTTTTAGACCAGTTTGAATAATATGTAGCTCTACCTAAAACAAAATGAAATTGTTTTCCTAAAGAATATTACTAATTTAGTAATTCCCACAGACAGCACAGCTCTTCAACATTGCATTTATTTTTTATTTTTTGTTTGAAACTTTTTTCTTATTTATTTAAGTTTTTTTTTTAATTTTACACACCAACCACAGTTCCCCTTCCCTCCCCTCCTCCTACTAGCCCCCAGCTTCTCCTCACCCTACCCCTCATCCACTTCTCAGAGAGGGTAAGGACTCCCACAGGAGTCAATGTAGTCTGCATATCAAGTTGAGGCAGGACTAAACCCATCCACCATATGAAGCCTGAGCAAGGTATCCATCCCTCTATAGGGAATGGGCTCCAAAAAACCAGTTCATGCACTAGAGATAAATCCTGGTCTCATTGCCAGAGGCCTCACAATCTGCCCAAGCCACACACTGTCTTCCACATTTAGAGTGCCTAGTTCAGTCCCATGCAGGTTTCCAATTGACAGTTCAGAGCCAATGAGCTCCCAGTAGCTCAACTGTCTCTGTGGGTTTCCCCATCATGATCTTGACCCTTTTGCCTATATAATCCCTCTTCACTCTCCTTGACTGGGCTGGGAGTTTGGGCCAGAATTCTGTGACTTTTAAAAGTTTCTGTCACTTAACTTTTCTTTTTCTCATTTATTCATTGTATTTAATTCTTAGAAGTGGATGGCACAGTAGCAAATTTAGTGGAATTTTAGGAGACCAAATACAGATGGATACTGGTTCCAAATAGTATCATTGTAAGGAAAACTGAAGATCCAAGACATTCATGCTAAAGATTTCCCCTCTTTCAATGACATAAGAATGCTTTTGCTTAAGGTCCACTAATGAGTGAATACATCCCCTGCTTATCCTTCTGGGTTTGTGAGACCTCGCTCAGGAGGATATTCTTCAAATCCATCCATTTACCTGCAAATTTTAGGATGTCATATATATATATGTCATATATAATATATATATATATATTACTGCTGAGTAGTACTCCATTGTGTAGATGTACCACAGTTTGTTAATCCATTCTTCAGTTGAGGGGCATCTAGGTTGTTTCCAGGTTCTTGCTATCATGAATAATGCTGCTATGAACATAGATGAGCTAATGCTTTTGGAGTGCAAATGTGCATCTTTAGGATATATGCCCAGTAGTGTTATTGCTGGATCCTTATGAAGATTGATTCTCAGTTTTCTGAGAAACAGCCATACTGCATTCCAGAGTGGTTGGACAAGCTTACATTCCCACCAACAATGGAGGAGTGTTCCCCTCACTCCGCATCCTCTCCAGCACAGGCTGTCTTCTGTCAACATTGCATTTAATCTGACATACTACAAACCTTAGGATCAAGCACAGTCCTTAGTTAAGAACTGGCCTAAAGTGTGGCTCAGGATGTCTGCAGTAAGTCTGAGGTCCACACTGAGACACAAAATCAAACTATAGTATAAATGCTTCAAAAAGAAAATAAAAACTTTTAAAACTTTTCATAGCAAGCTAAAAATTAGCACTTGTTACACCATAATCCAACACTATTGTGGTATTTATTATCTGATTAAACTTTCAAAGTGCTGTGAATTAATTGCAAATAAACTTACTGTTGTCAATTCCAATACCATGTTTGCCCAACATTTAAAAATAGCTAAAGAATTAAAACGTTTAAAAAGTCAAAATGTACTCCACATGTTACACTTTTCTTATAGGCTATGTTAGTATCCCATGGCAAGATTCCAAAACTACTGTAAAATCAATCACTAGTTACTGGAGAGATATGCATGTAAGTTGTTTGTCTGTATGTGTGTGTGGCATGGTGTGCACATGGACTTCAGAGGAAAACCTGAGGGAATCTTCTTTTCCTCTAAGTAGGCCCCAGGGACTGAATTCAAGTTGTCAGGTTTAGTACCGGTTGCCTTTCCCAGCTGAGCCATCTCTCTGATCCCAAAAAATCTAGACATAGCATCAGAAACCTGTTTTGCTTTATTTGCTCCAAATTCCTTTCATTTATATGGCAAAAAGCACACATGTAAGAGCCATCAACATGAGGCCAATGCGTTTCTCTGTTTTGACATGGAGTCGGGCTGCTACAAGACCTTATCTTGTCTTAACTTGAGACACTCAATGATTGAACAGCATTTGTAGGGGGAAAATGTAATTTTTGGTATTCTTCTTCTTGCACAAATGTGAAATTGTTTGGGCATCTTCAACAGCTCCATCTCAAGCTGTAGAAAGTTCTCCATAAAAGAAACACTGCTCACCAGAATGGAAAAACGACAGGATCGAGTAGGCTCAGAGTAGACATTGGCTCAGCAGTGGATAGAGATGGTGACCTAGAGGTCTCCATTTTCTCAGTTGGTCTAGTAACAGGAACCATATGAACTTAGACAACTAATTAATATAAATGCTCAAAAGTCCTGGTATGGCAGACTTGGCATCCACTATGTTGAGGGCTTGCAGACCAAGTGCTAGCTGTCCCCAAGATTACATCACATGGCCTTTCCTTTTCCCTGGGAAGTTTCCTTAATGTCTAGAAAAACAGCAGTATCATCGTGGAGGTACTGGATTGAAGCTGGGACCTCCTGTACCTTCCTCTGAGCTGCACCCTGCCCACAGGCATCTTTTCATTAGAGTCACACATTGTACTGCAGGAGAGCAGAGGAATTAGGAAGAATATTGTTTGCTTCATCACCATACTCTACCCCCTAACATGGAGGGAGCAGGTCCATAACACTAAATTTGATCCACTAATTTATGTGAAATATTAATGTTCTCACTCACTTTTCAGCACAGCTTTTCACTCCTCTGAACTGCTAGAGCACTTGATTGGCTATAAGATTCATCTTTCCACTAGTGAAGTGTTCATTGCAAATGCCATATCACCAGCACACCAATATTACAAAGACCAAACACGCACTATCCCTGTTAAAGGCTTCCTCACTTGGAACTAACTCGTCACTTACTATTTCTGGGCAGGTGCTAACCCTACATACTGACTGCTTTGGCCTCTGATTGTTGGAAGGTTTGGGAAATTTTAAGGAAATCTACTAAAAAATCAGGATAAAACAGGCCAAACTGTGAGATCCAACCAGGCAAGAGTACTAAGGTGGCCAAGACCTCTCCACAGACTTAGGATGTGCCCTTGGTGGTGGAGTCTGAGCAGGAATTATATTTGCTCACACATCAGGAAGTTTATAGATCTAAACCAGGTCTGACGGGAAGCATTTTGTGATCCCTTTTGGCACAAAGTAGGGGTACAGACTATTAGTGAAAATGGACCTTGCTGTGTTTAATTGACATAAACAACCTGTTGCTTATACATACAAAGGCAACGCTCAGCTTATAGGATTGTCCAATTTTCTGCTTTTTTATTTAACTTTTAGTTTGTGTGTGACTATCTGCCTGGTTGTGTATATGTGCACCACATTCATGCTGGGTACCCATGGAGACCAGTAGGCCCGGAGTTACAGACCAATGGGAGTCACCATGTGGTGTGGGGAACCAAGACCAGGTCCACGTCAAGAGCAGCAAGTGCTCTGACCTGCTGTGCCCTCTCTCCAGCCACATGGGTTCTCTATTTTTGCTGGTGACTAGGTTGTTAGTTGAAAAGGCCATGCTGTCATTTCCACGGAGTGAAGGAGGCAAGGAGCAGAGCTGGCTAGCACATCATGAGAGCTTTTCATTCCCTTGGAGAGCAATGATGACCCACTGGAGTCATGGAGCCGCCCTGACATCAGTGATGCTGTTGTCTGACTTGGGAGCACCAGCTCACACCCAACACTGCTCTGCCTTCTTACTTCTTGCTACAGAATTAGCTTTTGCTGGATCCCCACATTATAGTCCCAGATATGTCCCTCAGAGGGAAGGGGACAGATTGGACACCAGGCATTAGAGGGAAAGAAAAAAGGTTAAGGCTTTTGCAGGGACAGAGAAGATCTCACCATGTTCTTAGCAAAGTGACTCCTAATTATATTGGTTTCTGATTTCTGGTGAGAAGCATCCCTGACCAGCTTTTCCTTAAGGTCTCCAGCACAGGCACAATTTGAGCAGGCAGAAGCAGTCCATTCCAGTTGAGAGATTCAGATGCAAGATTGAAGGCCCAGAAGATTGCTCTAGAGAAAAAACCTTGGATGGCCTTTTCTGATAAAGGGGAGGGTAGCAACTTAATGGTGGTATTTCTAAAGCCCCATTCTCCAGACTCTAGATCATGGAAAGTCTGGCTAGCATCAGTTGGTGGATGTTATGTGCATTTTTAAACCTAGACAAAATACACTTTGGTGGAATTCTTTAAAATGATGACTAGTAAGTAGTGTTATAGTTTATGAGAGTGCAAGATATGTGAGTTTGATATCAGTAAGGGTGCAGCCCTTTAAAAAGATATTACTCATGTTGTATGGCTATCCTGTATGTGTTTATGTATACCATGTGTGTGCAGGTGTCCATGGTCAGGAAGAGGGTGTCAGCTCTCCTGGAACTGGAGTGACATGAGATAATGATAATCTTGTATGGGTGCTGGGACCTGAATCTAGGTCCTCTCAAGGGCAGCAATCACTAACCCTAAATCTTTCCAGTTCCTGGGATACACCTTTGAAGTGAGTAACAACTCGGGAGGGCTGTCTATGCTCTTCAGCAGGAGTGGATCAGTTGCCATCAGGTGGTGATACCCAGGACTGAGGCCACCCAGCTGGCTAGAGTGTGCCCTGATGCCATTGTGCAGTAAAGCAGGCACTGCTGTTGCTGGAGAGTTCTCTGTGCATGCTGCATTAGGAAAGCATCCTTTTCTTTGAGATACAGTTTCTGGTAGCTGGGATCAGGTTCACAACCACTAGGTAGCCAATAAGACATTCAAATTTTGAACCTGCTGCCTCCACTTCCCAAATGCCTGTATCATCATGCCCAGTTCATGAAAATTAAATTTTCTAATTATCACAGCTATATACCTCCTACCTTTCTGTATGGGAAAATTTGGTACCTGAAAGTAACCTCTGTGGGAGTCAAGTGAAAAAATCCATCCATGGGTTTAAAGCATGAAGCTTCTGGGAATATATAGCCTAAGGCTTTTATTTAAGGGCTTCACATACCAAACATTGGCCAGGAGCCATCTTTTATATCCATCCACAGATGCTTGGTTATGTGCTGAGTCTTTTCAGCTTGTCACAATGAGTCTCAGAGTGCAGATTTTCTCTTTTGGGTGCTTTAAATACAGCGAGCACCAGGCAGACATCCAACTGCCCTAGGTCTGCACTTGGTAATGGATTTCCATCCCTTTAAACACCAGTTTTGCCTTTTCACTTCAAGTGCCTAAAATTGTTCATAAATAGATTATGGTAGGTAATTAGACTTGGATGAAACTAACTATTTCCCCACTGGCTACTTAGCATGAAAATCTGCCAAGTCATTTTCTTGGCACTTAATTCTCATTGTGCTTGCTGCTGGGTTAAACATCAGCTTGATGTTTACAAGGCCCTGCTTTCTTCATCAGATGACTGAGAATTCCTACCCAGGTCAGAGGAACGATCTCAAAGTTCCAGAACCCTGTACTTGACAGTCTCTGTCAAGAAAATGCCCAACTGACAGTGGATTTTTAGAGACCCCATCCTTAAACAAGAAACTATGTCATGAGAGTGAACTTGGCCCCGGACACAGACCTGATGATCATTAGAAGAGTGATACATCGGCTAGAAAACTTGTTTATGTTCATGACGTACACCTCTCATGAGGTGGATCTCGTTGTTTTGCCCACATTGATCAAAACTCCTGCTCTGGCTGGACCATCTCATCAGCCTTCTGATCAGCCAGGACTATAGGCAGGGCCCCTGGGCCTGAGTCTTGCACATACCACTTACAGGTAACAATTAGGATTATGATTGATGGTGTTCTACTAAACTGGTATTTTTATGAATGCTAGATAATTTCTGAGACACATTAACAATAGCACACCCCTATAAAATAACTGAAAATTATAGCATTACTTACTTATTAACAATGTTTCCCATGTAATTTAATATAACAAATAAGCCCAACAAATTTATTTTCTGTACTTTTGTAAAGAGAATTATCTTTTTGAGATATTCCAGAGACCACCAGGCAAACTAATTAATTCATGGTCAAGAAAACTGTTTGGGGACTGGAGAGATAGCTCAGCAGCTAAGAGAACTGGCTGTGTTCCCAGGAGACCTGAATTTGATTTTCAGTTTCCACATAGCAGCTCCTAGGTAATACATGTTACCTGTCAGAGTTACATGTCTGTAACTCCAGTTCAAGGGGACTGAACACCATCTTCTTGACTCTGAGAGCATCAGACATATATGTGGAACACATGAAGGCAAAACACGCATGCACTTAAAATTTAATATGATTTAATATGGAGAACTTTAGCAAAATTTCAAGGGTTTCAAACACTCAAGATCAGATCACAGGTAAAGACTGTTCCTCGTTATTCACAGTGATATCAGAACTTCAAAGGCAAATGCAAAAACTCACATTGCTGCCTCGACTTCCTCCTTTTACAGAGGGCTGGGCTTCTTCACATGAAGAAAAACCTAATAAGTGAAGTGTGGAACACAGGAATAATAGGAATCTCTGCTTTCTAGGCCAACTACTTCAAGTTTAAAGTAAAATCCTTCACAATATCTTATTAAGACTCTGCCATGCTGACGGTGGAGGAGACTGTGATGCATAGAACTAATGTACTAATATTAGAAAGAAAAAGAGTCCAGCCAGCATGCTAAGAAACCTTATTTATTGTTTTAACAGCAAAAAGGAAATTGTAGTTATGCAGTATACTTTAGATACAAATGCTCTATTTTTAGAAAAATTTGTAGTTTGGTCCCTTCTAATCTCAACAAATGTGGTCACATGTCCACAACCTTCTACAGAGTTCTTATCTGTTCAGTTTTCTCCCATTTCCTCTCCTAATTTTTAATTGATCATTTAATTTAGGACAAAAATTACCTCATTTTTCCTTTTTAAAAACATCATTATATCTGTAGCTTACTGAAACACATGTTGTCTTTCTTGTACATGTCTTGCTTTTAGAAGTTTTAATTTCTACATTATTAAAATTTAACTTTACATCTTTTTTTTTTTTTTTTTTAAACCTTTATTTATTTATTTATTTATTTATTTGCCTTGGTGTTTGCCTGGAACTGGAACTATAGACAGTTGTGAGCTGCCATGTGGGTGCTGGGAATTGAACTCAGGTCCTCTGGAAGAGCAGACGGTGCTCTTAACCACTGAGCCATCTCTCCAGCCCCCAACTTTACATCTTTTAAAATTATGTCTAAGTTTGTGTACATGTGGGTATGTGCACATGAGTACAGCTGCCTGTGCAAGCCAGGAGCCAGAGGTGTAAGATTCCTCCAGAGCTGGAGTTTAGGCCACTGTGAGCTGCCCACTCTGGGTTCCGGAAACCAATCTTGGTTCCTTTGCTAGGGCTGTAAATGCTCTTAACTTCTGAACCATCTCTTCAGCCTCCTCGTGAATTAGTTAGAATTTTTAATCTTTTTCTTTGGGTGCTGCCACCTCATGTTTTGAATTGAGCGTGGTCTCTCACTTGACTTAGAAATCACTGAGCGTGGCTGGTCAGCAAGTCCAGGGAGCTGTCTGTCTCTAACTTCTCCAGCTCTGAGATTATTATGACACCATATCCAGCTTATTAAAATGTGAATTCTGGAGATCTAACTCAGGCCGTCATGCTGGGATAGTGAGCACTCTACCCACTGAGAACTGTTGTTTTAAAATTTGAGGCATTGTTTATCTGAATTACTCAGACTAAGGCTGAGCTCAGGCTGGTCCAGGCAGGTTCTGAATTCTCTGCCATTTTGTTTCAGTCTCTTAAGTGAAAGGCTTTTAAAACACTAGGCCAGTGTGAGGAATTACCTTGTTAAATTTAATTCTTAACATCTGCATAAAGCACATTTGAAACTATGCAAAATGAACTGTCAATAGTCTCAGACTGTGGCAGGAACCTTCTTCTTGGCTGTCATGTATAGGCTGCACTGATTGGAGGTCCTTGTGATTTGGGGGTGAGTTCCAAGAATAACTAGAATACTGTCACCTTCAAAAAAAGGCAAGTATGATAAAAATCTTCAGACCAAGAAAACTAAGGGAAAACTTCATGGTGGAGCATGTCAGCGCTGCAAAGAAGTTCCTGAATGCACGTAAAATACAGCAAATGCAAACCACCATCAAAGCCTAAGAAGTGTGTTAAAAGTTTACAAAAGACAGTAGAAACTCTTACACAATGTGTGGACCATATGTCTGTGAACTCGACAAGTGTGCAAAATGTAGAAAGAGAGAATCTGGTGTCTTTCTGTTTATTAAAGAACCAGAAGCTCCAGAAATACTGAAAATCAAGGCTCTGGTCATAGAAGATGCTAAAAAGGGAAGTAGTATTGATGAGGATTTAGATGCTGACACTGACTTGGATGATGTAGATGAAGATAGTCAGGTGGCCTGACAGCATGGAGTTGGTTGCAGAGGCCTCAGCAAACGCTGACATACAAATGAGGGAGTCAGAAAGGCTCTTCACAACAGGCAGAGCTGACATGTGAGCAATATAAATTATAACATTGGCTATAATATAAATTGTAAGCTGCATATACAGAATGTGTGTAAACAAAGTAGAATGTATAATATATGGAAATTGTTTAGCAAAACATTACCCAATGTCACACCATCCGGTGAGAGTAGGTGATTGTGTTGGAAGGATCTCCTGAAACAGATGATCAGCTCACAGCGAGCATATCTCCATAGCTGGACCTCGGGTGTGTGACTTCCTTAGCAAGAGCCCCCTTACATCTTACTAAGCAAAACCATTTGTTTCTAAACTCACACACATTCACACATACACACGTGTAGTTATCTTCCTTCAATATATTTATCTAGAGACAGAGTGTCTCTGTGTAGCCCTGGATGTCTTGAAACTTGCCCTGTAGACCAGGCTAGCCTCCTTAGCCTCAGAAATCTACCTGCCTCTGCCTCCTGAGTGTTCCCTACCACCTGGCAAAATATTTTTATGTTCTTCATTCCATCGTTTTTTTTTTTTGTTTTGTTTTGTTTTGTTTTGTTTTGTTTTGTTTTTTTACCTTTTCCTAGCTTGGAAATATATACTCAGATAAAATGTGTCAACTATATAATAACTAGCCAGGCAAATCCAGCATTTATACTCCAGTATCAGAAACTCCTGTGAGGTTCTCTCCCATAAGTTTATCCTTGCCAGAATTTCATTTTTCTGAATGAAATTCTGTGTCCAGTGTCTCCTCTTACAGACATTGTAGACCAGCTTTGTGTTCCTAGTGAAGTCAGTGTCATTGTGTTTAAAATCCCAAGAAAGCAGGAAAGCAGCCTGGTAGCACCATGGACATTTTTTGCAATCTTTACTTATACTGCCAATTTTAGTGTTTTTGTATGTTTTCCTTGTGTCTTAATCTCCATGTCTGTAAATATGGCATGTATGTACTGTGGGTGTTTGTATTTGCTGAACTATTAAAATAATTGGAAACTGTGGCTTTGGAAATTAAATAAGCAAAACTATGTCTCAGTTAAAGAACTGAGGAAGAAACCAAAAATAATATGTAATTTTTATATTAGGAATGGAGGTTCACACCCATAAACCCCTTGTTGGAGAGGGGTGGAAGCATCTGGAGTCCAAGGCCAGAGTTTGAGGCCAGCCTGAGCTACTCAAAACCCTATCTAAATCACTATCCAATGTTTTAAAATTTGAAGGCTGTACACATATTAAAAACTCAGAGAACTGCATTGCTCTAGCAATAATTGTATTGCCATTGTAGATTGTTTTGAACTGATGTATTAAAAGTAATCAATTGTCTGTATTGCCCCTCTTTTTATAGTAGAACAATCTTTTATCATTCTCTTTAGACATTATTTTAATTAATGCAGATAAAGATCCTTTGTCTTTTGAATTTATAGGGAATGAGTGTTGCTATACTGGGACCTACATTTCAAGACCTGGCAGCCAATGTGAACAGAAATATAAGCAGCCTGTCTCTAATATTTGTGGGTCGTGCGTCTGGGTTCCTGTGTGGCACCATGATTGGTGGGTTTCTTTTTGACCATATGAATCAGTTCTTTCTTCTGGGTGAGTAAACACCAACCTTTGCTGTTCTCAGCTTGTCCTGACTTTACACATTGACTCTCTGGGGAAAGCACAGCCTGCAGAATGCTGGACAGCAGAGGCCGCCAGTGCTCAGCTGTCTTCCCTGGCAGCTGGGCTTCTAGACTCCCTGCCCTTACCTTGGTAGCTGGAAGAAATCTATACTCTGCAATCTTGATTGGCCCTTAGAAGTGAGATTGGCAACCCTGAGCACTGCTGACTTTTGCTATAATGTAGTCTGTGCTTCAGACCCACACACTGGCTGACCATGGAGTTCTGCAAATCTGGGGCTAGGGTAGCGTGTCTGGGGCCACAGGAGGGTCAGAATGTCTCTGGAAACCTGGCCAGGCTCTGTGGATTCTGGATTGAACAGGAGGGGGCAGGGGATTGTGAGTGAAATGATATAGATATGTTCTTCTCCCAGTTTCCCACGTCACTGATGAACCCAGACTGTCCATTCCACACCCTGAAAAGATGGCAAAGCTCTCAGCATAAATTTCCGAATTAATTGACACAATTAAGAGAAATTTCAATGAATGTTTTAAGACACTAAACAAAGAAAATATGTTACATCTGGTGAATGAAGAACTGGCCCTTTGTCACTGAAAGCATTGGTAGCCCACATCTACAAATTCTCCTACGTTCTTAAGTATGTGACTGTAAGAAAGTAATTTCTGGCCTGTCTCTTCTGCTCTTAAACTTTGCTTTGTTGTATAATTTTTATGATTAATAGTGCTATAAACCTGATTAGGTCATAAGCTACAAAAAGCCTTATAGAATTACAGGATTTTACATGACTCCTGTATAAACTTCTCTCAGTATTACTTCAAGCTTATATTTGTGCTTTTATAGGTCTGATGATCCTGAGGAATATAGTTTATTAAGCTCAATTTAATTTTTTTAGTATTAAAGTTTATTTCTGCAGGGGACATCTCATGCATGCCAGAGAAGCAAAGATTTTACTATTGAGGTACAGGCCCAGCTGCTACAGCTGAATTTCTTCCCTTTCTTCCCAGGAGTGACAATGGTGGCCATGGCAGTGGGCCTTTACCTCGTCCCTTTCTGCAAGACAGTCGTCATATTGATCATCACCATGTCTCTCTTTGGGGCGTCTGCTGGCGCTGTGGATACAGGTGTGTGAGGTCTGCAGCATCATCTCTGGGTGGGAACTCTGCTAAAAAAAAGTATAGTAGATGGTATCAACTGTCCCTTGCATACTTTTGAAATGACACAGATGTACAAACTTGATTATGGGGTCACTCAGACAGGACACCCCTGTAGCAGCTGCACTTGGTGCTGATTATAAATTTTTTTTAAATAGTCAACTATACAACTGGACTTAATGACTTGTTCTAAGAGAAACTGAGTTGCAGAAGAGACAATCCCAAAATTATTTTCTTACTGTCACACACTTAAGAAAGTAGAAGAATTTGTAGATGTGGGCTGCCAATGCTTTCAGTGACAAAGGGCCATGCACAGGGCCTGCACACGTCTGCACCAGACCTTTTCATGTATATTGTGGCTTCCAGTTCAGTGTCGTTAAGGGATTCTTGAGTGTGTGAATGAGTGAGTTGCTGGTTTTTGTGCATTCTCTTTGGCTCTTTTCCTTTTTCATTTCTTTTGTCAATTTCAATGTGTAGGGTTTTCTTTTTATTTGTTTATTTATTTATTATGCATACAGTTTTACAGAAGAGGGCACCAGACCTCATCATAGATGGTTGTGAGCCACCATGTGGTTTTGCTGGGAATCGAACTCAGGTCCTCTGGAAGGACAGTCAGTGCTCTTAACCTCTGAGCCATCTCTCCAGCTCCTAGGGTTTTCTTTTAACTACTCTATTCTATTCTTTCTCTTCTCTTCTCATCTACTCTGAGATGTCTCAGAGGATGGTTCCGCTGCCCTGATGCTCATCCTCCAAAGCAGTCGGCAGAAAAATTTGTCATTTGGATCTATCTGGTGATAAAATTTTGCTTAGTAAACACATATATTTCAACCACTTGCAATGAATAGGGCTATAGTATTATTCCCCAGTGTGAATTCTGCACTATTTGTAACAGCCTTTTGCTAGTGAACCCGGATCTAGGAGGTAGTGTTTCACCAGCTTGTAGCATTTCAGATATGAGTCTGAGATATTACAACACATATTTTTCTGTTGTTGGTGGGTCAGTTCCTTAATGAGAATCACTTGGGGCCAATGTCGGGTTTCTTAGACTGTCATAGCATTTCTGTGGCATGACACAGGCTCAGTCTCTTCTTCATAGTAATGATCTGTTGGATTTTCCGGACACTGACAAGTTTACCATTCCCCATGTTTCATTGGCAGGTGGTAATGTCCTCATCTTGGCTCTTTGGGGTGACAAAGGAGCCCCACATATGCAGGCCTTACACTTCAGTTTTGCCTTGGGAGCCGTCTTGGCGCCCCTGCTGGCTAAATTGGCCTGGGGTTCCACAGCATCTGCTCAGAACCACACAGAGTCCGAATTTGACCCTCTAATGCTGAACCGATCATCTGGAGCCACCTCAGACTCTCTGTTTGCAGTACCTGAGGACATGAATCTGCTGTGGGCATATGTCTCCATTGGCACCTATATTTTAGTAGTTTCTGTCTTTCTCTTTGGTCTGTTTTGTAAGAAACACTCAAGGCAGAAAAAATCCACAGCATCTGCTCAGGGAGCTCGAAGGGCTAAATATCACAGGGTCCTGCTCTGTCTCCTCTTCCTCTTCTTCTTCTTTTACGTTGGTGCCGAGGTGACCTACGGCTCTTACGTATTCTCCTTCGCCACCACCCATGTTGGCATGGAAGAGGCTGAAGCAGCCGGCTTGAACTCGGCCTTCTGGGGGACCTTCGCAGCCTGCAGAGGCCTGGCCATCTTCTTTGCAACATTCTTAAAGCCTGGAACCATGATTGTGTGGAGCAACGTTGGCAGCCTTGTGTCATCTTTCTTTCTGGTGCTTTTTGACAAGAGCCCTGTTTGTCTCTGGATCGCAACGTCTGTGTATGGGGCCTCAATGGCAACCACATTTCCCAGCGGCATTTCCTGGATTGAGCAGTACACCAGCATTGGTGGGAAATCCGCAGCGTTCTTTGTAGTTGGTGCTGCTCTGGGAGATATGGCGATTCCTGCAGTGATCGGAATTCTTCAAGGACACTATCCAAATCTGCCAATAGTTCTGTACACATGTCTGGGGTCAGCCATATCCACTGCTGTTTTATTTCCTGTGATGTACAAATTAGCCACCTTACCCCTGGAACGTCAGCTCAAAGAAAAAAGAAAAATCGAGAACCAGAGAACTTTGTCCACTAGTTCTAGGCTATGAGCAAGAGACTATATAGGAAGATACCGGAAAAAAAAAAAAAGGCATGAATTGGATTTGAAGTGGTTTAAATTAGTGGCCCAAGAAGCCATCTGTAACAGGGTCATCTAGAGATGTTCTGATAGAACCTACAGACTTGCCCCGTCTCCAGAATCCTCCGTGGTTAATAAAGGCACTCCCCTGAGATACTCCTGGACAAATGAACAAACACATGGAGAGGACAAATTACCTAATGACGTCACTGAATAAAGAGTTCAATAAACTGGCGAGGCTGCCTGCTGGCATTCGAGATTCAGGGTCTCTTTATAGAGAATGCTAGAAAATTTAGAAATGTTCTGTGATCCTCAGTCATCCATAAGCTACCAATTGGTCTCATATATTAAGACCTTGCTAGGGACTTGCTTTGGCAGATGACTATGTAGGTAATGTTTATGAACCACCTTCCAGAGCATATAAAGAAGGCAGTTGGGGTAGGAAGCTGGGGCATTCTAACAGAACATATGGTGGCCTGCAGTGATCATCCACCCGCATTCTGCCGAGTGTTCTGAGAGTGGTTTTGTGAAAGTGTTCTTAAGAGTCAGATGTTCCATAACCACTGTAGGGCTGGGTCACAGGGTACCCTGGACCTCAGCATAGGCCTCTGTGTCATCTCCAGACCCCGAATTTCTAAAAATGAAGATGAGATGATTCCCAAATAGAAAAAATCTGTGCATCACGAAGTGTTTGTAAGATGTCTCCTAGAAATTAGTGTAAGCTCTGTGTCATTCATCATTGCAAATACTGAGTGAGACATAGATGATGAGAAGCTTAATTAAGAATGTGATACTGCTTACATTTGCCATTTTGATGTACTCAGTGCTCAATACTCTTATGAAAAATACAGTTTTTGGCACAGAGTTGAATCCATCATAAGGTACACTCTCCATACTTTTAACACCTCTGAAATCAGGATATACTTTATAATAAATGATCATTTAGTACTAGGGTAAAGTAACCCAGCTGTGTTTTCTCATACACATATATAAATTATCCATCCACTATGATATCCAATAAAATAGAATCTGGTGCATAATTCTCTGTCATACTTCACAAATCTTGAACATTTGTTTTCTTGAAAGTCTGCACCCAGGTTTGAGACTCAAGGCAAACTGTAGTCATGAGCTGTAGATATAAATTACGTATTTAATAAAACCTGAATATTAGAAAAAGAGCACCAGTCAAATCCTAGGCAGACAGCTTAAAAAATTCTTAAACCTTAAATATAAAAATAAACAACTAAGTCAGTCACACACAACTTTAATCCCAACACTGTGAAAGCCAGAGAGTGGTGACCTCTACCCTTAATTCCACAAATCCAAAGACAAAACTTTTGCTTCAAGCCTACACGCCACATTAATCCTAACCTAGATAAATATATAAAGACTTATAAAAAAAAAACCCAAACCAAAAATGACTAAAAAAGTGACTAAAAAATACAACTGACAACCAAAAACAAGCCTAAAAATATTACAAGACAACTAAATAAAAATTGACTATAATATTTCCTGTTTCTAATATTCAGGTTTTATTAAATATGTAATATATATCCACAATGAGCCTTTCTAAAAATTGAAGGAGACAGATATGGTAGCCCATGGTGGCCTGAGTTTCAGGCTAGCCTGAAATATACTGTGAGACCCTGTCTTTAAGAAAAGCAAAAGAAAGTTACACACTTCTAAACTACAATGTCAGGGCAGTCACATTCACACCTCCTCCAAAAGGAGAATGAAAGTAATCAGACCATTGGGGAAGACCCTCAATCCTTTAGACCCATGCACAGCATTTGAGGTGTAACAGGCCGTGGGCCTCCGTATCCTGGATTGGCTGTCTGTAAGACACAAAGTGCTCACTGCCTACAGCTTGTTCCTGTGGAATCTTTGATAGCTTTGCCTTCCTTCCCACAGCTTTGTGCCATTGTCCTGGAAGAGATTGCCTGCAGTCCTTCTGATCCCTTTGCACATGCATGGCTCCTGGGCTTTCCTTTGTAATGTTGGTGAAAGCTCAGGTACCCCATGACTTTTTCATTCTGTATGCTTACAAAATCAGCATCACATGGCTGCTGCTGATGTCTGCTGACATCTGGAGCTCTGTCTGAGTCCTCATGGATCAGGCTGTGGCAGCTTCTCAGTGCCTTGCTGGCTGAACATGAGATTTTTAGTTACTTTTCTGTTGCTGTCCTAGAACGACCTGACAACAGCAACTGACAGAGTGAGGGTATCCCAACTCACCATTTGTGGGTTCAATCTACCATGGCTTAAGTATGAATTTTGAGGTCACTGGTCACATTGCATTTGTAACAAGGAACCAGAGTACTGGATGCTGGTTCTGTGCCCTGTTTCTTCTTGTTTATTCCTTTCAGAACCTTAATCCTTGGAATAGTGCTACCCAGGTAAGGTGGATCTCTCTGCTTCAGCCCTGCCTAGGTAATCAGCACCATCATGCACAAGGCAGCATCTATATCAGGTGATGCTAATTCCTGTTATGTTTACAATCAATATTGATCATCATGACAGTTTAACGTGTGGGCACCTTTGAGCCTAAGGAACTTAAGGGAAAGTCTTTGAAACGAATCTGCACTTGCACACCTTTGAGCCTGTATTGTGGCGTGGCCTTGTGAGATTCCTGATGTGCCCTCAAGGTAGCCGTCTGTGCAAAGCCCTATGTACCTATGGTAGTGTTAATGTAATTTGCCCCCATGAACTCATAGAGAGTGACACTATTAAAAGGTTGGCCCTGATGAAGTGGGTGTGGCTTTGTTGGAGGAAGTATGTCAATGTGGGGGTGGCTTTCAGTCTCCTCTGCTCAAGCTATGACTAGCTCAGTTCACCTCCTGTTGCTTCTGGATCAGTATATGGATCTCTCAAGTTCGGCAGCTCACATGCCCCTATAATTCCAGTTCATGGTGAGTTCAGCAACCTCTTACCTCTTTGAACACGCTTACTCATGTGTACATACCTACATATAGACACAAATACATAAATATATATAAAAATAAAAATCTAAAGAACCTTATAAAAACAAACAAAAATGCTTCATTGCCATTAGAAAGCAGATGAATATGCATAGCACACTTTAAACATGACTGATAATCTAAGTTAATCAAACGCCAGCTGTGGCTAAAGCTCTCTAATGCACCACCAAGAACTGTGCATTGCAATGTCTCCTCGACATGACCTAAAGGCTGGTGATCACCACCTTCTAGAGACAGACACATTTACAAAGGATTTTTATAAGATAGTGTCAATATCACAGCAGGTTATAATATTTATCTATGTACGTGTTACTATGTATGTGATAAATATATGCAGTAAATAAATTGCAAAACTTATAATAAAATTCATATTACAATATAACATTTAAAACTTTAATAATTACATAATACATAGCTTTATGTACTTGGAGCTGGCATCCATCAAAGATTATTTATTTATGAGTAAAGCATCCAGGTAAGACCTGGATGCTCCTGTTATAGGAAACAAGAATATCATCTATAAACTGAACTCACTCTGTCTGAGCAGCTTCAAAGTGAAAAAGCATCAAGTCTTTGGCTCTTTTTAAAAATCAGACAAACACATAATTCTACCCTGTAATTTTTCAACTAAACAGAGCCTAAAGCATAAGATATTTTTACCCTTAACTTAGCACTGCCAGAGAAAGGAGGGGATGGATAGGAAGCTGGAATCGAGGCCAAACAAACTTCATGCACATTGTTTAAGGGGTTTGAAAAACATGAGGACACAGCAGCCTCTGATGCAAACTGAGAAAAGCTGACATATGCTTCTCTGAACTCAAAAGAGGTGTGTTTAAGTTGGAAGTCTGTTTCCCACAGGGAAATACCTTCTAGTTCACTTAACCACTAATTGTTCAAAACTGGTGCCTTGGATGGCAAGAAGCACAGCTGCTAGATGGGTGAGCTTAGATGACGGACCACAGCCACCTCATGAGCCCACAGCATTTCACCAGCCTGTATTTATATCTATATAGCTATGACATGAGTACCATTGTAATGCTATAAATAAATAATTATAAACTTAACATAACGATCTTCCTAACAAATAAGAGGCTGAAAGGTTTAAAGGTTTGACATTTATAAACGGAAAGGAATTTGAAGTAACAAAAAAAAAGGAAGTGCAGTCGTAGAAGTTTGTAGTAAAACTTTGACTATGGATGGAGGGGGATGGCTCAGTACAGTGCTTATTGACTGGGATCTCACAGAATCTGTGCTATAAACAAACAGATCACACTTGTGATCCTAGGGATGAGGAGGCATCCTCAGGGCTTGCTGGCCAGCCAGTCTAGTCCAGGTGGTAGATTTTAGGTTCAGTGAGGAATCCTGTCTCAAAATATATAGCGAAGGGGCCGGAGAGCCGGCACAGTAGATAAAGGAACCTTGCTTCCAAGCCTGGTGACCTAAGTTTGGTCCCTAGGACCTACATGATAGAAGGAGAGAACTGCCCCCTTTTCACATACAAAGTTTTAGAAAGTAAGGTGGAGAGAGTGTTATGTCTAAAGAAGCTCCGTTTCATGCTAGGCATCCATGTTGGTATCCACTGGCCTTTTGTCTCTGACTCCAGTTCCTGGAAGATAAGTTCCCAGTAATCCTGATTCAATGACCCCTCATCTCAAAATGTACAAACATGACTATCTACCTCTTTAGATATGACTAGCTGTTCTTTTTGCTTAACAATCTTTGAGTATCTGCCTAAGAAAGTTATAGAAGCAAAAAGAGCAGTCCATTTGTATTTGGCATAGTCAGAGAAAATAATACTTCATCTTTTTTATATCTTGGTGAGTTGAAAGTTCTATACCTAATTTACCTTCTAAACTAAGGAAAACTCTATGTGGTCTTCAGCTTCATCAAAGACCCCAGAAGGATATAATGTTACCTAAATAAACAGGAAGTGCAGAGCAAGCAACTTCCAAAACTATAGAAAAAATGAAGACCTCTGGCTAGCTACCTAGATAGTCATACAAGGTTACTCTGCAACATTGGGGCACCCATCCTCCATCTGTATGCATAGAACATCTGGTAGACTTTTCTATGATCTAGGAATTTTGAAGGCCTATCCTGCCTTGTTTTGGTAAAATTTGATAGTAACTTTGTGTCCTTCAGAATATCTGGGAGAGTTTTCTATGAAGTGGGAATTTTGTAGGACTGTTCTGCCTTGTCTTGGCAAATTTCAGCAGTTTTTTTCGTTTGTGTCCTGCTTGTTCAGTTTGTACAGCATACTGTCAGCAGTCAAGGCAAGTGTAGTTTCTTTCCCAAATGACTAGATCTGTCACAATGAAAGCAAACTTCATATGGAGGTTCTTGGATGCCCAATATCCTTTTATGCAGTAGATCAGTACTGTCTCACTGTCATGAAAAGTTTTATGTTATTAAAACATTTAAAATACCATATTCTGTAGGTCTTTGAGGTGTTTGAGGAGCATCTATCTAATATATATCTGTTTAACCTTAAAAACATACCGAAAATGACTACAAGTTTTATTATTATAAATGACTAACTATAACCTCTATTTCTTAATTATCCATTACATTTTAAATGAGCTGTATAAGCACAATATCCCAAACAAGAGTAGAAACAAAATAACAAAATAACTTTAAATTGGTATCACTATACCAATGCCTACACCAATGTAAATATTTGAGGTTAATAATTTTCTTTTTATCCTATATTTCTACATTCCCACAAATGATTATAAATATCTATAACTCACAAATGACCAAAAACCACCTACCCCATCTCCTGGGAATGTGGGTATTGTGTTCTCTAGATTGCCTCCTATTTTCTGGGGGTAAGGGCATCTTTAGGGGACCTAGAGGAAACTCAGAGAATGGTAAAGTCCTGGGAAAACTAGTTATAACATTTTGTCCAATTTCAAGACTGTTTTCATGAAGAGGGATTGGTATATATGACACTTGTCTTGTAGTTTTTCTTGTTTTATATCTTTATGCCTGTAGTCAAGATTTAAGGATATATTCCTCAATCAAACCTAATCTCTATTACAAACTCTAAAGGAATCCATAGTCTTTTGCTTCCTGTGGAAACAAAAGCATAACCTCTTCCCAAACACAATACATTTTCTGTTTTTCATTTTAAAATTAAGACATTCTTAAAGCACTTAAGGTGGTTTAATTAAGCAGTCCCTTTCACAATTCAATGTCTCTCAGCATCTGTCATTTACCCATCAGCATTCAAAAAATTCAAAGTCAGCACAACATCATACAGGATACAGACTCCCCGTGTATTTCTCATCTTTATGTGGCTTTTTCCCTTTATTTTACGTTACTCTGTCTTTAGAGACCTTGTTATTTTTAAATTATTATTTTTCAATGGCAGTTTATACTCATTTTTTTTCTTAAATGCCTATTCACATTTTTAAACACATTGTAACCTGATTAGAGTTTTTTGTTTTTTTGATTTTTGTTTGTTTGTTTTATGGTGGTTATAAGTTAATCTTGGGTTGAGGGTAGAATTATGTTATGGACTTAGGAATTCCTTTTAAAGAAAAGGGAATGGATAGGAAAGACATATGTAGATTATTATATCCACCTGCAAACAACTATTAGCCAAAGGATGAATCAAAAACAAGTTGCCATGGTATAGATGCTTATATGTTGATACAATTGGGAAATTATTCTATATGTTTGATTGAGATAGCTGTATATTGATACAAAAGTGAATATATAATTGCCCTGTTTTGCATATGTTTCTACCTTTGTTTAAAATATTTTGCACATTAATGCATACTAAGTATATTATGGTCATTTCTATAATGCAATTTCTATCTCTATCTATGCTAGTCATAACATTTGTTATAATATATACACAAGTTGTGTTGTATAACTCTGTTTAGATATTTTGTATAATGGTATGTAGTTAAGTACTATTGTCACTTTATACAATGTATGTATCCTGGTTAATATTCATAAGATTGTCATATTTGAAGTCATTATGCAGAAACTATACACTCATTTATAGATTGCCTACTCTTACAATGTAAGCTTCACTTTTTTGGTTGACTGGAATTGCAGATTACTGCTACTCAGATTTGTCACATAACAGTCAGGATACTCAGGCTTCCCAGAAACATGCTAGAATATATCAGATAGACATCTTCAACCACTTCATAGACCTAGAGAATATGGCATTAAGTTTTGTTATGAGAGACATGACAACTCCTGGCATCACTGTTCCTTTCCTGAGGTGGTGTTGAGCACCATGAACATCTCACAAAGAGATTGTCTTCTTTGGTGGATAATGGCCTGATGGACAAAGGACTGCACTTGCCCTGACTGCTGTCAACATGCACACTGTCTGATCTGGATGAGCAGGATGAAGGATAGAGACTGCTGAAGCCTGCCTGGACATGATAAGATGGTCTTTCCTCAAAATATTCTGCTTCTGAAGAGACTTATCAGACATCCTAGGCCAGTCGCCAGAAAAGTGGATTCTCTCACTGTATAGAGAAGCCATGGGTGACTATCCAGGTAGCTGACTGTCATTGTCCTCTCCTAAATCTTGAAACTTACTTTCTCCTGCTTCCAATATATTTTCCCTCTCAGGTCTTGATGGTGTTGAAGACTGGATAGTTAAGGTTACTATCACTTCATATCTCAGCAAAAAAATTCAGGTATTAGATCCTTATTATTCAAGATAAACAGCCTTGAAGTAATCCCTGTACATTGCCTTGTACAGAGAACTGGGCTTGAGACTACAGGATCAACAATGATCTATGTGACCACTAAATCCAGAAGGTGTCTTTTCACTAAATGATCTTTTTTTATTAAACCTTTATTTATTTATTTGTTATTTGCCTTGGTGTTTGCCTGGAACTGGAACTACAGACAGTTGTTAGCTGCCATGTGGGTGCTGGGAATCGAACCCTGGTCCTCTGGTAGAGCAGACGGTGCTCTTAACCGCTGAGCCATCTCTCCAGCCCTCACTAAATGATCTTATGCACTGTTACTTCCTGCTAAGGGATCACAAAATATGTTTTCCACTGGACCATATTCAAGAGCAACATAAACTTAGAAGTGAATAAATTTATCTGAGTTTGCTCAAATGCCCCTAGGCAGTCATGTTTCCTAGGCTCCAAGGCCCAAGATTGGTCTATGGAGAATTTCTTCTCTATCCAGCTTGTCTGCTCATTCAGAACTTGCTATTGACTGGCTCTCTCCTGCCATCTGAGCAGGTTTCCATAAGGTTCCATACTTTCCACAACCATACCAAAGCGGCCAATATGCAAAGTTAGTCCCAACCATGCAGGAAACTGAGCTTACCCTGAAGGACAGTCCTTACAGGATTCCTGGACTGGGTTCACTCTGGGCGACAGGTGGCGCTGTTGTACAAGACCTGAAGCTAAGACTCAAGTTTGGGGAACTGTATGTTGTACTGGATCAGATCTCCTGTTCTGAAGGGCGGGAAACACTCACAGAGGTAGATAAGAACATTTATGTTCATCAATCAGTGGAACAACATTTAGCTTTGCTCTTTCTGCCCATGTTGTGGGTTTGTGAGCAGTGCCAAGTCAAGAAGAAAGCAGAACGTAACCTTCCTTTGATTTTTACTACTATATAAAGAGTAGGGGAGTTGGGTGTGGGGTCACTCACCACAATCCCAGCACTCAGGGGCAGAGGTGGGTGACTGCCTATGATTCTGAGGCAAACCTGGTCTACAGAGCAAGTTCCATATCAGCCAAGGTTATATAGTGAGACTCTGTAGGGAAAAAATGTAATGAAAGCGGTGGCTGAGGAACTGGGTACAGCTCTGCTGGGTGAGCATGGGTGCTAACAGAGAAGGGCTTGGGTTCAGTTTACAGCAATAGTGATGCTGCTCCTGCTGCTGCTGATAGTAATACACAAATCACCAAGACAGCTGGTGATTCTGCTGCCTGATGAATGGATGCCTTAAGGAAACCTCTCAGAGGAAAGAAAAATGTAATGTTTGTGGGAGCAGCTAAGTTGGTTTGCTGATGTGGGTCAGTGGCAAGCTTGGATGTCCAAAGACACTTGTCATGGTAGTTAAGTGTGTCTCTAGGTTCCTGTGTGTTACCAGGCAGATACACAAAGACTTCAAGTCTGTGGATTTCACAGCCTGCTATGGTCCTTAGTCACCATGACAACCCACATAAAAATTCTGACCAATAGCAGGAAATGAAATACTTTGAGCTCTCTTTTAATGTAATATTTGGGTTATTTAACTATGTTCAGTTTGATTCATAAGACAGTCATAAGGACTGTGCTGAGTTTCATGGTATTAGTTTCATGATAGCATCATATAATCTCCTAGGGTGTCATATTCCCTCAAGAGCTATAAACAGGACTGGGCATGGTGATGGATACCTGTGATTCTAGTACTGAAGGCTGAGGCAAGAGCATGCAGAATTTGAAATCATCGTTGGCTCTATTGCAAGACTCTATACCCCCGGTGGGGATAAATGTTCCTATTCAGCATCCTTTGTAGTTTAAACAGTAAACAAGGTTAAAGAAAGCAGAATGGCTGGGTTTATGTTGAGGTCTTTGATCCACTTGGATTTGAGTTTTGTGCAGGGTGACAGGCTTCGATCTATTTGCATTTTTCTACACACTTTCATCCAGCTATGCCAACACCATTTGTTAAATATACTATCTTTTTTCCATTGAATATTTTGGGCCTCTTTGTCGAAGATCAGGTGTTCATAGGTTTTTGGGTTAATGCCCGGATCCTCAATTCTATTCCATTGGTCCACAAGTCTGTTTTTATGCCAGTACCAGGCTGTTTTTATTACTGTAGCTCTATAGTATAACTTGAAGTCAGGGATGGTGATGCCTCCTGAGTTTCTTTTGTTGAGCAAAATTGTTTTGGCAATCCTAGCTTTCCTGTTATTCCAAATGAAGTTGAGTATTGTTCTTTCAAGGTCCAAAAAATATTGTGTTGGGATTTTGATGGGCAGTGCATTGAATCTGTAGATTGCTTTTGGAAGAATTGCTATTTTTACAATGTTGATCCTACCTATCCAGTCACAGATGACAGCCTATGCTGGAGAGGTTGTGGAGCAAGGGGAACACTCTTCCATTGTTGGTAGGAGTGTAAGCTTGTTCAGCCACTCTGGAATGCAGTATGGCAGTTTCTCAGAAAACTGGGAATCAATCTCCCCAAGAATCCAGCAATACCACTTTTGGGTGTATACCTGAAAGATGCACATTCACACTCCAAAGGTATTAGCTCAACTATGTTCATAGCAGCATTATTTGTAATAGCAAGAACCTGGAAACAACCTAGATGCCCCTCAACTGAGGAAGGGATTAAAAAACTGTAGTCCATCAACACAATAGAGTACTGCTCAGCAGTAAGAAAAAATGATACCCTAAAATTTGCAGGCAAATGGATGGATTTGGAGAATATCCTCCTGAGCAAGGTGTCTCAAACCCAGAAAGATAAGCAGGGGATGTACTCACTCATTAGTGGACTCTGAACAAAAAAAAGCAAAAAGCAAAGCATGTCCAAGCTGCAAACCACAACCCCTGAACAGCTTTGGATCTGAAACACCTGGAAGTGGAACCTTGGATCCCACTCCCTCCAGAGGAACACCTGATTCAGTCTTGATGTAGGGGTGAGGAAACTGAATCTGCCAGGAGTGGATGCTGAACTGAGCAATACTGGAACCTTGGAACCTCCTGCCCATGCTGGGGAGGAGATGGGGAGATGTGGAGAAGAGAGAGTGACTGGAGGGGGTGGGAGGAGGAAGAGACCTTGAATAAGGATATACACGGATAGAAAATGTGAGTTTATTCATAATAAAAAAAAAAGAAAGAAAGAAAGCAGAACCATGCGATGAATGGTGATTCGGCTTAGATCAGCCAGGGATGGTGGTGACAGAAAAATTTTTCAGTGTTCAAAGTTTTAGTCAGTTCCCCAGATCCCAATTACCAAGTAACAGGGAATTTTCCAGTTTACACAGAGATTGGCCAAACCACTTCCAATGTAGCATTTCGCTCTAAGAAAACAATTAAAATGCTGCAGAGCTGATTTCAATAGAATCGTGGGCAGAGAAAAACACGTTCTGGGCTGGAGAGGTGGCTCAGCGATTAAGAGCACCGCCTGCTCTTCCAGAGGACCTGGGTTCGATTCCCAGCACCCACGTGGCAGCTAACAACTGTCTGTAGTTCCAGTTCCAGGCAAACACCAATGCAAATAAATAAATAAATAAAGTTTAAAAAAATTAGAGCTATCTTATAAAAAAAAAAAGAAATGTTAAAAAAAAAAAAAAGAAAAGAAAGACACGTTCTGCCTCCACCACCAAAACACTCCTGTGACCAAAAACAAAGCCACTTTCCTCTTGGATCTAGGAAACTACTTACAAAACAGAGTGGATTGCCTCCCAGAATGAAAGCCTAGTGTTTTATGTAGTTACAGGTAGGAGTGCAGTGGCCACTGACCCAGGTAATGCCAGGAAAGTTTGCTGCAGCTAAAAAACAGCACCATCAATTTCGAAATGGGCAGTAACCCTCAGTGATTAAATTAGCGCCCATGAGATAGCTGATGGACCTGAAGTGCCCAAGTCACAGAACATGCAGGGATCAAAGGTGACAGTCCAGCTGGGAAGGGCAGGTCGCTTGCAGGAGGCTCTTGCCCAGCCGGGGGGGGGGGGGGGTGCAGCCTCAGCTCTCACCAGCCCCAGGAAGGCCGCATACAGGACCGCGGTGGAGAACCAGCACAGCCTCCTCCTGGTCCAGCCACTCCGCCTGGAGGCCGCTGCCTTCTTTTCATTCTGTGCGGGGTCTCGGTCTGGAGGAGGCGCTGCCCAGCAACTGCGGCCCCGAACCCACGGAACTCCACTTCCAACTCCAGCTCGGCCACTGCAGGCTATTATTGCCGCTGCTGCCAAGGTTTTTGGCAGATTCCTCTGGAGCTTGAGTCCTTTCAGGTCGTGAGGTTCCATCCAGTATCATCTTTTCCCAAAGGACAGGCTCTGAAAACTTGGCTTCATGCGTGACTGTGTTGCAAGAGGAAGATAGACAAGCTCCATCTTGCACAAGATGGGAGATCGTGTCATGACAAATAGGCTCAAATCAGCGAGGGCAGATTTTCCAGTTCAAGGAAACATGGTTCCTGGGGAGGATGCTGGTCGCTGTCCAGTCCCATCTCACCTGTCAGAACCACAGGCACAGCTGACTGATGGATGCGTGGTGGAGAAATTTGGAAGTGCAGCTTCAGGACAGGCAGGCCTTTCATTCCAGCATTTGGAATTCTAAGGCAAGAGGGTAACAGTGGAAGACGGTTACACAAGAAGAGCCAGTCTCAACAATAAAAGGAAAAGGTGTGGATATTGGAGGTTCTCTGCGACTTTCCAAGCCCACAGACACAGGAGCCATTTAGCACCCCCCACTCCTCACCCCCACCTCTGCCATGCCCTGGAACTCTCCAGCACCTCCAAGGGAAGAAAAATGACTCACGGTCCAGCATATGCACAGTGAACCAAGTCAATGGTTAGTGCAGATAGTAACCAGTAGTTATGATCAGAGCAAGGTAAATGCTCCCTTCTCACTGTGGCCAAGATGGCAGAGAACAGTACAATCCAGTATGAAATGGAATGCCTGATATATTGGCAAATGAGGGCCCCAGAAAAAGTAAGAACAACACAACCAAATTCTGCTCTGGAACAGATTCCATGTCCCAAATGTTAGTGACGAATGTAGGGCCCAGAGCTACTTGACTACACAACTGCCATGACAGGTTTAATGAAAGCCAGCAAGACAGCAGGCCCTTGCTGGAACCAAGAGGTGTCATCAAGGGCCCATGAGTGGACACCACATAGGAAAGAGCCAGCACCTAAGGGGAAATACCTGACATTCCAAACACTCCCTTCCTGGAATAGGGACATTAACAATAGAACAGATAGTCTCCAGGTACACATCTGTTGATATGCTAGTATAGACAAACCTTAACAACCATGGCTAAATGTTGAAACATCCCTAGAATTCAGAGCAGCCAATGAATTCATAACAGCTACCCCTAGCCTGAGCCTAGACCAATCCTAGGACTGTAAGCCTATAGCACTAAAACCCCTAAGGACCCCCTCCCAAATAAAACCCTTGCCTCCTGCTGTTCAGAGTCCCTCCTCTACCACCTTGTCAGTCAGACAGGATAACCTGAGCTAGCTCATCAATAAAGAGACTCAGACCTGGTCTCCTGGTGCTTTTTGGGGGGAGGAGAGAGATGGGGTCTAGACTCTGGGTTACCAAAGATAGTACACGAAAAATTTACATATCCTATTCAACAAGCATTTGTGGGATGGACAGAATGTAAGACCAAGAAATGCCAGGTGTGGACAATGCATCTGGACACACGGGAATTTTGGAACACCTCTTAAAGAGCAAATTCTCTGGGCTCCTTCTGTTCCCCTGATGACCTGGACAGCATGGGCTTGAGCTTCTACCCTGAAGTTTGAGCTTAGTTTTGTCAACTGGACACAAAGTAGAGCCACCTGGGAAGAGGACAAACTGAGGAACTGCCTCCATCAGACTGGCTTGTGGGCATGTGGGGGGGGCATCTTGAGATGACTGAGTGGGCAGTGTCACCCCGTCAGTGGTCATGCGGATAAGGAAGCAAGCGATGAAGACAATGAGCAGCAGTGACGGTGTAGGATCCGGGGAGAACTGTGTAGCTCCAAAGAGGTCTGTGTAGACTCTGAGACTGTGTAGCAGAAACAGTGAAAACATCCTGAGATGCTCCACCACTCAGCTCCTCAGCCCCAGACATTTTACTTTCAAGACCAGCTAATCTTGACCTTAGTCAATTCTTTTAAAAAATCTCCAGTTCTAATATCAGTTCCTTGCATTGGGCCAAATGAAAGAGCTCTTGAATTTCTGGATTTAGAAAGACCTCAAAATGAAGTAATCCTTGCAGCTGGCAGTCTGCAAAGAGTGAAAATGCTGTTCTCCGAAACGGACGGCTGTTCAGAAATGAACTCACAGTGAGAAGATGAAATTAATTGTATTGCCAAGACCTGCGTTCTGTGTTGGTCAGCTGCTGCTGCTTCTAATCCACACAGCAACAGCTGTGGCATTTCTAATATAGATCCAACCATTGAAGGGACATCAGAGGGCATTTCTATTGTAGATGCAACTACATTAACAGATTAATCGGAATACAACTCTAGAAAAGGAACGCAATGAATGTGAGGGAAATGAGATGATCATGTATCCAATCCCTTAGCATTCTCACTGCTTAATAGTCGAATCCTGTGAGCTGCTAGATGAAACTCAGCTCTCGATAGGTCTCAACAATTGCAAATATTGCAAACTTCAGGTAGAGATGAGGTATGGAGAAACTCTGATAGAGAAATACGGGCGTAGAACTGTGGCCTAGTGCGCTTTTCTGTTGCCATGGAAAGCACCATGACCAAAAGCAACATGGGGAGGAAGGATTTAGTTCTCCACTCTACAGTTCATCCCTGAGGGAAGCCAGGGCAGGAGCCTGGAGCAGAGACGGAAGCAGGGACCGTGGAATGCTGCTCTCTGTCTTCATCGCTTGCTTCCTTATCCGCATGACCACTGACGGGGTGACACTGCCCACTCAGTCATCTCAAGATGCCCCCCCCACATGCCCACAAGCCAGTCTGATGGAGGCAGTTCCTCAGTTTGTCCTCTTCCCAGGTGGCTCTACTTTGTGTCCAGTTGACAAAACTAAGCTCAAACTTCAGGGTAGAAGCTCAAGTCCATGCTGTCCAGGTCATCAGGGGACAGAAGGAGCCCAGAGAATTTGCTCTTTAAGAGGTGTTCCAATATTCCCGTGTGTCCAGATGCATTGTCCACACCTGGCATTTCTTGGTCTTACATTCTGTCCATCCCACAAATGCTTGTTGAATAGGATATGTAAATTTTTCGTGTACTATCTTTGGTAACCCAGAGTCTAGACCCCATCTCTCTCCTCCCCCCAAAAAACACCAGGAGACCAGGTCTGAGTCTCTTTATTGATGAGCTAGCTCAGGTTATCCTGTCTGACTGACAAGGTGGTAGAGGAGGGACTCTGAACAGCAGGAGGCAAGGGTTTTATTTGGGAGGGGGTCCTTAGGGGCTTCAGTGCTATAGGCTTACAGGCCTAGGACTGGTCTAGGCTCAGGCTAGGGGTAGCTGTTATGAATTCATTGGCTGCTCTGAATTCTAGGGATGTTTCAACATTTAGCCATGGTTGTTAAGGTTTGTCTATACTAGCATATCAACAGATGTGTACCTGGAGACTATCTGTTCTATTGTTAATGTCCCTATTCCAGGAAGGGAGTGTTTGGAATGTCAGGTATTTCCCCTTAGGTGCTGGCTCTTTCCTATGTGGTGTCCACTCATGGGCCCTTGATGACACCTCTTGGTTCCAGCAAGGGCCTGCTGTCTTGCTGGCTTTCATTAAACCTGTCATGGCAGCTGTGTAGTCAAGTAGCTCTGGGCCCTACATTCCTCCCTCACAAGTACTAATGACAGGACCCAATCATGGGTCTTGCCTGCCCAGTGTTCAAGGTAATGGGACTTCAAAACTATTAGCTAACAGTTTTCTAGGCAGTGACATTTGAATCTATTGCCATTGTTTAGGCTCTGTAGTTCTGATCTTTGAGAACAACCAGATTTGTATAGAAACAGTCCCGGGGCTGGAGAGATGGCTCAGCGGTTAAGAGCACTGTCTGCTCTTCCAGAGGACCCGGGTTCGATTCCCAGCACCCACATGGCAGCTAACAACTGTCTGTAGTTCCAGTTCCAGCCAAAACACCAAGGCAAATAAATAAATAAATAAAGTTTAAAAAAAAAAAACAGGTCTTAAAAAAAAAAGTCTTTAAAAAAAAAAAAAAAAAAAAAGAAACAATCCCATGGCCATATAATACCTCTTTGATTCTTCACAAAGAAGGCCAAGTATCCAATTTTCTATTAGCTCAAAGGGCATTATAGGCAGCCATTTTGTTCCCCATGCCAGAAAGTTTTCCTTTAACTTAGCATTTCAACCTATTATGGTCAGAGAACACAGGATGACACATTCTCTCTATAACTGCTTCAAGCTGACATTGTTGTTCAGGGCTCAATAAGGCCAGTCAAAGACGTGACAATGGGGCATTTGTAGCTGTAGAGAGAGGGAACAATCACATTTCTAGGACTGGTCTACCTTGGCTTTCAGCAAGTCCAGAGCTAGTAGATCGTTGGAGCAGGTTGTGAACCAAGTGGAAATCTGTTGAGACAAGTTTAAACTAGGAACAGAAGTTAAAATTTATGTATTTATTTAGAACTTTTAGGCCCATAGTCTTAGCAAGGGAAAGGCAGTAGTCTCAAGACCAGAAGAGAGAAATAAACCATCCTGAGAAATTGATAGGAGGGGAAACTTAGGCTGTACTTAGCTGGAGTCCTTTTGACCTCTGTGAAGTAGATCCAAGTTTTATGATTCTCTCAATTCTCTGAAGCTTAGACAAATTTTTAGTTTATAAAAGGAAATAAAAGTTTTAGATATATTTGTATTACCAGTCTGCCAAGAGACCTTGTAGCTTTAGAAAAAGCAAGGCTTTATTTTATATATAAAATGAGCTAGTAAGCTATCTATAGCCTTGCAGAAGCATCTGGTTCTCTGATGCTGCCAAGCTAACAAATTTATAGCTAGCCTAGATGCCAATACTTGGAGAAATCTGAGAAGGATAAATTATACCTGAATGCAGACCAAGCAGCTTCCAAATCTATTAAAAGTGACAGAGACCAGTCTATACCCAGTTAGTCATACTTGGGTCTCCACATCACTGGAGGCAGAAGTATCAGAACAGCATCGATCTTTAGCTGCCAGGCCTATAAGGTGGGAGTTTTTCCCATGGAAGAGAGACATAAAAAAAAAAAAAAAGAAGACTGATTCTATTTTGTCCAGGCAAAAGAGTACAATCAGTTCTCCAGTGTCCTGCTGCTTGTCTACAGTCTGGGCTGGGTCCCGGCAGCAGACGTTGCACTAGATCATCTTGCCCAGGTCAGTACCACCACAATCCAGGCGGATCTTGGTGCCTTGTAATCTTCTTTGGGACACCTTGGGTCACTGTGTTAGCATTATCCACATCAAAAAGATATTTGGACTTCTGCTAGATGGAATCCAGTGATTAGAGCTCAGAGATAAATCCTGATCCCGACCATAAATGCAGCCATCGCAGCTGTGTGTAATGGTTGGCTGTTGTCAGTAGCAGAAATATCAAAGAATATTTAAAACATTTCTGTTTCAGCTTCATGCTTGCAACAAAATTTATGAACACATCAAAAAACACAGACAAAACTTTCCAACAAAACAAGCACACACAACATTTTTGAGAAATAGACATAACTTCCCAACAAGATAAACAAAACTTTCCCATCCAGAAATAGAACCAGTCAGGTAGACAACATCTTGCTACATTATTACAACAAAGATGTGGTAGCTTCAGTGTGCTGTCCAGCCATTTTTCTCTTCAGCATGCCAAGCACAAACCTAGCCTCTTTGGCCATTGCCTGTACTCCCAGCCAGAGAATAAAGGAGCCAGGAAGGAGGGAAGCAGCCCACGTTTCCCATCCTTCCCAGCAGCACCTGCTTCTTTTCAATGAAACACAGAAACATAATTATGACACAGACAGTTCCACCTATGAGATGGCATATCTGGCAGGAGCAACCTGAGAGTCCTTTTCAACCAAAGAGACCCTCTGTTCTTTCTGCTGGCCATGTACAGTTTTTATCTGGAGTCATAGCACACACATACACATACACATACACACACACACACACACACACACACACACGTCTAGGCATTAAACACTCATATTATGGACACATTACTCATATATATTTATACTTTCATATAGGTAGGACATTTCAACCAGAAGGAAAAGAAAACTTTTCTCAGGGAAACAGTGTCAAACTTAAAGATTCTAGAATAAGAGTCTACAGTTTTCGTAAGTCAGGAAAAGAACAAACAAAATTATAACACCTAAGACGGCAAAACAGTTCTCCTGGTACCTGGAGACAAAACCAAAACTAAGACAAAAGAAGATCCAAAGGGCCCATTTAGTAAACACAAAATACAGGAAAGCAGACACAGAACACACAGAAAACACAAAGCAGACACAGAAATCTCACCAGCCAGCTTCACGCTGTACTGACGGAGTCCCAGTGGGCTTGAGGAGAAGAGTAGGAAGCAGAGGTTTAAGCCAAAGTGAGGGAGAGTGAATCATGTCCTCCCAGGTAGAAATATAGGCCCCTGGTCAAGGTATTCAGGTCTTTATTTTTTCCTATAATGGGGAGATCAAAAATGTCCTCTGGGGACCAGTTAGTCTGAAGGTTGGGGTATTCCAGCTTACACAAAGACCTGAGGTGTCCTTGTTTCAGCCTGTTCATACTAGCATGATGCTTGTGATTTTTAAAGTCCTTAAAATGATTCGGGAACATTTTTAAGGGAGTAAGATGACTATTAGCTTGGCCCACAATTTTAAAATCGCTCTAGCTACCACAAGGGGACAGACACAGTAAAACATTCACATAGATAAAGATGACATGACAGATGGCCATGCACAGACTTTAAGTAAGACCTAAGTCTAACACCCCATGGTCACAACTCACCTAGCATCTTTAGAGGTGTCGGGGGAATCCCCCTCAGAAGGGTCTCCTGACTCACCTGCACTGTCTTGAAATATTTTGCAGTTCCCCAGCCTGCAATCCACCAAGGTGTCTGCTTAGATCTCCTGCAGGCTTTACAGAAAGAGCTCTATTACCAGATACAGAAACCAGACTTTGCCCAGGCAGAAACAGAAAGTTACCTGCTGATGAGTGTCTTCAGGCTCAACAGAGGGTGGTTGTGGTGGGCCTGGGGATCCTGGATGAGCCCCCAAATGTTGTGCCCATAGTCCAGACCCCTCCAAAAACCACCAAGAGACTGGGTACAATGCAACAGCAAAGAGTATCTTTTTTTTTCTTTCTTTTTTTTTCATTATTTATTTTGTATTTATCATAAAAACAGTAAAATGAATTTAAAATGATGAAAAGTTAACAATAACTATAAAGAAGATAAAAATCAAAAGCATGACTTATCAAGGGTGATAATGCAAATAAGATTGCTATACATATATTTACTTTGTGTTCAGCTTTCCCTCTGAATTTTTTTTTTCATCCCTGTATATCCTTATTCAAGGTCCCTTCCGCCTCCCACCACATCTGGTCATTTTTCTTCTCTGCAACTGCCCAACCCCTCCCTGGGCAGGGAGCAGACAGTCCTATCGTCCCACTGACCCAATAATGCTTAGATCAGTCTCCACTCCTGGCCAAATCCAGTTTTGTCCCCCCTCCCTCAAGAGTGAGTCAGGTGTTCCTATAGTTGGAATGGGGTCCGAAGGGTCAGTCCAGGGTGTTTCTGATCCCAAGCTGTTCAGTGGTTGTGGTTTGCCACTTGGACACGCTTGGCTTTTTTTCTTGTTTGTTTGTTTAGAGACCATTAATGAGTGAGTACATCCCCTGCTTATCTCTCTGAGATTGTGATACCTCGCTCAGGAGGATATTCTCCAAATTCATCCATTTGCCTGTGAATTTTAGGATATCATTTTTTCTTACTGCTGAGTAGTATTCCATTGTGTAGATGTACCACAGTTTGTTAATCCATTCTTCAGTTGAGGGACATCTAGATTGTTTCCAGGTTCTTGCTATTACAAATAATGCTGCTATGAACATAGCTGAGCTAATACCTTTGTAGTGTGAATGTGCCTCTTTAGGGTATACACCCAGAAGTGGTATTACTGGGTCCTTGGGGAGTTTGATTCTCAATTTTCTGAGAAACCGCCATATTGCATTCCAAAGTGGCTGAACAAGCTTACACTCCCACCAACAATGGAGGAGTGTCCCCCTTGTTCCACATCCTCTCCAACATAGGCTGTCATCTGTGCCTTTTATCTTAGCCAATCTAACAGGTGTTAGGTGGTATCTCAAACTTGTTTTGATTTGCATTTCTCTGATGGCTAAAGATGAAGAGCACTTTTTCAGGTGCCTTTCAGCCATTCGTAGTTCCTCTGCTGAGAATTCCCTTTTTAGATCTGTACCCCATTTTTTGATACGGTTATTCAAGGTTTTGGGCTCTAAATTCTTCAGCTCTTTATATACCTTAGAGATCAGTCCTCTATCACTTGTAGGGTTGGTGAAGATCTTTTCCCATTCTGTAGGCTGTCGTTTTGTCCTATTGACAGTGTCCTTGACTTTGCAGAAGCTTCCTAGCTTCAGGAGATCCCACGTATTGATTGTTGGTCTTAGTGTCTGTGCCACTGGTGTTATATTTAGGAAGTGGTTGCCTGTGCCAATTTGTAGAAGTATATTTCCCACTTTCTTTTCTATCTTTGATCTACTTGGATTTGAGTTTTGTGCAGGGTGACAGGCTCGGATCTATTTGCATTTTTCCGCACACTTCCATCCAGCTATGCCAACACAATTTGTTAAAAATACTATCTTTTTTCCATTGGATATTTTGGGCCTCTTTGTCAAAGATCAGGTGTTCATAGGTTTTTGGGTTAATATCTGGATCCTCAATTCTATTCCATTGGTCCACAAGTCTGTTTTTATGCCAGTACCAGGCTGTTTTTATTACTGTAGCTCTATAGTATAGCTTGAAGTCAGGGATGGTGATACCTCCTGAGGTTCCTTTGTTGAGTAAGATTGTTTTGGCAATCCTGGCTTTCCTGTTATTCCAAATGAAATTCAGTATTGTTCTTTCAAGGTCCAAAAAATATTGTGTTGGGATTTTGATGGGCAGTGCATTGAATCTGTAGATTGCCTTTGGTAGAATTGTCATTTTTACTATGTTGATCCTACCAATCCAGGAACATGGGAGAGCTTTTCATTTTCTGATATCCAAAGAGTCTCTTTATTGACAAGCTAGCTTGGGTCATGCATATATGCATGCTTGGGATAAAGTCTAGGGTCTAGGATCTATATAAAATGAGCTAGTAAGCTATCTATAGCCTTGCAGAAGAATCTACTTGTCTGATGCTGTCAGGCTGACAAAGTTAAGCTAGCCTAGCTTCAATACTTGGTGAGAACTGAGAAGAATAAATTATACCTGAGTGCAGACTGGTTAGCTTCTCAATCTTATATAAACCAGTGTGAATTGGGTGAGGCCTGGCTAGCCTCCAGGCCCTTAGGGGCTTCTAGGGCCTACACATCTCATGCTGAATACTTGGATTAAAGAAGATGCACCAGCACACCTGTGCTGTTGCTTAGTTTTTACACTAGCAAAAGAAAAAGTCTTATATTTTCAAAAGTACATTTATTTGGGTGTGGGGCATTTGAGTATTTACACACACATATGAGTGCACCTTGCCACAGTGTGCACATGTAGGTCAGAGAACAACTTGAGGGTGTCAGTCTCACCTTTCACCCTGTGGGTAATGGAATTAAAATCATGTCTGGCTTAAAAATCATTGTCTTTACCTGTTGAGCCATACCCCAGCCCAGAAGAGCTCATTTGTGCAAGGTTGTGTGATCACGCTGCTCATGCATATGAATGATACTTGCTTATGCATATGCATGATGCGCCACACTGTGTATGCATGAGAGGCTATGTCTGACTGCCAGGGTGTATGCCTACCACAGGACTCTGTGAACACCTGTGCCGCAGTAGTCACCAGACTTTTTGGTGCCTTTTGAAGGGGTGGACTACTTTTGGTGCAGAGCACAGGAGAGCCTTAGCCATCCATAAAGCTAATTAATGGCAGCTTCCCACCAGCAATGTTGCCATCTCAAAGTCAGTGTCAAGAACAAATTTGAAGAGCTCTAGCAGACCCCAACCTTGACAGGGTTTGCTTCTCCCTTGGCCTTGCTAAACCTGTCCTACATTCCTACATTGCTAAAGCTAGACACCAAGATCTAGCCCCTAGACCACTTCCTCCTCCTGAGGCTGACCACCAAAAGCTCCCTTTGGTTGTCCTAATTAACATGCCCAATCAAAATAAACAAACCCTAACAGGGTTTCAGAATTGATTTTTGCCACTTTGGTCTCCTCTCTATCCAGAGGCTGACCTTTGTCCCCTGGGGCAAATATCCCTTCCCTTCTCCCTTGTCCCCTTTCTCTGCTTCCTTCCTCTTCCTCCTCATCCTCTCTCTCCTGTCTTTGTCTCTTATTCTCTGCCCTTTGTCCCTCAGGGACAAATAAATCTCCTTTGTGCTGAAAACTTGGTCTTGGGGAGTGGTATACCAACCTGGATCTTTCAGAATTTGATTCAGTTCAATCAAACTTATTGGACATTTTTCCTAGCCTGTCATAGTTTTCCCTGTTTATCAATATTATTTTAATGATTTTATTATTATTGCGTGTTCATGTATGATACATGTGAAGGTCAGGACAATTTGGGGGAGTTGTTCCCTCACCTTAGGATCCTCAGTTCACACTCAGGTTCTTAAAGATGTTTTTCTGCTGAGAGGTCTCACGGGCACCTACAGCTGTCTTTGTCTTCTGTTCATAGCTTATGTCTGACATGCTCAAACGACTGTAAATCAGTATGTTATTTTTAGACTTTCACTTGTTCAGTGATAGGTCCTCAGAAAGCTGTTTCATTCACTCATCTTGAACTTGAATTTTTAAAATTTAGCATATTTATTTTCTTAACCTTTAACCCTGTTTGGGTTAAAGTGATGCTGACATCACTTTGGTAAGTTAAAGATTGTAGTTTACCTGAATCAATCTTATTTTGATCAGATGTTGAAAATCTTCATTGCTTTTTTTTATATGAAATAAATATTTTTTCTAGATATTGGATATATTTATAACTTTATAGATGAGTCCTTGGACTATCTTTTTATAAACATAGAGATATTAAACCCATATTTATTAGTTTGATACATTAAAGGATACTAAAAGTATGATAAAATAACAAATAAAAATGTACACAAATGATACACTAAAGTGTATGAGAATGATGATATAATATGAAATGCAAAATCAATGAGTTATATCAATATGGGTGTGCTACTAACATGTGTTTCAGAAATTCTGTAAAATCCTTAGAAATATAACGGCCATAAGTATAACACTAGTAGTTATAGTTCTAATTGTTACTTTGTTACTTGAAGCAGGGGCTCATTTATTCCACAACAGCTTTGAACTCCATATGCAGCTGAGGATGATCTTGAAGTTCTGATTCCACTGCCCTCTACCTCCTGAGTGCAGATATGCTTACAGGCATTTGTGCTGGGGTTAGACCTCAGGCCCTCTGTGTGCCAGCAAGTGCTCCATCAACCCTGCTACCACCCAGCCCTGACTTGTCACCTTTAAGTGTTATATCAAGAGTCAGACCTAGGAGCCCTCTTCATAGTCCTAGCTAACCAAGAGGCTGGAGTAAGAAAATCAACTGAAGCCAGGGGTTCAGGTCAACATGGGCAGCATAGCGAGACCCATCTCATAGTATTGTATGCAACAAACACAATGAACTTTTCTTGCCTAAAGCATTACTATTTTACTAAAATCTCAAATGATCTTTAAACCCAACCATTTTATGTAGTTGGAAGTTTCTGTCAGTCCCACATGGCCCTGCAACCACTTATAAAATAATTGACTCTGAGGTACATTTTGCCTGGCTACAGACCAGTCAGCATTTTATTAAAACAGTATGAATGACAAATCTTTATAGTATACAAGAGCATTATCCCACAGCACTTCCCTCTTTTTTCTTTTCAAAACAAGAACACTGAACCTAATCTTATTTGTTTATCCTTTTCCCTGACTACTATTCATAACAATTTGTAACCATCACTCTAAACAAAAACAATCATCCATGATCCATTTTTACAGAATGTAGGCATAGTTCTCTAGACTACTTTCTGCTAATTGGGGGCACTGGTAATCTTATGGGGACCCAAAGAAAATTTAGTATTATGGTCAAGTCTTGACTGGAGTAGTCTGTGAGACTTGGATTATCTTAGCCACCAGCCTCAAAGCTGTTCTAGATGCAGAACTCAGAGGAAACTGCAACAAGATGTGCCACTGGTATTGTTTTAATAAAATGCTGATTGGTCAGTAGCCAGGCAGAAAGTATAGGCAGAACAACCAGACTAAGAGAATACTTGGTAGAGAAAAGGCAGAAACACAGATGCAGAGGAAGCAAGAGGAGAATGCTGGACTGAGAAAAGGTACCAAGCCACATGGCTAAACATAGATAATTTATGGGTTAAGTGTAAGAGCTAGTTAGTAATGTGCTTTAGCCCAGCATTTAGTAATCTACTAAATCTCTGAGTCAATTATTTGGGAAGCAGATGCCTGGTATTTGAGAGTTTCTAGTGGGACAGAAACTTCCTACTACCATCTTAAGTCTTGTCATTGGCAGTTGGTTGTTTAGTATGAAAGGACAGTCATAGGAAGGACTATCAAGGTCCAGTGGCCTGAGTAAAAATTCTCAACTTCTAAGGAAGAAACCAGTGGCTCATAAATATCAAGCTGATGTTTAACCCAGGGCCAAGCACAATGAGAATTAAGAAAGTGCTCAGGAAAAGACTTGGCAGATTTTTGTGCTAAGTTAGTCAGTGGTAAAATTACATGGTATGCAAATTGAAGGAATTCCGTGGTGTATTGGGCCAAGTCCAATCGCTTGCATTTAGTATGCAAGACTAAGCTCAAGAACTTGAGAGGATGCAAATCCATTGCTAAGAGTGGTCCCAGGGCCACTCACTTTTAACTCTCTAAGGTCACAGTTACCAAGGGACAAAGGGATGTTATCACCATAAAAGGTACTTCTTGCTTTGTGCTTTGCTCCAAGAAAAACTGAAGGCTCAATGTAAATAAGATTATTGTAGGGAGTGAGACATCATCCTGGTTTTACTGCCTAATGAACTATGTGATCTGGCAAATGTCACTTCCCCTATGGGGCCTATTTTTCAACTGTGAAATTAAGTTAGCTAGATCTGGTCATGGCCCAGTTCTTACTCTCAGGGAGGCTCATTTCTGTGTAAGTCTGGGGTGGTAAGGGCCATTGGTACACACTGGCACCACCCCCCACCATGTTGTACAGAAAATGAGTAAGGTTTGCTGCAGCTGGAAAATACTGGGATAATCAAGTTCACATTTGATTAGAATTGTAGCCATTTTCCTGTTGATGAAACCACAGCCAATGCTGCACAAAGGCCCACAATGTGCAGGTGGTCAAAAGCAGGTCTCACTGGAATGCTAGGTCCCCTGCAGGAGACTGGCACCCCAGCCCGGGAGGGGTACAGCCTTGGCTCTCACCATCCCCAAGAAGGCAACATTCAGTACTGCAGTAGAAAACCAGCACAGCACTCTTCCGGCTTGTCCACGGGACACGGCCTGGCGCCCGTTCTTCCCTGGGGTCTCAGCCTGGAGGAAATGCTGCTCAATTCTCTGTCGTGGGTCTAAAACCTTTTCCCAAGTATTTAAGGCATCAGCATGGCACTGCAACAGGGTATGGTCATCATAAGTTGTCTGAATTGCTACATTGGCAAACTGGCCTTCCCCAAGAGTTCCCTGGAGTTGTTAACATTTCCAGTTTGATCCCGATATTCCAAGGCTCTAGCCTCTTTCCTAAACTAATTACTCCACTGTAAGCTTTGACTAGTATCCAACACTGTGGTTGCCAAACACTTCTGGTTAGAAATTACCCAATTCTGTGTCAACCATGAATTTATGAATTGCTTCACGAAAGATGAGGGTACACCACATGTCACTATGGCTTCCTTTATTGCTTTTAGATTCTGCATATGGATAGGTTCATAATTATTACCCACATTGTTGGAAGCCTTTCCACATATTTTCTTGGTCTCTAATGTGACTGGGAATAGTGTCGGTGGAGTACGGGGCAATCCCCTCATTGTAACCATCTTAGGTAGAGCATCCTCCCTACTGTAATATCTTTTAAGAGGAGGTTCTGGGTTGTTCTGGGCAGATGTTGCCTCAGAATCTTTTTCTATTATCACTATATGATCCTCATGATCTTGAAACCTAGAGGTCATGATCTTTTCCAATGTTTAAAGGTCCTGGATAAATGACCCTTCTAATGATTTTATAGAATCAAAAATTCTCTCATTCTCTACGTCTACATGTTTTACTAGCTTCTCATTCTCTTCTTGGACATGTTTTGCTAGTTTTCTAATTTCATCGTCAATATAAAGCCTGCATTCCTCTCTAGCCAACCTAGATCTCTCCTATATGGAGGAAGCGAGCTTCTTAATGGCCTCATCTATGTAAAGCCTACCATCCTCTTGTGTTTTCTTAGAAGTCGGGGATGGTGATGCCTCTAAGGAATTTTTGTTGAGAAAAATTGTTTTGGTAGTCCTGGCTTTCTTGTTATACCAGATGAAATTGAGTATTATTCTTTCAAGGTCTGTAAAAAATTGTGTTGGAATTTTGATAGGAATTGCATTGAATCTGTAGATTGCTTTTGGTAGGATTGCCATTTTTACTATGTTGATCCTACCTATCCAGGACATGGGAGATCTTTCAATTTTCTGATATCCTCTTCAATTTCTTTCTTCAGTGATTTAAAGTTTTTGTCAAATAGATCTGTTACTTCTTTGGCTATAGTTACTTCAAGGTATTTAATGCTATTTGCAGCTATTATAAAGGGTAATGTTTCTCATTTCTTTTTCAGCCCCTTTATCTTTAGTGTATAGGAGGGCTACTGATTTCTTTGAGTTAATCTTGTATCCTGCTACATTGCTGAAGGTGTTTATCAGCTGTAGAAGTTCCCTGTAGAGTTTTGTGGATCACCTATGTATACAATCATATCATCTACAAATAGAGATAGTTTCACTTACACTTCTATTATCCAATCCTGCGGCCACACAGTCCCCTTCCCCTTTATAGTCAAGCATCATTACTAAGGGTTGCTATGTCCTTTTAATCATTCCAAAATAGTACTGCCCAGGGCCTTGCTTTGGAACAAGATTTAGCTCTGGGAAAGGCAGCTTTCTCCAGGTGCTGTGGCTGTTCTCTGAATCCTGTTTGGCTTCTCCCTGACCTGGTTAAGAAAACAAAGTAGGCTGAGCAGCATCCCCAGAAATACCCACTGGAAGTTTTAGGCTTAAAAACTCACATGATGGACACTTCATATGGCTTCATGTTCAAACTGTAAAATTTTTGTTAGAATTTACTGTTATATTTGGGGAGGGGGATTCAGAATTGGTCTGCTGAGGAGGCTCTGCTGATGAAGCTTGCTGTCTAGCCTCATTACCTGAGCGTGATCCCCAGAACCCACGGGGAAGGAGATAACCACTTCCACAGCGCTGTGCTGACCACATCTGCACCACACACAAGCACACACACACACACACACACACACACACACACACACACACACTCACTAAAATTGAAAGAAATCTAAAGTTCCCTTAAATATTTCTTAACCCTGGGATACAAAACTAGATGAAATAGCAAGAAGGGAAGGAAGGCTTTTTGAGTATTTACTGCACCCAGACACAACTGTAGATAGATGCTCTTTTCATCTTATCCTATTTTGATGGCCTTCCTGGGAATCAGTTCTGTTTTTTCATATGGTGGCATCTTGTAATTTCTTTTCCACCAAATCCAATTCTCTCTCAGCTTCAGGTTTGGACTATTTAAGTTCTTGTCACCAGTTAAGGTTTTGAACAAATTATCCAGTTCATCAATTTTTATTTCATAGTGGGTCATAACTTGACAATGTCTCCTAGAAATTTTTGAAAATCATTAAGTGTCTTCAATCTATCTCTCCTGATTTGAACCTCTTGGGAGCTCAATTTTTTGTTGGCCTATTTTGTATCATAAATAATTAACAAGCATGCTTGTTAAATAAATAATTAAATAATTAAACCCACGCATGCTTGGGTTTAAGAGGAGAGAGCCACATTCCAACTGCAAGGCCAGTTTTAATTTTCAATTGAACTGGGACAACAAAAAGACCATTTGCATCAAATGTCGTTAGAGAAAAGCAGAAGCAAACATTTGGGAAGATTTATGAAATGTTATCCTGTTGAGGATGTGATACGCTAATAGACCATTTCTTGGGACATTTTTTCTGGATGATTTTCCTTTTTCTTCACATGTCTCATTTATCTAATGGTCTTCAGATTTCTTAGCTGGATGTCTTTATTCTGAAAAACAAAAGGAAAACTTTTTCCAACCCTAACTTTCAGGAGGTTCCCTTTTGGCAACTTATATGTGATCAAATAAAAAGTGTTTATTAGTTGTATCATCTCTTCTAGTCAAGAGTTTTCTCTTGTTCAAATTGAATCTTTATTGATTTTGATTTATGGTTTCTCCTGAAATTTTTTCGTTATTTCTTTATGACTAGTCTATCATCCAGATTAGTATGTTTTTAAAAAAAATACTGATTCTTTAGACATTAGGTTCTTTAGTTGCTCTGGAAAGGCATTTTCTCTACCATGACAGAAAAAGACTGAACTGAATTTGATGGGGGCAGTGTGTGTGTGTGTGTGTGTGTGTGTGTGTGTGTGTGTGTGTGTGAGAGAGAGAGAGAGAGAGAGAGAGAGAGAGAGAGAGAGAGAGAGAGACCCCTCTCAGGGTGTTTTATGTCAGCAAAGTCAAAGGATTACCTTGTCTGTTCCTTCATGATCTACATTTGTTAGTTTAATTTCTAACTTTGACATATCTTCAGCATAATTCAGAAGGAAGAGACATTTTGTTGAGATTATTCTTAGCAGAATCATTGTTTCTAGGAATACTCTGTTTACAGTCCCTTTGTAAGTGACCTTATTTGCTGCAATTGAAACATTTAAAAGTTTAATTTTCTTCAAACCTCTGAAAATCACCTCTCTTATCTAAGCATCATCATACTTATGAGATTTAATATTAATTGCCTCTCAGATCCATTGTTCTATGGGTGCTTTAATGGCCTAATTATCCTTTTGCATTGTGCATTAGCATTTTTTTTTTTTAAAAAAAACAGATTCAATTTGTCTAGGCTCTGAATTTGGTATCATTCTATTTACTGCTGAAGTCAATCTTTGTAAGAAATCATTGAAGGTTTCTTTTGAGCCCTAAATAACTTTTGTAAATGAATCAATTTCTTCTTTTCTGTTTCTTCAATTATGTCTCAAGCATTCAAGACTGTCATTTGGCAAAAAATCAGGGTGTAGTTATCATACGAAGATTGCCTAAATTCATTAGCATAATATCCTCCCCAAGAAATTGGTCCTGGGAAATTTCAGTACCTCTTTCCCTACTTTGTTATTCAATAGAGTTAGCCTCATTCTTCCACCAAGTCCAACTTTATAATTGGGAACCAGCCTCTAAGACTGCTGTAATCTGTCTAGTCTGTCCAATCTGTAGGAATAAGTTTATTACAATTTGACCATGAGTTTAACAACTAATTTACAAAGGGTGAGTTCACGTCATAAGAGGCTATTGCTTCCTTGAATTTCTAACATTTGCACAGGAGTCCATTTTAGCTCTTAAATAATCTGAGGGATTTCTATCACCTGGAAACTCCTGTAAGGTTACTAGATAAATTAAGATTGGCTGTTTTGAAAGCCGTAGGCTGTTTTCTCTGTAGCCTTATAAGGCAATGTTGAGATTGGTTCTTTTTAAAATTCCTCTGCCTGGGTCTGAATATTTCTATGATATGTTTTAACCAGATTTTCTAATACTTGTATCTTGACATTCATATCAACCAACTTGGCACTTATATAAACCAGCTTTTTTGGGCTAAACCAAGAATAATCAATCTGATAATGTTGATAGTTGACATTACATACATCCCATCTAAGTTAATTATCCTCTGCTTTAATTATTCCATTTTCATACTGTCTACCATATTATCAAACTCCTTTCATTATAATAGTGTTTCTCACTTTTTAATGTAGAAAAATTTTTCTTCTGTGTTTTTTTAAAATTAATTATTCTCTTAAAAAATCCCAATTGATTCACCAAATTGGTTAATAATGATTATCCAGATGAGGGTAAACTGAGGCAGCTACCTAGTGTGGCAGCAACCTGAGGAGGGGGGCATATGAAAGCCATAACCCACTGGGAGAGGAAACCTGATGTCTAAATATTGTAACCAGGGGCGTGGGGAAAAACACATATGGTGGGAACTGCCTAAACAGCAGAGCTGGCTGATGCTGAGAAGCTAACTCTGAAAGGAAAACGTAGCTGGTAGGACTGTCTCTGCTAGTGGCAGCAAAGTCACAGGCAAACAAACACCTTTTTTTTTGTGAATTTGTGCTCCAAAAGTTGGGTGCCAGATGTTGCATTGAAAGACCCTCAGAGACCCCAGCCCCAAGAACTAACACAGAAATCGCAGGCTGTAATTAGCAAGAGGTTATTTTAATACACAGGCGCCTGCGGGCGATCAGCAGCTTCAGCTAACTGAGCATGCAGTACAAAGAACAGTCCCTCCTTTTTATACAGAGAGAGAGTCTCATCAGCTTAAACATAAAGACATACATCATATCTCATTAGCTACTTTGAACTACATATAAAATTCCGCTAAGGGGTAATGTTATAAATCATTTGCAAGGTTCAACTTTGGGGCAATATTGTAAAGTTTTTGATCCTGGAGGTGCTGTGAACATCTGGTTTGTGTTAAGATTAGACACTTCCGGTCTCTTCACCCTCCCATGGCCTTCCTTATCTTTTTTAAAAAAACCTTAACTCTCGGTTTCCTGATATACTGAGGCTTTGCCCACAGGATGACTCCCTACTAATTGGCCAAATGGCCTTGTGGAAAATTTTCACTGTTTTGATTTGAGGTTGGGGTCTTTCAGCATGAATTCTAATTGGTCTCATAATAAAAACCTGGAGCCATATATTGGGGAAAAGCTGAAAATCACAGATAGAGGAACAAGCCACTAAAGAAACTTGTAACTTCTTCTGAGTCTTCAGGTTGAAAGAAGAAGTTCCTGTTTCCATGAATCCTTAGACTGAAAGCCTCTGGGTTCTCAGCCAAAAGGGAAGGGAAATGCAGGGCCCCACCCCATCTCCTCTGCCTTATATTTCTTTCTCTACCCCACCATATCACTTCCTGTTTTAATTTTCCTAGTGCTGTGATTAAAGATGTGTGTCAGTACTGCTTGGCTCTGTTTTTCCTCCCTACTGAATTAATTTTGTAAGGTCCAGGGTGGCCTTGAGCTCACAGAGATCCAGATGAATTGTGGGGCCCATAGAGACTCCAGAGTGTGACGTTATCCATCCTGACACAAGGGTAGAGAGTCTGAGCTTGTTTTCCCCTGGCAAGGCTGCATAACAAGATGTTTTGGCCAAAGGCATGGCTGCTGGATGTTTTGAGTATTGAGCAAGTATTTACACTTGTCTGTACATTTTAACCATAATGTCCTTGAGAATGGGGCCGGTGTCTTTTATACACCCTTTTTGATGGTGTATAAAAAGCCCATGAGAAATAAACTCAGGGCTTCTACAGTATTCACTGAGAGACCCCTCAACTGCTTTTTTCTGTCTCTATCTAATTATTTCTATATCTGTAATTTCTTAATCCACACTCCTCTATATCAAAGACCATTATTGTAGTCGACTAGACCTGGACAACAGGTCTCTGCCTCTCAAGTGCTAGAATTAGAGGTGTGTGTCACCACCACCCACCTTCTGTGGTTAACTCTGACTATCTCTGTCCTCTCATCTTCAGACAAGCTTTATTTAATACACAAAATGTCACCACACACATATGACCAAGCACACCCAGTACAGATGGTTCAAACTTGTTTAGGGGAGTGCACGTGTGGCTTGTTATTTCCCAAGAACTACAACTCCCAGCATTCCATGAAGTCCTAGGGCAGGTGAGGCTTAAAGGGTTAACTTTGGCTCTTTCACATCCAGAGAGGAACTATTTTACCTTAGTATTTTTGGTCTAACCTTGCAATCATCTAAAAGTTGCTCTCTGCAGCTGAGAACTGAAGGAGTAAAATCTGGCTGCATCCAGTTTACCTTTCAGTTTTGCAGCTACAAAGGAATGAACTAACTGAGTCTATTTAGCTTGGGTCACCCGTTAGTCATTAGCTCTGGGCTAGGAAAGAATTGCTAACTGTGTTACTGCTACCATTGGGCTGGTCGAATAGTGTGAAGCCTCTTCCTTCAGTTTATATTTAACCCTCAGCTTGTGCAATGCTATCACTCACAGGCCAGCACCGGTTCATTTTTAACCCACAATGGAAGGTCAGCCAGCAGCTTAGAGATTTTCCATTATAGTGCTTGAAATCTGCCTCCTTGAAGAAAAGGATGGATCAGCAGCTCTTGCAGAGGCTCAGAGTTTGGTTCCAGAACCCACATTGGGTGGCTTTCAATGACCATTAACTCCAGCTTCAGGGGATCCAAAATCTCTGGTGCCCTTGGAGACCATCACTCATGCAAATATACCCCCACACATGCAAGACAAAATTTTTAAAATAAGAAAAATAAATCCTTTTTTAAAACTGCCTTATTTATAATTTTCTAACTTCCACTATGCCTCATCAGGCCCAGCAGTGAAGGCTCGAGGTTTTGGGGGTAAATAAAATACTCATTCCATTGTGTAGATGTACCACAGTTTGTTAATCCATTCTTCAGTTGAGGGGCAATACTCACAAAGGTCCATCATTCCCTGACCACTAGGAGTAGGTCACTGTAGTGGGGGATAAACACTGAGGACTGCTGGATCCAAAGGTCTCAGCAGCTGATGCTGATGGTCTGATAGTATCTGCTGATATTCCTGCTGCATTATAGAGGAAACAATTACATTAAGAACACACACACACACACACACACACACACACTCCCCTAAAGCAGTGAGACTATTGTGACCAGAGACTGAGAAGAGATAGAATTAAGTAAGGGGGAAACTGTTTCCTTTTTCTTTGCTTTTTATTTTCTAGTTTAGTGATAAATTTAGGGCCTTGCATCATTGAGTCACATCAACAATTTTAAATATTCTTTTTTTGGGGGGGAGGAAAGGGTACATGTGCAAGTACATGTGTGTGAGTGTGCATGAGGAAGTCAGAACAATTTTTGGTGTGGTTCCTCTGAAGCTGTCCATCTGTCTTTTGGGAGTCACTAGGCTAGCAGGCTTAAACTAACCCATGATTCTTATCCTGATTAGCCATGTGACTTGGTACCCTTCTTAGAGCAGAATTGTAGCTTCTTTCCTTTGCATCTCCTGGCATCTCTGGCGTCTCTGCTCTGAGAAGTTCCCAGAGTTTTCCTAGTCTGGTAGGCCCGCCCACACTTCCTGTCTGCCTCTGGCTAATCAGCTTTTATTAAACCAGTAGGTGGGACAATTATTTACAGTATAACATAATCCCACTACATTTCTCCTTTTTTCTTTTTAAAACAAGAAAAACCTCAAATCTAATATCCTTTTTTCCCAATATCTTTAAGAACTTATAACCAACACTGTAAATAAATACAAACATCCATAATCCATTTTTTTGGGAATGTGGGCATAGTTCTCTAGGTTACTTCCTACTGAATGGGGGTGCAGGCAACCCCATGGGGATCCAAAGGAAAATTTAGGATTATGGACAAGTCTTAAATGGAGTAGTTTATAAGACTGGGTCATCTCAGCTAGTCTCCTTGAAGTTGTTTTGGATACAGAGCATAGAAAACTGCAGCAAGGGTACTCTGAAATGCCGAATCACCCAGGTCATCCATTTGCATTGGAGACTTTTCAGAAGGTCTTTGTCTATCAGACTTTATTTTCTTTAACCAGGAATAAATCCACAGCCTTTCATTTTCTGTGGAAATAAAAAGAAAACCTCTTCTCCAAAGTTGCATATCTTTTGATTTCAATTTTAAAGTCAACTCATTTACAAAATATGTAGGTTGAATTAATCCAACAGCATTTATAATCAAATTTCTTTTAGCAGCTTTTACTACTTTATTTTCAGTCAAAAAACTTGAAGACAACAACATACAGTATCCAGACTCTCTTTGCAATAATGCTCATCTTTACATGGTTTATTACTATCTTCAAATCTATTTCTTTTTTAAAGGACTTTCTCTATCCTTTTTTCTTTTTTCTTTTCTCTCAAGCCTATGTATATATTTTTAAAACACACTCTAAACTCATTTAGAGGTTTTTTGTTTAATCTGTCTTGACTGTATATCTCTTATTTCTCATCTTTTTCTGTTTCTGACCATGCCTTTGCTTGCCTAGGATGACTGACTCCACCCAGCTTCCTCTATTTCTTTTCTTCTGACCACACTCTTAATCTGCCTAGGTGCAACTAAGGATTAAAGCCTTCAATAGGGTACCTGGATGGCTCTACCAAGCTCCTAGTCTGTCTGAAGTTTAGCTTTTTAGCTGAGGCACTGGTAGGACCCACAATTACCATTCTGGGTAAATTTTAGGGCCCATATAGTAACCCAGTAAAGCACTGCCACCTGCTGCTCATGAACTCCATTTAAGTATTTGGCAGTAGGGCCTAAACTCACAAGTATTTTGCCTCTAAGGCTGATCAAGAAGCCTCTTTTTAAAAAGCCTTGCCTCTGCTTGCTGCCAGCAAACAGAGCTGATCCAAGAAAATGCCACCACTTAGAAGCCATCTATGACTCTGTTCCCTTTTTGTCCTTATAAACAGAAACCTTAAATCCACTATACACTGCTCCTTGTTTACACTGAGGATCAGTAACCAATTTTGTTGCAGCTTAAAATCATGCAGCAAACATGCCATTTTGTAATTCAATCCTGAACACTGTGGCATCTCTATGCTATGATCCCATCAGAGACACAACTTGGAAGCTGCTTTTGACTCCAATTCTGTGCTGTAGAACCCTTCTTAATCTTTTTAAAGCTTTATGTGGGTATATATTACCCATGTTGGGCTGCCATTTGTTATATTAGGTTTTTGGCCTGGCCATTAGGGCCTAGCCTCCAGGTTCAGACCCACTCGCAACCCCCTCCCCCCTGCCTCTTTGCTCCTAAGAAACACATTAAAACTTATATTTATCCTATGCTGATCGGCTTAGAGCCCAGGCATATTTCTAGCCAGCTCTTGAACTAATCAATGATTCTTATCATGTTCAGCCATTGCTGCTTGGTACCTTTTCTCAGCAGCATTTCAATTTCTTTCCTCTGTGTCTCCTGGTATCTCTATGGTGTCTCTGCTCTGTTCTTGTTCCCAGAGTGTCCCCACCCATACTTTCTGTCTGCCTCTGGCCAATCAGCTTTTATTAAACTAATAGGTGGGACAATTATTTACAATGTTACATAATCCTACTATAATAAATGATTAATGGTTACAGTCAATCTCTGTCTAAGAAAAAAGGGGTATGATACAGAATGATTAAAAAAGGTAGATTATTGAATCTACTTTAATTTTAAAAATGGCAGTTCATCTCAAAATATTTTACATTGATGTAAATTTTGGTTTATTGATTTAAGATCAATTTTGTTATACTGTATTTCCACTCTTGTTTAAGATATTATGTTTATGCAATTCCTTTAAAATTTAATGTATAATTAAGAAATGCAGATTAAATAGTCATCTACAATAACCAAACTTATAGTTATGCTATTTAGGTTTTTATAGGGATACAAAGTTATATTTCTTAAAAAAAAAAAACTTCATTTGTTTACCTTGGTGTTTGCCTGGAACTGGGAACTGGAACTATAGACAGTTGTGAGCTGCCATGTGGGTGCTGGGAATCGAACCCTGGTCCTCTGGAAGAGCAGTCAGTGCTCTCAACCGCTGAGCCATCTCTCCAGTCCCCAAAGATGTATTTCAATTAGATAGGTGGTCTTTAAGTACTTTAAAGACCTACAAAATATGACATTTAAAATATTTTAAGAAATTAGACTTTTCTGGACAGTGAGACTGGTCTGCTCCTGGCAGCACCAATGTACTTCAAAAGAATGATAGGCATTGAAGAAACTCCATGTCGAGTTGGCTTTCTTTGTGGCAAAAGTTAGTCATTGGACAAGAAACTGTTCTTGCATTGACTGCTTGACAGTATGCTATATAAACTAGACATGCAGGATCCCTAGGAAAGTGACCTCTGAACTTTGGAAGAGCAAGCCAAGATGGCCCTTCAGGTTCATGATTTGCAGAGAAAACTGCCAGACATCCCTCAGGGCACAAGGAGAAGTGACTGACAAACTATGTCAGAATGGGCAGAGCAGTCATTCAATTTTCCTGCTTCAATGAAAGGTTTGCCAGAAACTCTAGGCCTGTAGGCTGAAGATGGATGCCCGACTGGGTGATTGTAAAGGCAGCCAGATGTCATTTTTGTCATTTCTAGATTTTGGAAGTTGCTTACATTTCCTGTTTACTCAAATAATATTGTATCCTTCTGTGGTCTTTGATGTAGTTGAAGATTAGATTGTTATAAGTATAGTTTCCTTAGTTATTATAAAATGTATGTTAGATATGAAACTTCAGACTCACAAGGATAAAGTAGACAATAGAATATTTTCTTTAATTTTGCTAAATATAAATAGACTAGATATTGTAACTTTCATTTTTGTTTGATAGCTGTTTTGTTACATATAATTTTGCTATGTTAAAATTGAAACTTTTCTTTTTGATTAGACAGAAAAGGGGAAGTGGTGTCGAATGTCTTTCTGAATGCTGTGAATATCATTGGTTAATAAATAAAGGGACTGTTTTGACCTATGGCAGAGCATCTTGGAAGCAGGCAGGAAATCTAAGCATAGATTCAGGGGAAGAAGAGAAGAGTCAGAAAAGACATAATCTAGCCTCCAAAGGAGCAATATGTAAAGAAATTCAAGTGAGTCATGTGCCATGTGGCAAGACAGATCAATGGAATGAAGTGGTTGAGTTAAGATGAAAGAGATAGCTAGCAATAAGCCTGAGCCATAGGTCAACCAGCCTGTAATTAATATAAGCGTCTCTGTCATTTTTTGGGGGGCTAAGAAGCTGCATCAAGTCAGGACTGCAGGTCAGAAATTCATACTACATTCTTAAATTTTATTATTTACTTGAGAGGAGAGAGAGAGAGAGAGAGAGAGAGAGAGAGAGAGAGAGAGAGAGAGAGAGAGAGAGGAGACACTCAGTGGTGTGCTTGTTCTGTTGCACATATGTGGAGGCCAGAAGACAACCTTTGGGGAGTTAGTTCTTATAAAAGGACATTTTCTGTCCTGACTACCCAGTCTCAAATAATCACTCAGAGGCTTATGTTACTTATAAATCCTTGACCTATAGCTTAGGCTTGTTACTAACTAGCTCTTACATTTAAATTAATCTTTTTTTTATTAAACTGTACTTCACCACATGGCTCATGGCTTGTTACCTCATTTTCTACATGTCTTGCTTGCCCAGCAGCTGGCTAGCATCTCCCTGATGCTGCCCTTCTTCCCCCCACTCCCAGCATTTTCAGTTTGGCTTTCTCTCCTGGCCTTATTATGCCTTGCTATAAGCTAATCAGATTTTTAAAAAATTAACCAATGAAATTAATATATATTCACAGCATACAGAATTATTCCACAGCAAGTTCTCTCCTTCCTCACTGCCCTGTGCTGTATACCATGGCTTCTGGCTAGCCAATCCTTGTGTCCGTTTCCCATCTCTTCACAGGTATGCTGGGATTATAGATGTACACCACCATATTGTTTTCCCATGAGGTCCACAGAACAAACCAAACCAAGGCATTGGGCTTGTGCAGAGAACTTTATTTATCTATTTATTTCTGAAACGCCTTCCTGGCCTGGAATTTGGACTATTTATAGCTGTGGGTGAAGTTGTCAGAGGTTGGCCAGAGGCTTCAGGAACATATTAGCTTCCTGCCTAACACAGTGCCTGCTGGCATCCTGAGTACAACTTGTAATACCTGAAATAGTGTTCAGAACTTTATAAATCTAGTCTGGCTTTTTGCTGAGGGTTATTATTACCAATTGTTTTACCCTAGTCATAATTTTCTACTGAGTGTTTCAGGCCATACAGGAGGTCCCAAACCCATCATTTCTCCCTTTACCACTCATGTCAGCAGAGGGTCTTTGGCAGTGACTCTTGGGGACCTACAAGGGGCCCCTTTGCTTACCTTAGTCTTTTCTTCTGTGATTCTATGCTGGTATTTAGTATTTTCTTCTATTCTTTGGGAAGCACTGGGTTAGGGTCTTGTACCCCTTGGAAGCACTGAGGACAGTTCCCCGTGAGCCTGTGACTCTGAGGTCTCCACAGCATCAGTGGAGAGCATCACTCTGACATCAGTGCCAGCATCCACAAGGCAACTCTCAATTGTGAGTAACGGCAGCTCTAGGGGATCAATGTCCTCTTTTGACCTCCACAGGCATTCAGGTGCCATACCCCAACACAGACACGTGGGCATACACGTGATTAAAAATAAAAGAAAATCTTTTAAAAATAATAAAACTTTGGCCAGGTATGGTAGCACATGCCTTTGATTCCAGCACTCAGAAGGCAGAGGCAGGCAGATTTCATAATTTCATGGCTATTCTGATCTACATATGGGAGTTCCAGGTGAGCTATGACTACATAGTGAGACCCAGCCTCAATAAATAAACAATAAAGTAATTTACAAACAAGCTGATACTACTGAGAGCAGATTAATATATTAATAAAATATTCGTGGGGCGGGGCTTGAAGACAGGGATTCTTTGTGTAGCCTTGGCTGTACTGGACTCTCTCTGTTCAAACCAGGCTGGCCTCAAACTTACATACCTGTTTCTGCCTCCTGAGTTCTGGCATCAGTGGTGTGTACCACCACTGCTCAGCTTACATTCTTTTAAATAGAAATAGATCTTTTTTTTTTTCTCTATAGGTTCACCTTTTATTGGATATGTTAACAAAGCATTTAGTTGAAAAGACCAAAGCCCATGTCATCATCAGACTCCTTGGATTCTTCCTTCTTCGCTTCCACTTTCTTCTCCTCAGCAGGGGCAGCAGCAGCAGAGGGGGCTGGACCACCTGCGGGTGCAGCTCCAGCTGCCAGAGCAGGCCCACCAGCCCCACGCTCCAGATGAGACTCCCAGTGTTGACATTGGCCAAGGCCTTTGCAAACAACCCAGGCCCGAAAGGTTCAACATTGACTCCAGCTGCTTTAATGAGGGCATCGATCTTATCCTCCATGACTGCCACCTCATCGTTATGAAGAATGAGGGCCGAGTAGATGCAGGTGAGCTCAGAGACGGACACCATGTTGGGGACTGCTAGCACAGTCCTGGTGGCAGCAGCTAAGGAAAGCAGAACTAGATCTTAGATTTACATTAAAACACTAAGTTTTGATCTTATATGAAAAATTAATATTTAATTATAGCTAACTTATTCATAACTATACCACCTTTCTAAAATTACATTTATTATAGACCTTTCTGCTTCTTCTGGTTTTGGCTTTAGTTTCCAGTGTTTCCAATTTGTAGTAATCCTTTATTTTGGAATAAAATCTTGCCAATTTTGGTGGCATACATAGGTAGGATTTGCTGAAGTAGGCAGAAGCAGGAAGATCAGTTGTGAGTTCAAAACCAGCCTGGAATAAAATCTTATTTGATGCTATCAAAAGCATTTCATTTCTTTATTATTGTTTTTTAATCAAAAATATTTTCTCTACCCTATAGTTCCTTCTGCTTTTTTTTTTTTTTCTTAAAAAATTCTAATGATGAAAACAACCCGCAAAGCTGACTCTGAAGCACACAGGGAGGGGCCCTGCTGGCTCTTCCCCATGCGCTCATCTCTTTTTAACACCCCTTCTGAGTCCACAGCGACACAAGCTCTGGCCTATGTAGGACTTGGAGGCTATGGCCTTTTTGACATTCCCGATGTCATTTAGACTTTTTCACTTAGAGCAGTGGTTCTCAGCCTTCCTAATCTGTGGCACTTTAGTACAGTTCCTGGGTGCTGGCCTCCAGCCATAAGATTATTTTGTTGCTGCTTTATAGCTGTAAATTTGCTACTGTTGTGAATTACAATGTAAAGATCTGACCAATAGGACCCCCAAAGGGGTCTCGACCCACAGGTTGAGAACAGATGACTTAGAGCCTTAAAAGCGGTTTGCTTAACTCAGCTTTTATAAAAGGAGACCCAGCTGGAGAATGGCATAAGGCTGCTGCAGTTGCCTTGTCTCTTTAACACCTAATCTACACGAAACTGAATGAAACTTTCCATTACCTGGAAAAAAGAGTAAGATTAAGTGTGTCTCAGTGATTGGAGGTCTTTCTGGATCTTCTGGGGTTTACTACTTCAAGTTTTATGCTGACATTCCATGGAGGCTACTGAAATGGCCCCGTGCTCTGGTAATCCAAGGAGTAAACTCTCAGAGTGGCCCCAAACTGAAGTTCTCAGAGAAACAATAAAAAGCCATACCCAGGTATGATGCAAGACTGATGGGTTGGAAAGATTGTGGACACTGGAATGTCCAAACTCAGAGACCCTCCTGCCATTCACTACCCTCCCTTGTGTGTGACATAGCCCCTTCAACTGTCACGTGAAAACTTTGAAATGTCCTAAATTAGCAGGTGGGTCAATTGATAATCCCCAAAGCCTCACTGAAAGAGATTTCCTCACTGAGATGAGCCTGCTGACCTGGAATTCAAAGCAATGTTTTTAGAAGACACATTGGCAATGGCCTTATCTTGTTCTGTAAAGTCATCTTAAAAACATTTGGTTTTGAGACAAGCTGTTTAAGGTAATGTGAATTGATATTATGGGACCATAGTCACTAACATTTTGAAGAGTTTATCTGAGAGCCAGGTGTTGGGGCACACACCTATAATGGCAGCAATGGAGAGGTTGAAGCCTCAAACTCCACACTTCAGCCATTGCAGGTTAAACCCACAAATGGGGAACTGGAATAAATACTCTTTTGTTGCTGTTGTCAGGTCATTTTAATATAGCAACAGAAAAGTAACTAATAATCCCATGTTCAGTCAGCAAGGCACTGAGTAACTGCCAAAAGAAGACTCAGGCATAGTTCCGGATGACAGCAGACAGCAGCAGCAGCCATGTGATGCTGATTTTGTAAGCATACAGAATGCAAAGGTCATGGGGTACCTGAGCTTCCACCAACATTTCAAAGGAAAGCCCAGGAGCCATGCATGTGCTGAGGGATCAGGATGCTTGCAGGTAATCTCTGGCATAAAGCTGTAGGGAGGAAGGCAAAAGCTATCGAAGATTCCACAGGAATGTAGATCAAGACCAGGACATGCATAGCAAGCTGTAGGCAGTGAACAGATCCAGAACAGACGGTGACCACTTTGTGTCTTACAGACAGCCAATCCAGTATATGGAGGCCCACGGCCTGTTACACCTCAAATGCTATGCATGGGTCTAAAGGATTGAGGGTCTTCCCCAATGGTCTGATTACTTTCATTCTCCTTTTGGAGGAGGTGTGAATGTGACTGCCCTGACATTGTAGTTTAGAAGTGTGTAACTTTCTTTTGCTTTTCTTAAAGACAGGGTCTCACAGTATATTTCAGGCTAGCCTGAAACTCAGGCCACCATGGGCTACTATATCTGTCTCCTTCAATTTTTAGAAAGGCTCATGACTACAAGTTTGCCTTGAGTCTCAAACCTGGGTGCAGACTTTCAAGAAAACACATGTTCAAGATTTGTGAAGTATGACAGAGAATTATGCACCAGATTTTATTTTATTGGATAGGATAGTGGATGGATAATTTATATATGTGTATGAGAAAACACAGCTGGGTTGCTTTACCCTAGTACTAAATGATCATTTATTATAAAGTGTATCCTGATTTCAGAGGTGTTAAAAGTATGGAGGGTGTACCTTATGACGGATTCAACTCTGTGCCAAAAACTGTATTTTTCATAAGAGTATTGAGCACTGAGTACATCAAATGGCAAATGTAAGCAGTATCACATTCTTAATTAAGCTTCTCATCATCTATGTCTCACTCAGTATTTGCAATGATGAATGACAACAGAGCTTACATTAATTTCTAGGAGACATCTTACAAACACTTCGTGATGCATAGATTTTTCTATTTGGGAATCATCTCATCTTCATTTTTAGAAATTCAGGGTCTGGAGATGACACAGAGACCTATGCTGAGGTCCAGGGTACCCTGTGACCCAGCCCTACAGTGGTTATGGAAACATCTGACTCTTAAGAACACTTTCACAAAAACACTCTCAGAACACTCGGCAGAATGCGGGTGGATGATCACTGCAGGCCACCATATGTTCTGTTAGAATGCCCCAGCTTCCCACCTCAACTGCCTTCTTCATATGCTCTGGAAGGTGGTTCATAAACATTACCTACATAGTCGTCTCTCTCCTCCAGCCAAGCAAGATGCCTAAGGGAAAGAAGGTCAAGGGGAAGAAGGTGGCCCTGGCCCCCGCTGTCGTGAAGAAATAGGAGACCAAAAAGGTGGTGAATTCTTTGTTTGAGAAAAGGCCTAAGAACTTCGGCATTGGGCAGGACATCCAGCCCAAAAGAGATCTCACACGCTTCGTCAAAAGGCCTCGTTACATTAGGCTGCAGCGGCAAAGAGCCATCCTCTATAAGCGGCTCAGATTACCTCCTGCCATTAACCAGTTCACCCAGGCCCTGGACCGGCAAACAGCTACTTAGCTGCTTAAGCTTGCCCACAAGTACAGGCCAGAGACAAAGCAGGAGAAGAAGCAAAGGTTGCTGGCCCGTGCTGAGAAGAAAGCTGCTGGCAAGGGGGACGTCCCAACTAAAAGACCACCTGTCCTTCGAGCAGGTGTCAGTACAGTCACCACCTTGGTGGAGAACAAGAAGGCTCAGCTGGAGGTGACTGTCCATGATGTAGATCCCATTGAGCTGGTGGTTTTCCTGCCTGCCCTGTGTCGAAAGATGGGGGTCCCCTACTGCATCATCAAGGGAAAGGCCAGGCTGAGGTGGCTGGTCCACAGGAAGACATGTTGCCTTCACTCAGGTTAACTCAGAAGACAAGGGTGCTCTGGCTAAGCTGGTGGGAGCTATTAGGACCAACTACAATGACAGATACGATGAGATCTGACGCCATTGGGGAGGCAATGTCCTGGGTCCTAAGCCTGTGGCTCGAATTGCCAAGCTGGAAAAGGCAAAGGCCTAAGAACTGACCACTAAGTTGGGTTAAATAAATGTACACTGCTAAGTTTTCTGTACATAAATATAATTACAAACGGAAAACAAACATTGCCTACATAGTCATCTGCCAAAACAAGTCCCTAGCAAGGTCTTAATATATGAGACCAATTGATAGCTTATTGAGGATTACAGAACATTTCTAAAATTTCTAGCATTCTCTGTAAGGAGACCTTGAATCTTGAATGCCAGCAGGTAGCCTCACTATCCAGTTTATTGAACTCTTTATTCAGTGATGTCATTAGTTAATTTGTCCTCTCCAGGTACCTGTTCATTTGTCCATGAGTATCTCAGGGGAGTGCCTTTATTAACCATGGAGGATTCTGTAGGAGTAGGTCTGTAGGTTCTGTCAGAATATCTCTAGATGACCCTGTTACAGAAGGCTTCATGGGCCACTCATTTCAAACATTTCAAAATACAATTTATTTATTTATTTATTTATTTATTTATTTATTTATTTATTTATTTTTGTATCTTCCCATATAGTCTCTTGCTCATAGCCTAGTGGACAAAGTTCTCTGGTCATTGCCTTTCCTTTTTCCTTTGTGCTGACGTTCCAGGGGTAAGGTGGCTAATTTGTACATCACAGAAAATAAAATAGCAGTGGATATGACTGACCCCAGGCACACATACAGAACTACTGGCAGATCTGGGTAATATTCTTGAAGAATTCCAATTATTGTAGGATGTACCATATATCCTAGGGTACCACCAATTACAAAGAACGCTGTAGATTTCCCACTAATGCTGGTGTACTGCTCAATCCAGGAAATGCCACTGGGAAATGTGGTTGCCATTGAGGCCCCATACACAGATGTTGCGATCCAGAGACAAACAGGGCTCTTGTCAAAAAGCACCAGAAAGAAAGATGACACAAGGCCGCCAATGTTACTCCACACAATCATGGTTCCAGGCTTTAAGAATGTTGCAAAGAGGATGGCCAGGCCTCTGCAGGCTGCGAAGGTCCCCCAGAAGGCCGAGTTCAAGCCAGCTGCTTCAGCCTCTTCCATGCCAACATGGGTGGTGGCAAAGGAGAATATGTAAGAGCTGTAGGTCACCTGGCCACCAGAGTCAAAGAAGAGGAAGAGGAAGAGGAGACAGAGCAGGACCCTGTGATATTTAGCCCTTTGAGCTCCCTGAGCAGATGCTGTGGATTTTTTCTGCCTTGAGTGTTTCTTACAAAACAGACCAAAGAGAAAGACAGAAACTACTAAAACATAGGTGCCGATGGAGACATATGCCCACAGCAGATTCATGTCCTCAGGTACTGCAAACAGAGAGTCTGAGGTGGCTCCAGATGATCGGTTCAGCATTAGAGGGTCAAATTCGGACTCTGTGTGGTTCTGAGCAGATGCTGTGGAACCCCAGGCCAATTTAGCCAGCAGGGGCGTCAGGACGGCACCCAAGGCGAAACTGAAGTGTAAGGCCTGCATATGTGGGGCTCCTTTGTCACCCCAAAGAGCCAAGATGAGAACATTCCCACCTGCCAATAAAACATGGGGAATGGTGAATTTGTCAGTGAAGGGAAAACCCAACAGATCATTACTATGATGAAGAGGCTGAGCCTGTGTTATGCCACAGAAATGCTATGATAGCCTAAGAAACCCGACATTGGCCCCAAGTAATTCTCATTAAGAACTGACCCATGAAAAACAGAAAAATATGTGTTGTAATATCTCACTTATACAAGAAATACTACAATCTGGTGAAGCTCTACTCCCTGGATTCAGGTTCACTAGCAAAGGGTTGTTACAAACAGTGAGTATTCTGCACTGGAGAATAATACTATATAGCCCTATTCACTGCAAGTGGTTGAAATATATGTGTTTACTAGGCAAAATTTTATCCTCATAGGCCAAATGACAGCTTTCTGCCAACCACTTGAACACTGTGGATGAAATAAAGGTAAAAGATTACGTCAGGAAATTGAATGCTCTAGGCTTTTGTGTTCCAGTTATAGGAAACGGCCAACCTTTCAGAATCCACACAACACTGTCTAAACACTGACTTTTTAATTTTAACCTTTGTCTATTTTATTTTTAACAAGTTACTTTGAGATAAGAATATACTACTCCTTACTAACTTTGTAACCAAATGAAACCAGAGTTATCAAACATCACATAATATATCAGATATCATTAGACTATCAAGAGGTGTTCCTGCCAGGGAAGGAGATCAGTGCCATTCTGGGCTGTCATCAGAGAAGCTTCCTGCAGGAGGTGGAAACATTACAGAAACCCACAGCCAATGCTTTTACACATACAGACACACACACACAGACACACACACAGACACATACACGGGGAGGGAGAGAGAGAGAGAGCTGGAACACTCAGCCCTAGACGATGTCTCCATCAAATCCCTCCTCTAGAGTTTAGAAGCCCAGCTGAACAGGAGACAGAAAGGGTATAAAATCCAGAGGGGATGGAGGAAGCCAAGGAAACACGGTCCTGTAGACCAACATGAGCAAAGCTCATATGAACTCAGACCGAGGCAGCATGCACAGGGCGTGCATCAGACCTTTTCCGTTATATTGTGGCTTCCAGTTCAGTGTCGTTATGGGATTCTTGAGTATGTAAATGAGTGAGTCGTTGGTTTTTGTGCATTCTTTTGGGCTCTATTCTATTCTATTCTTCTATTCTAATTCTTTCTCTTCTCTTCTCTTCTTTCTTTGTTATCCCTTAGGAGACCGTTCTTTTCTAATGAGAGACAGAAAGGGAGTATTTCTGGATGAGGGAAGTGGTGAGGAGAAAATGGAAGGAGTAGAGAGGGGAAATGTAATCAAGAGACATTATATGAGAAAAACAAGTATTTCAGTGAAAGAAAAAAACAATGAGAGCTAGAGAGCAGGAATTGAAGGCAAGTTCACATCATGTGTGACATTTAGTAGGTTTTCAAATGGTTATTGACAAGTGAAAAAGGTATACCTTTGGAGATTAGAACTTCTAAGAGATTAATGGGAAATACAGAAAGCAGCTGAGAGTGTTCCTTGGCTCAGAAAACCGGGTGTATTTAAATGTACGTCTCCTCTATGCTTTCTTAGCCAAATGATGGTCCCTTTCTTGTTTTAAGCCATCAACTCCTTTTATTTACAATGATAAAATTTAACCCCCAAACACAAAGCCCATTTTATCCACACTGCAACCACAAAAGAACCTTTCCCAGGCTAGTTCCTGTAAATCAGTCTCTCATAAGTCAAACCATTAAATCCAGTTGTATAGTTGGCTATTCAAAATCAATGCATAATCAGCACCAAGTGCAGCTGCTACAGGGGTGGTCTGTCTGAGTGACCCCATGACCAAGTACGTACATCTGTATCATTTCAAAAAAATATGCAAGGGACAGTTGCTGTACTTTTTTTTTAATTAGCAAAGTTCCCAACCCAAAGATGATGCTGAAGGTCTCACACACCTGTAAACGTAACACCACTAATCATCCCTAAGAAAGAAATGGTGATGATCAATATGACGACTGTCTTGCAGAAAGGGACGAGGTAAAGGCCCACTGCCATGGCCACCATTGTCACTCCTGGGAAGAAAGGGAAGAAATTCAGCTGTAGCAGCTGGGCTTGTACCTCAATAGTACAATGTTTGTTTTTTGGCATGCATGAGATGGTCACTGTAGAAATAAACTTTAATATTAAAAAAATAAATTGAACTTAACAAACTATATGCCTCAGGATCATCAAACTTATAAAAACACAAATATAAGCTTGAAGTAATACTGAGATAAGCAGCTTCTACAGGAGTCATGTAAAATCCTGTAATTCTATAAGGCTTTTGTAGCTTATGACCTAATCAGGTTTATAGCACTATTAATCATAAAAATTATACAACAAAGCAAAATTTAAGAGCAGAAGAGACAAGCCAGAAATTATTTTCTTACAGTCACATACTTAAGAACGTAGGAGAATTTGTAGATGTGGGCGACCAATGCTTTCAGTGACAAAGGGCCAGTTATTCATTCACCAGATGTAACATATTTTCTTTGTTTAGTGTCTTAAAACATTCATTGAAATTTCTCTTAATTGTGTCAATTAATTCGGAAATTTATGCTGAGAACTTTGCCATCTTTTCAGGGTGTGGAATGGACAGTCTGGGTTCATCAGTGACGTGGGAAACTGGGAGAAGAACATATCTATATCATTTCACTCACAATCCCCTGCCCCCTCCTGTTCAATCCAGAATCCACAGAGCCTGGCCAGGTTTCCAGAGACATTCTGACCCTCCTGTGGCCTCAGACACGCTACCCTAGCCCCAGATATGCATGGTCAGCCAGTGTGTGTGGGTCTGAAGCACAGCCTACATTATAGCAAAGGTCAGCAGTGCTCAGGGTTGCCAATCTCACTTCTAAGGGCCAATCAAGATTGCAGAGGGATCAGTATAGATTCCTTCCAGCTGCCAAGGTAAGGGTAGGGAGTCTAGAAGCCCAGCTGCCAGGGAAGACAGCTGAGCACTGGCGGCCTCTGCTGTCCAGCATTCTGCAGGCTGTGCTTTCCCCAGAGAGTCAATGTGTAAAGTCAGGACACGCTGAGAACAGCAAAGGTTGGTGTTTACTCACCCAGAAGAAAGAACTGATTCATATGGTCAAAAAGAAACCCAGTAATCATGATACCACACAGAGACCCAGTGGCACGACCCACAAATATTAGAGACAGGCTGCTGATATTTCTGTTCACATTCGCTGCCAGGTCTTGAAGTGTGGGTCCCAGTATAGCATTATTCATTCCCTATAATTTAAAAAGACAAAAGATCTTTATATACAATAGTTAAAATAATGCCTAAAGAGAGTGACAAAAGATTGTTCTATTATAAATAGAGGGGGAAATGTTAGACAGTTGATTACTTTTCATACATTCAGTTAAAAAAAATCTACAATGGCAATACAATTATTGCTAGAGCAATGCAGTTCTCTGGGTTTTTAATCTATGTACAGCCTTTAAAAATTAAAATATTGTATAATAATTTAAGGTAGGGTCTTGAGTAGCTCAGCTGGCCTTAAGCTCAGTGTATAGCTAACAATGACCTTGAACTCCTGATGATAATGACCCCCAAAACTGTATCTATGTGTGTGAACCTCTGTTCCTAATATAAAAATTACAATTTTTTTCCTCAATTCTTTAATTGGGACATAGTTTTGCTTATTTTATTCTCCAAAACCACAGTTTCACATTTATTTTAATAATTCAGCAAATACAAACACCCATAAGTGCAAATATGTCATATTTAAATACATCAAGATTAAGACACAAGGAAAACATACAAAAACACTAAAATTGTTTACCAATCTAGGTAAAGATTATAGAAAAGGCCATGGTGCTGCCAGGCTGCTTTTCTGCTTTCTTGAGATTTTAAACATAAGGACACTGACTTCAATAGTCACACAAAGCTGATCTACACTGTCTGTAAGTGGAGACACTGGACACAGAATTTCATTCAGAACAATGAAATTCTGGGAAGGATAAACTTATGGGGGAGAACCTCACAGGAGTTTCTAACACAAGCAGTATCTACACTGGAGTATAAATGCTGGATTTGCCTGCCTAGTTATTAATTATATAGTTGACACATTTTATCTGAGTATATATTTCCAAGCTAGGAAAAGGTAAAAAACAAAACGATGGAATGAAGAACATAAAAATATTTTGCCAGTTGGTGGGGAACACTCAGGAGGCAGAGGCAGGTAGATCTCTGAGGCTAAGGAGGCTAGCCTGGTCTACAGGGCAAGTTTCAAGACATCCAGGGCTACACAGAGACACTCTGTCTCTAGATAAATACATTGAAGGAAGATAACTACACGTGTGTATGTGTGAATGTGTGTGAGTTTAGAAACAAATGGTTTTGCTTAGTAAGATGTAAGGAAGTCACACACCCGAGGTCCAGCTATGGAGATATGCTCGCTGTGAGCTGATCATCTGTTTCAGGAGATCCTTCCAACACAATCACCTACTCTCACTGGATAGTGTGACATTGGGTAATGTTTTGCTAAACAATTTCCATATATTATACATTCTACTTTGTTTACACACATTCTGTATATGCAGCTTACAATTTATATTATAGCCAATGTTATAATTTATATTGCTCACATGTCAGCTCTGCCTGTTGTGAAGAGCCTTTCTGACTCCCTCATTTGTATGTCAGCGTTTGCTGAGGCCTCTGCAACCAACTCCATGCTGTCAGGCCACCTGACTATCTTCATCTACATCATCCAAGTCAGTGTCAGCATCTAAATCCTCATCAATACTACTTCCCTTTTTAGCATCTTCTATGACCAGAGCCTTGATTTTCAGTATTTCTGGAGCTTCTGGTTCTTTAATAAACAGAAAGACACCAGATTTTCTCTTTCTACATTTTGCACACTTGTCGAGTTCACAGACATATGGTCCACACATTGTGTAAGAGTTTCTACTGTCTTTTGTAAACTTTTAACATACTTCTTAGGCTTTGATGGTGGTTTGCATTTGCTGTATTTTACGTGCATTCAGGAACTTCTTTGCAGCGTTGAAATGCTCCACCGTGAAGTTTTCCCTTAGTTTTCTTGGTCTGAAGATTTTTATCATACTTGCCTTTTTTTGAAGGTGACAGTATTCTAGTTATTCTTGGAACTCACCCCCAAATCACAAGGACCTCCAGTCAGTGCAGCCTTTACATGACAGCCAAGAAGAAGGTTCCTGCCACAGTCTGAGACTATTGACAGTTCGTTTTGCATAGTTTCAAATGTGCTTTATGCAGATGTTAAGAATTAAATTTAACAAGGTAATTCCTCACACTGGCCTAGTGTTTTAAAAGCCTTACACTTAAGAGACTGAAACAAAATGGCAGAGAATTCAGAAGCTGCCTGGGCCAGCCTGAGCTCAGCCTTAGTCTGAGTAATTCAGATAAACAATGCCTCAAATTTTAAAACAACAGTTCTCAGTAGGTAGAGTGCTCACCATCCCAGCATGACGGCCTGAGTTAGATCTCCAGAATTCACATTTTAATAAGCTGGATATGGTGTCATAATAATCTCAGAGCTGGAGAAGTTAGAGACAGACAGCTCCCTGGACTTGCTGACCAGCCACGCTCAGTGATTTCTAAGTCAGGTGAGAGACCGCGCTCAATTCAAAACATGAGGTGGCAGCACCCAAAAGCAAAGATTAAAAATTCTAACTAATTCACGAGGAGGCTGAAGAGATGGTTCAGAAGTTAAGAGTATTTACAGCCCTAGCAAAGGAACCAAGATTGGTTTCCGGAACCCAGAGTGGGCAGCTCACAGTGGCTAAACTCCAGCTCTGGAGGAATCTTACACCTCTGGCTCCTGGCTTGCACAGGCAGCTGTACTCATGTGCACATACCCACATGTACACAAACTTAGACATAATTTTAAAAGATGTAAAGTTAAATTTTAATAATGTAGAAATTAAAACTTCTAAAAGCAAGACATGTACAAGAAAGACAACATGTGTTTCAGTAAGCTACAGATATAATGATGTTTTTAAAAAGGAAAAATGAGGTAATTTTGTCCTAAATTAAATGACCAGTTAAAAATTAGGAGAGGAAATGGGGGAAAACTGAACAGATAAGAACTCTGTAGAAGGTTGTGGACATGTGACCACATTTGTTGAGATTAGAAGGGAGAAAACTACAAATTTTCCTAAAACTAGAGCATTTGTATCTAAATATACTGTATAACCACAATTTCTTTCTTGCTGTTAAAACAATAAATAAGGTTTCTTAGCATGCTGGCTGGACTCTTTTTCTTTCTAATATTAGTACATTAGTTCTATGCATCACAGTCTCCTCCACCGTCAGCATGGCAGAGTCTTAATAAGATATTGTGAAGGATTTTACTTTAAACTTGAAGTAGTTGGCCTAGAAAGCAGAGATTCCTATTTTTCCTGTGTTCCACACTTCACCTATTAGGTTTTTGTTCATGTGAAGAAGCCCAGCCCTCTGTAAAAGGAGGAAGTTGAAGCAGCAATGTGAGTTTTTGCATTTGCCTTTGAAGTTCTAACATCACTGTGAATAACGAGGAACAGTCTTTACCTGTGATCTGATCTTGAGTAAGTGTTTGAAACCCTTGAAATTTTGCTAAAGTTCTCCATATTAAATCATATTAAATCTTAAGTGCATGCGTGTTTTGCCTTCATGTGTTCCACACATATGTCTGATGCTCTCAGAGTCAAGAAGATGGTGTTCAGTCCCCTTGAACTGGAGTTACAGACATGTAACTCTGACAGGTAACATGTATCACCTAGGAGCTGCTATGTGGAAACTGAAAATCAAATTCAGGTCTCCTGGGAACACAGCCAGTTCTCTTAGCTGCTGAGCTATCTCTCCAGTCCCCAAATAGTTTCCTTGACCATGAATTAATTAGTTTTCCTGATGGTCTCTGGAATATCTCAAAAAGATAATTCTCTTTACAAACATAGAAAAAATAAATTTGTTGGGCTTATTTGTTATATTAAATTACGTGGGAAACATTATTAATAAGTAAGTAATGCTATAATTTTCAGTTATTTTATAGGGGTGTGCTATTGCTAATGTGTCTTAGAAATGATCTAACATTCATAAAAATACCAGATTAGTAGAACATCATCAATCATAATTCTAATTGTTACCTGTAAGTGGTATGTGCAAGACTCAGGCTCAGGGGCCCTGCCTATAGTCCTGGCTGATCAAGAGGCTGGTGAGATGGTCCAGCCAGAGCAGGAGTTTTGATCAATGTGGGCAAAACAACAAGATCCACCTCATGAGAGGTGTAGGTCATGAACATAAACAAGTTTTCTAGCCGATGTATCACTCTTCTAACAATCATCAGGTCTGTGTCCGGGGCCAAGTTCACTCTCATGACATAGTTTCTTGTTTAAGGATGGGGTCTCTAAAAATCCACTGTCAGTTGGGCATTTTCTTGACAGAGACTGTCAAGTACAGGGTTCTGGAACTTTGAGATCGTTCCTCTGACCTGGGTAGGAATTCTCAGACTTCTGATGAAGAAAGCAGGGCCTTGTAAACATCAAGCTGATGTTTAACCCAGCAGCAAGCACAATGAGAATTAAGTGCCAAGAAAATGACTTGGCAGATTTTCATGCTAAATAGCCAGTGGGGAAGTTATTAGTTTGACCCAAGTCAAACTAATTACCTACCATAATCTATTTATGAACAATTTTAGGCCCCTGAAGTGAAAAGGCAAAACTGGTGTTTAAAGGGATGGAAATCCATTGCCAAGTGCAGACCTAGGGCAGTTGGATGTCTGCCTGGTGCTCGCTGTATTTAAAGCACCCAAAAGAGAAAATCTGCACTCTGAGACTCATTGTGACAAGCTGAAAAGACTCAGCACACAACCAAGCATCTGTGGATGGATATAAAAGATGGCTCCTGACCAATGTTTGGTATGTGAAGCCCTTAAATAAAAGCCTTAGGCGATATGTTCCCAGAAGCTTCACGCTTTAAACCCATGGATGGATTTTTTCACTTAACTCCCACAGAGGTTACTTTCAGGTACCAAATTTTCCCATACAGAAAGGTAGGAGGTATATAGCTGTGATAATTAGAAAATTTAATTTTCATAAACTGGGTGTGATGATACAGGTCTTGAATCAAAGCATTTGGGAAGTGGAGGCAGCAGGTTCAGAATTTGAATGTCTTATTGGCTACCTAGTGGTTGTGAACCTGACCCCAGCTACCAGAAACTGTATCTCAAAGAAAAGGATGCTTTCCTAATGCAGCATGCACAGAGAACTCTCCAGCAACAGCAGTGCCTGTTTTACTGCACAATGGCATCAGGGCACACTCTAGCCAGCTGGGTGGCCTCAGTCCTGGGTATCACCACCTGATGGCAACTGATCCACTCCCGCTGAAGAGCATAGACAGCCCTCCCGAGTTGTTACTCACTTCAAAGGTGTATCCCAGGAACTGGAAAGATTTAGGGTTAGGTGATTGCTGCCCTTGAGAGGACATAGATTCAGGTCCCAGCACCCATACAAGATTATCATTATCTCATGTCACTCCAGTTCCAGGAAAGCTGACACCCTCTTCCTGACCACGGACAGATGCACACACATGGTATACATAAACACATACAGGATAGCCATACAACATGAGTAGTATCTTTCTAAAGAGGCTGCACCCTTACTGATACAAACTCACATATCTTGCACTCTCATAAACTATAACACTACTTACTAGTCATCATTTTAAAGAATTCCACCAAAGTGTATTTTGTCTAGGTTTAAAAATGCACATAACACCCACCAACTGATGCTAGCCAGACTTTCCATGATCTAGAGTTTGGAGAATGGGGCTTTAGAAATACCACCATTAAGTTGCTACCCTTCCCTTTATCAGAAGAGGCTATCCAAGGTTTTTTTCTCCAGAGCAATCATCTGGGCCTTCAATCTTGCATCTGAATCTCTCAACTGGAATGGACTGATTCTGTCTGTTCAAATTGTGCCTGTTTTGGAGACCTTAAGGAAAATCTGGTCAGGGATGCTTCTCACCAGAAATCAGTAACCAATATAATTAGGAGTCACTTTGTTAAGAACGTGGTGAGATCTTCTCTGTCCCTGCAAAAGCCTTAACCATTTTTCTTTCCCTCTAATGCCTGGTGTCCAATCTGTCCCCTTCCCTCTGAGGGACATATCTGGGACTATAATGTGGGGATCCAGAAAAAGCTAATTCTGTAGCAAGAAGTAAGAAGGCAGAGCAGTGTTGGGTGTGAGCTGGTGCTCCCAAGTCAGGCAACAGCATCACTGATGTTCAGGGTGGCTCCATGTCTCCAGTGGGTCATCATCACTCTCCAAGGGAATGAAAAGCTCTAGTGACGTGCTAGCCAGCTCTGCTCCTTGCCTCCTACACTCTGTGGAAATGACAACATGGCCTTTTCAACTAACAACCTAGTCACCAGCAAAAATAGAGAACCCATGTGGCTGGAGAGAGGGCACAGCAGGTCAGAGCACTTGCTGCTCTTGACGTGGACCTGGCCTTGGTTCCTCACATCACATGGTGACTCCCATTGGTCTGTAACTCCGGGCCTACTGGTCTCCATGGGTACCCAGCATGAATGTGGTGCACATATACACAACCGGGCAGATATTCACACACAAAATAAAAGTTAAATAAAAAAGCAGAAAATTGGACAATCCTATAAGCTGAGCGTTGCCTTTGTATGTATAAGCAACAGGTTGTTTATGTCAATTAAACACAGTAAGGTCCATTTCCACTAAAAGTCTGTACCCCTACAGTGTGCCAAAAGGGATCACATAATGCTTCCCATCAGACCTGGTTTAGATCTATAAACTTCCTGATGTGTGAGCAAATATAATTCCTGCTCAGACTCCACCACCAAGGGCACATCCTAAGTCTGTGGAGAGGTCTTGGCCACCTTAGTACTCTTGCCTGGTTGGATCTCACAGTTTGGCGTATTTTATCCTGATTTTTTAGTAGGTTTTCTTGTAATTTCCCAAACCTTCTGACAATCCAAGGCCAAAGCAGTCAGTATGTAGGGTTAGCACCTGCCCGGAAATAGTAAGAGATGAGTTAGTCCCAAGTGAAGAAGCCACTAACAGGGATAATGGGTGTTTGGTCTCTGTCGTGTTGGGGTGCTGGTGATATGGTATATACAATGACCACTTAAAGTCAGTGGAAAGATGAAAATTATAGCCAGCCAATGAGATGCTCTAGCAGTTCAGAGGAGTGAGAAGCTGTGCTGAAGTTGACCAAGAACATTAATATTTCACATAAATTAGTGGAACAAGTTTAGAGTTATGTTGGGTTTCTCTGTGCAGTCCTGGCTGTCCTGGAACTCTATCGACCAGGCTGGCCTTGAAATCAGAGATCTGTGTGCTTCCTTCTCCACAGCGCTGGTATTATTGGTGTACACCACCACCACCTGGCTACATCAGGCAATCTCAGAGCCAACTATGACCTAAAATACCATCCTACCAATGTAGACCAACGGGAGTCTAATTTCATTGAACACCCATTGCATGAACTGTGGTGCTGACCTTGATCCGTTTCAGTTTCTTGGCTCTGTGCTTCTAGTGGTCATCATCCTGGCTCCCTGGTACATTGTACCAGCTCAGCAGCCAGGAATATTTTCATATACCTGTAGTAACTTATGAAACATGACATGAAGATAGCTTAAAGAAATTGAAAACTAACCTGTCATTGACATTTTGAAATCTCCAAATGAACAAAGTAGCCATTAGTGTGGTAGTATAATGTCCCTAATATTACCTCTTTGTGTTGGACACAGTAACCTACCTTAACATGCCAACAAAATGCAAGCTGAAAGAATATTCTGGAACAAGTGCCTGAGCAGACAGGTATTTAGTGCATCAGACTGCCAATGCCCAGAAATAGGCAAAACTGGTAAATGAGCTACAATGAAAATGTTCCTCCTAAATGTGACTCTTTTGTTCTGTCTATAGATACTGACACAGATGTTTCTACAACTACTTTGTATAAAAAATGTGCACAAAGGACTTTTCCAAGCTCTTCTTTTTAATAGGCATATGAAGGCCTAAAATCAATAGGCTAAGAAGTCTTTTAGAAGAAATTCCTTCGATTCTTAAAACAGTTTCTAATTTATTAGATAAACAATTCAAACTGTTTATTTAAATGGTTCAATTCTAATAAAAACTCTGGAGTCAGATGTTGGGGTTAAAAACCTGATATCTCAAGAGAGCAGTGGAGGACCAAACAGCTGACCTTGTCCCACAATTCCCAGACAAGGGTCTCTTCTAAGCCCCTCTCTAATCTTTCCTGTGCCTCTCTTTCATACTGTATTTTTAGTCCTACAAAATTACTATGCCAAATTCCATCGACTGTTCCCCTTGACTCAAGGAATCTCAGAGTGTGACAGTTCTATCAAGTATCCTGCAACAATATTTCAGGAACCATTTGTTCTAAATGCACCACTCTGCTCCAACGGCAAGGGTGAGCCTTACAGAGGACTGGTCCAGGACTAAGGACCAGCGTGACCAGCAAGTACCTCATCCAAGAAGCAGGGAAGCACTTCTCTCTCCAAGGACTCACAACCTGCCCAGTGCGCTTGCTCAGGAACCACATGCAGGGCTTTCTCTCTCAGGCTCCATCAGCACAATCTAGGAAATGATTGTGGTTCACAGTCTAGGAGAGAGTGAGTGACTCCTCAGAGGACTCACCCTCCCAACTCCCCGGATCACAATCATGAATCCATGGGGATGGGGTGGTTTCCCACAAATGCTGAATTGATGGGTAGCTCCAGAGTTTGCAAAACACAATCTAGCCTTGCACGTGGCTCCATGAAAATCACTTAGGTGATGGAGAAGGTGATTTGAAGAGGATAAGAATAAGAATAAGAATTAAGAATAAGAATAAGAATAAGAATAAGAATAAGAATAAGAATAAGAAGGGTTCTCAGCTCTGCCACATAACCAGCTCTATGGTCCAGAAAAATGGTCTGTCTGTCTGTCTGTCTGTCTGTCTGTTTATTTTCTCTTGCCATGAGTTCCCATCTGTAAAATCAACCCGTTGATGTGATTTAGTCAAGCCACCAGAAAGAGAAGCTTCCTTCCAAAATATATTTTTCTGTATAATAATTAAGGTGCAGAGGGCAGTGGCTACAGACCCTGGCAACCTCCTTTCTGTCTCCCCAGTCCTCTGAGGAGCCCTACAAAGATACGCTGTTGTAAAGAGGAATCATGTTAGGCAAAATCAACCACACGTTCGACAGTGACCCTCCATGATTAGAATTGTGTTAGCTGATGAATCCGAAGCCCCAGCAAACTAAAGCGCCCTAGGTCACAGGCTGCTAAGGTGAGAGTCCAACTGGAAAGGCAGGTCCCCTTCAGGAGTCTTGCACCCCACTCTGGGAGGGGTGCAGCCTCAGCTCTCACCAGCCCCAGGTAGGTAGCATACAGGCCCGCGGTGGAGAACCAGCGCAGCCTGCTCCTGGCCCCGCCGCTCTGTCCGGAGGCTGCCGCAGCCGGCTTTCCCTCCGCAGGGGTCCCTGCCTCGTGGACCGGCTGTCGGTCAGACGCTGGGCTTGCGCTCCCAGTCTTTACGTCCAGCTCCATCCAGCTCAACAGTTATGGAAAGTTCTTGCTGCGGGAGGACCCTTCCGGGCTCTGTGCTCTGGTTCCTCCAGCTCAGAGGTCCCACCTGGCACTACCTTCCTCCAGGGACAATCCCGACTCAAGACAGCTGGACTTCGACCCTGGCCCCAGCTGGCCTGGCCAGTGGGAACCTTCTCTCTCCATCTTTGCCGGATCACCTGGGTTCGCTGATGGAATCAGGCCTCTGGCCAACCAAGAGCCAGTGTCAGACAGGACTGTGCTCTGAGGCTGAGGGAGCAGGCAGGCGCAGGAGGGGAGGGCATCCTTACACTCTGGCATCACTACCTTCTCTCCACTCAGAGCTCTCCAGGTCTGTATTCAGCTTTCAGGCTACAAACACTTGCTGAAGCTGGACCGGGCTCCTGGAGCCACATCAGTCCTCACCATACTCTGCTTGTCACCTTAGCTAGGCGTCCAGAGAGTTCTTCCAAGAGCAGTCAGCGATCTCTAGTCGACAGCCAAATGGCTCAAGGCACACGTGTGGGTTCAAAAATGCAGCAAATGTGCGTCAGCCCAAATTCCCGCAGGTGACAGGAGCCTGGCATTACTGTCATGGTGGCTGAGGAAAGTCATGTCAGCTCAGAGACGTTGTCCCATTGTGGGCAGCAGCTTCGTTCCATTTGCTTTACTCCAGCCAACAATATGGTGTGTTCATTATCTATCTAAGATACGTTCTATCTCCTGAATCTCCTCTCCCCCGCTCTCGCTGATTACTTATACTGAGAACAACACTCTTTCATAAGATTGCTCATGAAAAGAAACTAGACATAAAAATACCCAAGTAACCAATTAAAAAATGGAATACAGATCTAAATAGAGACTTCTCAACAGAAGAATCTCAAATGGCCGAAAAACATTTAAGGAAGTGCTCAAGATCCTTAGCCATCAGGGAAATACAAATCAAAATGGTAATCTTACACCTGTCAGAATGGCTAAGAACACTGATGACAGCCTGTGTCTGAGAGGATGTTTAGAAAGGGGAGCACTCCTCCACTGCTGGTGGGAATGCAAACAGTACAGTCACTGTGGAAAGCAGTGTGGCAGTTCCTCAGAAAACTGGCAATGAGCCTACCTCAGGACCCAGCATTACCACTGTTGGGCATATACCCAAAAGATGCTCAGCCACACCACAAGGACACTTGCTCAACTGTGTTGATGGTAGCTTTATTTGTAATAGCCAGAACTTGGAAACAACCTAGATGCCCCTCAACTAAAGAATGGATTTTAAAAATGTGGCACATTTACACGATGGGTGTTACTCAAAGGCAACTCAAATCAGAAAAAAAAAAATTAAATGGAACTAGAAAAATCATCCCTGGGCTGGAGAGATGGTTCAGAGGTTGGGAGCATTGACTATTCTTCTGGAGGACCTGAGTTCAATTTCCATTAACCACATGATTGCTCACGATCATCTGCAATGAGATGTGGTACCCTCTTCTGTATACTGTATACATGATAAATAAATAAATATATTTTTTAAAAAATCATCCGGAGTAAGGTAACCCAGACCCATAAAGACAAACAGGGTATGTACTCACTCATAAGTGCATAGTAAATACAAACAAAGCATGAACAGGCTAGATTCCACAACCCCAGAGAAGCTAGCTAAAAGGGAGGACCCTAACAGCAATGGATGCACATGGGTTGCCCCAGGAAGGGGAAATGGTTAAGACATCCTGGGTAAATTAAGAGGGGGTGTAGAGGCGTAGCCAAAGTATTCTGAGCCATCTGTGCCTGTGGTTGGGACAAATCTCTCCCACACAAGGTCCGGTAGCTGCTTATAAAATAATTATTCAGAGGCTTACATTAATTACAAACTGTTGGGCCTATTGCTCAGGCTCATTACCAACTAGCTCTTATAACTTAACCCATTTCTATTAATCTATGTATTTTTTTTTATTTTATTTTTTAGGAAATAAAGTCCTTTTTTCCCATGTATCCCCTTGCTCTCCCTCTTTTCCCCCTCCCAGTCCCTCCTGGTCAGCCTTCAGCCCCCTTCCTCCCCATCTTCCCATCCTCTCCCCCAAAAGGGCAAGAAGTCTCAAGGTGGATCAGATCAGCATCCACTCCGGGCAAGTCTGATTTATTCATCCTAATGTCAAGTCTGAATTAGGTGTTCCTCTGGAGGGAATGGGCTCCAAAGTGCTTTGAAACACAGTCTGATCTCTCCCCTCCAGGCTCCACATACTGCCCATGTCAGTGGACAGCTGCCTATCCTTGGAGGACATAGTTCCTTTTCTTGAAGGTTCCCCAGTGGCTGCTCTTAATTCATTGAGCTCCCCAGAGCTCCAGCCAGCCATCACTGTGGGAATTTTTCTCATAATCCCTATCCTCTTGCTCATATAGATTCTCCTCCCCTGCTCTAAGCTATACCAGGAGCTCAGTCCAGTGCTCAGTCATGTATCTCTGCCTCTACCTCTATTCATTATTGGATGTAGGTTCTGTGATGACACTTAGGGTGGTTATTCATTTGATTATAGGGAAACTCCTATAATTAGGAGTTAGGTTAGGCAACACCTTCACTATTGGTTGGAGACCTAGGCAGGGGCATCCTGTGAGTTCATGGAGGTTTCTCTAGCACCCAGTCTTTTTCCAGCCCCACACTGGCTTCCTCTGTTAAGATCTCCATCTCTTTTTCTCTCCCTCCTTGCTCCTCTCACTCAATCATCTCCTTCTCTTGTGATTTGTTCCCACCTCTTCTTGGTTGCAACCTGTTATGATCCCAATTTGCTAAGGAGATCTTCTCTATTTTCCCTTCCTAGGGGATCTCCAGATGTCTCTCTTAAGTTCATTCTGATCACAAGCTTTTAAGAGGTTGTGGTTTTCAGGTGGGAGTTCTTTGCTCTTTGTCTAAAGTCCACTAATCAGTGAATACATCCCATTCTTATTTTTCTGGGCTTGTGATACCTCGTTCAGGAGGATATTCTCCAAATCCATCCATTTGCCTGAAAATTTTAGGTTGTCATATATATTTTTTTTATTGCTGAGTAGTATTCCATTGTGTAGATGTACCACAGTTTGTTAATCCATTCTTCACTTCAGGGGCATCTAGATTGTTTCTAGGTTCTTGCTATTATGAATAATACTGCTATGAACATAGTTGAGCTAATGCTTTTGGGGTGTGAATGTGCATCACTATGTGCCCAATAGTGATATTGCTGGATCCATGGGAGATTGATTCCCAGTTTTCTGAGGAACCATCATATTGCATTCCAGAGTGATTGGCCAAGTTTACATTCCCACCAACAATGGAGGAGTGTGTCTCTTGCTCAACATTCTCTCCAGCATAGACTGCCCTTTGTAATTTTGATCTTAGTTATTCTGACAGGTATAAGGTGGTAACTCAAAGTTGTTTAGATTTGCGTTTCTCTGATGGCTAAAGATGCTGAGCACTTTTCATGTGCCTTTCAGCCATTTTTATTTCTTCTGCTGAGAATTCCCTTTTTAGTTCTGAACCCCATTTTTGAATTGGGTTATTAAAGGTTTTGGGCTCTAGTTTCTTGAGTTCTCTATATATTTTAGAGATCAATCCTCTGTCAATTGTACAGTTGGTAAAAAAAAATTTTCCCATTCTGTAGGCTGTTGTTTTGTCTTATTGACTGTGTTCTTAGCCTTACAGAAGCTTCTCAGTTTTAGGAGGTCCCACTTATTGATTGTTGTTCTTAGTGTCTGTGCTACTGGTGTTATATTTAGAAAGTGGTCACCAGTGCCGATGTGTTGGAGGGTATTTCCCACTTTTTTTTCTATCAAGTTCTGTGTAGCTAGGTTTAAGTTGAGGTCTTTGATCCATTTGGATTTAAGTTTTGTGCAGGGTGATAGGTTTGGATCTATTTTCATTTTTCTACACACTACCATCCAGTTATGCCAATACCAGTTGTTGAAGATACTATCTTTCTTTCATTGAATATTTTGGGCCTCTTTGTCAAAAATCAAGTGTTCATAGGTGTGTGGGTTAATGTCTGGGTCTTCAATTTGATTCCATTGATCCACAAGTCTGTTTTTATGCCAGTACCAGGCTGTTTTTATTACTATAGCTCTATAATAGAGCTGTAAGTCAGGGATGGTGATGCCTCCTGAGGTTCTTTTATTGAGCAGGATTGTTTTGGCAATCCTGGGCTTCCTGTTATTCCATATGAAACTGAGTATTATTCTTTCAGAGTCTATAAAAATTTGTGTTGGGGTTTTGATGGGTATTGTATTAAATCTGTAGATTGCTTTTGGTAAAATTTTCATTTTTACTGTGTTGATCCTACCTATCCAAGAGCATGGGATATTATTTTCTGACATCTTTTTTAATTTTTATCTTCAGTGACTTAAAGCTTTTGTCAAAGAAGCCTGCTACTTCTTTGGTTAGAGTTACACCAGGATATTTAATGCTATTTGCAGCTATTATAAAGGGTGATGTTTCTCTAATTTCTTTCTCAGCTTTTTTATCTTTAGTGTATAGGAGGGCTACTAATTTTCATGAGTGGATCTTGTACCCTGATACATTGCTGAAGGTGTTTATAAGCTGTAAAAGTTCCCTGGTACAATTTTTGGGTCACTTATGTATACAATTTTTTCATCTGCAAATAAAGATAGTTTCACTTCTTCTTTTCCAATTTGTATCCCCTTAATCTCCTTTCATTCTCTCATCGCTTTAGCTAAAACTTTGAGAACTATGTTGAATAGATAAGGGGAGAAGGGGCAGCCTTGTCTAGTTCCTAATTTTAGTGGGATTGATTTGAGTTTTTCTCCATTTAGTTTGATGTTGGCGGTCGGCTTGCTGTATATTTTCTTTATTATATTTAGGTATTATCCTCGTATTCCTGACCTCTTCAGGACTTTTATCATGAAGGAATGTTGGATTTTGTCAAAGGTTTTTTTCTGCATCTAAGGAGAGGATCATATTTTTTTTCTTTCAATTTATTTATATGACGAATGACATTCACAGATCTTCATGTGTTAAATCATTACTGCATCTCCAGGATGAAGATGGGGCTCTTAGACAGCTGTGTGTCCAGAGGCTCGGCTGTTCCTGTACAGTCACAGTGTGATGATGTCGATTGCGGTTTGGGCAGGGGTTTGCCCGAAGGGGCAGTATTTCATCCCCAGGCCAGGGTTCTGAGAGTATTATGTTTCTGCTTGGTCTTGGGGCTGTGTGTCCAGGGACTCTTAAACTATGTATTACCAGGTGTTCTGTGGATTTACCTGTATCCCATTACATTTTGCTTCCTGAGCAGCAGCCTATAGCTTCTTTCTGACTCTGTGTTTCACCTTTGTTACTGTATAAATTTCCTGCCTGCCTTTAATCTGCCTTGCCTTAGGCCAGAACTGCTTCTTTATAAACAAATAGTAATGAAGCATATTCAGAGAGTACAGAAAAACATCCCACATCATAGAGGGAGAAGATAGTGGGTGAGAACCTGAGGATGTGAGAAGGCTGAACTGAGGAGGTGGATGAAGAGGGTGAGCAATGAAAAGATATCTTGACAGAGCGAGCCATCATATGGAGAAACCTGTTGCTAGAGAAATACACAAGAATCCACAAGAAGGTCCCAGCTAAGACTCCAAGCAATGCTGGAGAGGGTGACTGAACTAGCCTCCCTATGAAGGCAAATTGGTGACTACTTTAATTGTCGTCATAGAAACTACATCCAAAACCCAAAACCTTGAACAACCCAATCAAAAAATGGGGTTCAGAACTAAAAAGGGAATTCTCAGCAGAAGAAATAAAAATGGCTGAAAGGCACTTGAAAAAGTGCTCAGCATCTTTAGCCATCATAGAAATGCAAATCAAAACAACTTTGAGATACCACCTGACACCTGTCAGAATGGCTAAGATCAAAAACACAGATGGCAGCCTATGCTAAGGAGGATGCAGAACAAGAGAAACATTTCTCCATTGTTGATGGGAGTGCAAACTTGTACAACCTCACTGGAATGCAGTATGGCATTACCTCAGAAAACTGGGAACTGGGAATCAATCTCTCCAATCATCCAGCAATACCACTATTGGGCATATACCCAAAGGATGCGCATTCATCCCCCAAAGACATTAGCTCAACTATGTTTATACCAGATTATTTGTAATAGCAGGAACCTGGAAACAACCTAGATGCCCCTCAACTGAAGAATGAATTAACAAACTGTAGTATATCTACACAATTCATGGAGATGTCCTGGAGTCCACATTAACTTTTTGAGAGAGGGACAGAGTGAGACAGAGAGAGCTGACAGAGTGGGAGAAATGGAGTCAGCCTTTTCTTGTTCCTGATTTTAGTGGGATTACTTTCAGTTTTTCTCCGTTTAGTTTGATGTTGGCTATTGGCTTGCTGCTTATCACCTTTATTATATTTTCCCTGTATTTCTGATCTCTCCAGAACTTTTATCATGAAGGAGTGTTGGATTTTGTTAAAAGTTTTTCAGCATCTAAGGAGATGATCATGTGGTTTTTTTCTCTCAGTTTGTTTATATGATGGATGAAATTCACAGTTTTTCATATGTTAAACCATCACTGTATCTCTGGGATAAAGCCTACTTGATCATGGTAGATGATTTTTTTTTGATATGTTGTTGAATTTGGATTGTCAAAATTTTATTGAGTAATTTTGCATTAATGTTTATGAGGGAATTCAGTCTGTAATTTTCTTTCTTTGTTGCATCTTTGAATGGCTTGAGTATCTGGGTGACTGTGACCTCATAAAAAGAGTTTGGCAGTGTTCCTTCAGTTTCTACTGTATGGAACAGTTTGCTGAATATTGGTATTAGTTCTTCTTTGAATGTCTAGTAGAATTCTGCACTGAAACCATCTGGTCCTGGGCTTTTATTTTTTACTTGGGAGACTTTTAATAACACCTTCAATTTCATTTGGGGTTGTAGGTCTGTTTAGGTCATTTATTTGATCTTGATTTAATTTTAGTAAGTGGTATCTGTTCAGAAAGCTGTGCATTTCTTTTAGGTTTTCCAATTTAGTGGAGTATAGATTTTCAAAATATGACCTGATAATTTTCTGGGCTTCCTGGGTGTCTGTTGCTATGTCCCCCTTTTCATTTTTGATTCTGTTAATTTGCATATTCTCTTTCTGCTTTTTGGTTAGTTTGGATAGGGGTTCATCTATCTTGTTGACTTTCTCAAAGAATCAACTCTTTGATTCATTAATTTTTTGTATTTTTCTTTTTGTTTCAATTGTATTAATTTCAGCCCTAAGTTTGGTTATTTCCTGCCATCTACTCCTTTTAGGTGAGTTTGCTTCTCACTTTTCTAAAGCCTTCAGCTGTGCTGTTAGTTTTCTTGTGTGAGATTTCTCCAAGTTTTCCATGTTGACACCTAGTGATATGAGTTTTCCTCTTAACAGTTTTCATTGTGCCTCATATGTTTGGGTACGTTGTGGATTCATTTTCATCAAATTCTAGGAAGTGTTTGATTTATTTCTTAACTTCTTTCCTGACCCAGAGCTGGTTCAATCGAGAAATGTTCAGTTTTGTAGGCTTTCTGTGATTTTTGATGTTGGTAAACTCTAACTTTAGGCCATGATGGACTGATATGATACAAGGAGTTATTTTTTTGTATCTTTTGATGTTTGTTTTATGACCGAGTATGTGAATAATTTTAGAGAACATTCCATGGGGTGCTGAGTAATATGTAAATTCGGTTGTGTTTGGGTGGAAGGTTCTGTATATATCTATTAAGCCCATTTGGGTCATAACATCTGTTAAATCCCTTATTTCTCTGCTGAGTTTCTGTCTGGTTGACCTATGTAAGGGTGAAAGTGGGGTACTGAAGTTTCCCACTATTAGTGTGTAGTGTTTAATGTCAGGTTTAAGCTTTAGTAGTGTTTCTTTTACATATGTAGGTACCTTTGTGTTAGGGGCATAAATGTTTAGGATTGAAACTTTATCTTGGTGGGATTTTTCCTGAGATGAATAAGTAATGTTTGTTTTTTGTTGATTTTAGTTTGAAGTCTATTTTGTTAGATATTAGGATGGCTACACCAGCTTGTTTCTTAGGACCATTTGATTGGAAAGTCTTTTTTCATCCCTTTACTCTGAGCTTGTGTCTGTCTTTGAAGTTGAGCTGTGCTTCTTGTATGTGGCAGAAGGATGGCTTCTGGTTTTGTATCCATTGTGCTAGGGTGTGTCTTTTTATAGGTGAATTGAATCCATTGATATTAAGGGATATTAATGACCAATGATTGTTATTTCCTGTTATTTTTGGTGACAACTTTGGTGGTGTGTATTTCCATTCTTTGAATTTTTCTTTTGTGAGATTATTGATTGTTTGTGGTTTCATGATTATATCTGGCTTCCTTAGGCTGGAATTTTCCCTCTAGGGCTTTCTGTAGGGTCTGATTTGTGGATAGGTATTGTTTAAATTTGGTTTTGCCATGAAATATCTTGTTTACTTCATTTATGGTGATTGATAGTTTTGCTGGATACAGTAGTTTGGGTTGGCATACATGCACTTTTATTGTCTGTATAATGTCTGACGAGGACCTTCTTGCTTTCATTGTTTCCAGTGAACAGTCAGGTGTTATTCTGATGGGTCTGCCTTTATAGGTTAATTTGGCCTTTTTCCTTTGCAGCTCTTAGTATTTTTTCTTTGTTCTGTAGGTTTAGTGTCTTGATTATTATATGGTAAGCAGACTTTTTTTGTGTGTCTACTCCACTTGGTGTTCTGTAGACTTCCTGTATTTCTATAGGTATTTCCTTCTTTAGGTTGGGGAAGTTTTCTTCTGTGATTTTGTTGAATATATTTTCTGTGCCTTTGAGCTGGTGTTCTTCTCCTTTGATTCCAATTATTCTCAGGTTTGGCCTTTCCATGGTGTCCCATATTTCCTGATCATTTCATGTTATGACTTTTTGGGTTTTAGTGTTTTCTTTAACTGACGTATCCATTTCCATTATTGAATCTTCCGCTCCAGAGATTCTCTCTTCCGTCTCTTGCATTCTGCTGGTTATGCTTGCCGCTGTAGTTTTGGATCATTTTTTAGGTTTTCTATTTCCAACTTTGCCTTGATTTGTGCCTTCATTATTGCTTCTATTTCAATTTTTAATTCCCAGAATGATTCTTTCACTTTTTTTTTCTCTTTTTCTTGGTTTTATTTTCTTTCAGAGATTTGTTAATCTCTTCCAATTTTTTGCTTATATTTTCTTCTATTTCTTTAAGGGAGTTTTTTATATCCTCTTTTAAAGCTTCTATTATCTCCATAAAGTTGTTTTAAAGTCATTTCCTTCTGTTTCCTCTTCATTCTTATGCTCAGGTTCTGCTATTATAGAACCACCAGCTTCTTCTGGTGGTTTCTTGTTGTTCTTTATATTGTTATAAGTATTCTTGCACTGATGTCTGCCCATTGTTTCCCTAGTTCACTCTTAGTCAGCTATTGGTCAGCTCTTAGTCAGATGTGGGCCCAGGGCTGTGTGTCTTCAGTAATTGCAGGAGCTGCTCTTAGTCAGCTTTTAGTTAGCTGTAGACCAAGGATCTGTGTGTCTCCAGTTGTCGCAGGGGTTGTTCTTAGTTGGCTTTTAGTTGGCTCTTAGTCAGCTGTGAACAAGGAGACTTCAGGATCTCCAGTTGTCAGCATCCCCAGTATCCCTGTTGGGAGAGAAGCATCTGGAAGCCTGTGGAGGCTGGAGGAGGCTGAGCAGAGAGAAAGCATCCTGGGCTAAAGGAATCTGCCTCAGAGACTCCTGGAGTGGAAGAATGGGTGTAGCTGATCTAAGAGGGAGCTAGGAGTTCTTGCCTCTGGATGGGAGGATGGGGAGGCAGTCTCAACCTGCCTGGGTTAGTAGGGGATGAAACATTCCATTCAAAAATATTCTGAGGGATATTTAAGGACAGAAAAATGGGGTGGGCATCTAAGGGAGAGATAGTATACATGTTCCACTAAAACTGCCATGTGATTTAAGAGTTTAAATGGATATGGAAGAAAGGGAGATTATAGGAAAACAAAGCTGGCTGTGGATGGTCCCAAGATCAGAGGTTAGAGCCTAGAGATGAGCGAGAAGGCAGAAGACTGGAATAATAGAGAGGGAAAGGAAAAAGAAAAAAACGTCTGAAGTAAAGACACCTAAAAAATCAGAGGGACAGACTGAAGGAATATAGAATGTTGTAGAAGACCAGAGGTGATGTGGACTATGTTTGCTACCTGCAGATACTAAATTTAAAAGGAAACTATAAAGTAAGTTAAAAGTTTTCCCATATTAGGTTAATTTCATAATGGCTGATAATTTTTCACTGTAAGATGTTTATAATATATGCATGGTTACATGGATACATATATGACATAGATTTAACTCTATATGTATATATAACAATATATAAGATACTTTTAACTCTTTATATGTATTTATGTAACTTGGGTCTAACTCTATGTGTATATGAATATGACTATTGATTAGAAAAACATGTCTAAGTTAAAGAGTATATTTCCAAGTCCTAATGAGCTCTCTGTTCCCTGTATCTCCTTCTTCTGGACTAAGGAAGGATCAAGCCTCAAGTATTTTGGTTCAAAAACAATGCTTGTTTAACGAGATGTTAAAGCTGCACCTGGCTCTGACAGTTTAGAGTCAGCCAGGTGATAGTGCTTTTAAAGACTTGAAGGGCTTAGCACAGCATTGTAGCCCATGAGTTTCCATCCTTTTGCAGTTAAAACAAAAACAAACATTTGTACAGGGGTAACCTGGGACCACCTGCATGTCGGATGTTTGCATTGAAATTTATAACAATGGCAAAACTGCAGTTATGAAGTAGCAATGAAAGAATTTATAATATAAGGTCACTATTTGCAGAGAACTGTACTAAACTGTCAAAGCACCGAGAAAGTTGAAAACCAGTGACTTAGGAAATGTCTCTCCCTGCTCAAGGTCTATTCAGGCTTAAGGATGTGTGTCTAGACTCCTTGGCTTAGCTAAAATTGTTAGCCTTAAGATATTTGAATAAACTGAATTATATAAAGGTTTTTTATTTTTGATACTAGGAGAAGCTTCAATTCAATATCATTATTTTTAAGGCTGAACCTGACAGAAGTGAATTGTGAAGCCCCAGTCTTATAAAAGCTGCTCACATATTAAAGGCTGTTAGGAGACACAAGTGGTCAGTCAACTTTAAATAATCAAAGTGTTTTTTAATTGTAGCTATGCTAAGTACTGGTATAATTAATTACAAGGATGAGCTTTATTCAGTCCTGTGTATATGTTTTCAGGGTTGAGCTTACAGCAAGTAACTAGAAACAAAGTTTTTCTATTCAGATATACCTGGGCAGCCCTCATAATTCAGAGATCTGTAGAATATGGCATTTAAAATTTTTATGTAAAAGCATTATATCAGACACAGACTCCTGGATCCTAACAGTGACCCAAGGTCTCTGAAGAGGAGTATGAGGCACCAGGATATCACTATCTAGATTGTGACAGTGCTGACCTGGGCAAGACGACATAGCACAATGCCTGCCTGCTGCCAGGACCCGACCTAGGCTCTAGACAAGCTGCAGGACATCAGAGAATTGATTGCACTCTTTTGCCTCGACAAAGTAAGGTCAGTCTTCTCCTCTATATCCCTCTACTGTGGGAAAAACTCCCACCTTATAGGTCTGGCAGTCAAAGATTGATATTATTCAGATACTTCTGCCTCCAACTATGTGAAGACCTGGGTCTGACTAACTGGGTATGAACTGGTCTCTGTTGTTTTTAATAGATTCAGAAGCTGCTCAGTCTGAACTCAGGTACAATTTATCCTTCTCAGATCTCTGCTAGTACTGATGGTTAGGCTAGCTATAACTTTGTCAGCTTGGCAGTATCAAACAATCAGATCTTTCTGCAAGAATAGCCATCTTGCAAACTCATTTTATAAAGTCTGATTGGTAATACTAATATAACTAAAACTCTTATGTCTTTTTGTAATTTGTATGAGCTTCAGGGAATCATAAAATTCAGATCTACTTCACAAAGGTCAAAAGGATTCCAGATAAGTACAGCCTAAGTTTTTCCCATCTGTCTGTTCCTGAGGATGATACTTTTCTCTCCTGGTTTGGGTACTCCTGCCCTTCCCAATTATTAGCACTGGGCCCAAACTTTACAAATATGTCCATAAATTCTAATTTTTGTTCTTAGGTTTAATGTGTCTCAACAGATTTCCACTTGGCTGGCATACACAACTTGTTCCAAGAGAATACAAGCTCTGGACTTGCTGAAAACTCATGTGGACCAGTCCAGCCAACATGGGTTGTTTCCTGTTTCCACAACTGAGTCAGATAACTACATGATTACATATCTCTGACAGATGCTCCACCGCCCAACCCATTTCTAGCCTTTCATCCTTTTTGGGCCCTGACAATAACACCCCAGTGTTGGCCTGAAACAGTAATGGAAAAGAACATGTCGCCCTCTGTTCCCTGTCCATAACAGGTTGAAATGCTGAATTAAAAGAAGACCTTCTGTCATAGAAGACAAGGGGCTATGTACAGCCTTAGGAGAGGAATATTGTTTCTATATAAATCATCTGAGGATAGTTAAAGACACCATGGCCAAAATCCAGGAAGGTTTAGCTAAAAGAAAAAGAGAACATGAGGAGAGCCAGGGATGGTTCAAAAGCTGGTACTCCTGATCACCATGGCTCACAATTCTCCTTTCCAGCATGATGGGACCCCTTGTTATTCTAATTCTTCTGTTCACCCTTGGGCCATGGATCCTGAACAGACTAGTACAATTTACAAAGGCCAGGTTAGGGACAATTTAGCTTACAGTGCAAAGAACCCACTACACCCCAGGGGCTATGGTGAATGAGTTCCTGAACACTGGTTCATGATTGAACTAGTCACATAAATTCAGGGTGGGGGGTGTGTGGAAACTAAAGTCCCTCCACCTTGAGGCCTGGAGCTATTTGGGGAGCTGAGAAGTTTCTAGTCCCCCATCCTGAGAAGTTTCTAAACCCCCAAGGCCAAGCACCCAAGGCCAAGTGCCCAAGGTCCTGGGTAATTAGAGGACATTCCATCCCAGCTGGGAAGCATCTTCTCCCCATCCTAAAACAACCAATCAGCCATCAGCTGCCCACCTGACAGCAATAGTAAAGAAACTTCCTCTGGGCCCCTCACTCCCCAGCCTGATAACTATGGTCTGATTTCTATGGTCTTTGTCTGATCTTTGTGTTTTTTTTTTTTTCTTTTTTTTTAAAAAACTTTGTTGTTATTTTTTTTTTAAACTTTATTTTATTTACTTGCCTTGGTGTTTTGCCTGGAACTGGAACTACAGACAGTTGTTAGCTGCCATGTGGGTGCTGGGAATTGAACCCCGGTCCTCTGGAAGAGCAGACGGTGCTCTTAACCACTGAGCCATCTCTCCAGCCCCGATCTTTGTGTTTTAAAAAGCCTTGCTTCTGAGTGCGTGTATGGCTCACTCCCCACTGGCACTGCTGTGTGGCAGGAGCTGAACTCAGCTGTACAGCTGCAATAAACTTTGCTTTGCATTTGCATTTGCATTTGGCGAGTCAGTGTAGTTCTGGGGATCTTTCTGGGGGTCGCTGAGACTGGGAAGACAGGTTGAGGGGCATCTAGGTTGTTTCCAGGTTCTGCCTATTATAAATAATTCTGCTATGAACATAGTTGAGCAAGTGTTCTTGTGGTATGATTGAGCATCCTTTGGTTATGTGTTCAAGACTGTTATAGCTGAGTCTTGAGGTAGAATGAGTCCCAGTTTTCTGAGAAACCACCATATTGATTTCCTCTTCTAACTAATTGTTTCTTCCCTTTTATTGTATTCTTTCAACAATAGATAACCACCAACAACCTTCCTCCTTGTGAACATTTTATCTCTTCTATAAAAGGGACTTGGAGAGGGCAGTGGGGGTTGTTCTCAAAAACCTCAAGTTAGGAGGAGACAGTGGCTAGACTTGGTTGTTCCTTTCTCCAGAATTGGGGGATTTGTTCCTTCCTTTCTCTAGAATTTTGGGATTAACACTTCCCCAAGCATACAGGAAATTTCAGTTCCTTAGAGACCATTGCTTACTATCTATCCTAGGGAAGGATAAAGTGACTGTCTCTTCCCTCTGGGCCTGGGTAGAACACTTGTCTAGCAGGTGCAGGGCCCTCACGTTAGCCCCCAGTACCCATGGGATCTAGATCATTTCTGATTTGGCAGGTTCAATCCTGCTTTAAATTCCCTGGGACCCTCAATCAGTAACGCATTGATGCATCCATTTCATAATACATGCTTTCATCTCAGCAGCATCTTCCTAACCCACAAAACAGCTACTAGGATCTGGCAAATGTCTCAGTGAGTATCTGGGCCAGATAACCTGAGATTTATCATGGGACTCACACACCGGAAGGAGATAACCAACTCCCTCCACTTGTCCTAGGACCGATACACCCTGCGACACTACCCCTTAACTAAATGTAATAAAAAACTTGTTATAACTACTGCTTCTTCTTTCGTACTAATTCCTGGTTCGGCACTAACTCTTTAATCCAGCCCATGTGCCCTACTGGATTTAGACTACTTTTGCTGCAGCATCCCCAGAGAGGAATGCTGTCATTTGGCTCCCAGGGTGTTTCAGGGTCCTCTGGTGGAGTGCACTGAGGTGCCCAAACCTAGCACCATTTCTGCTGCCTGGAGAGAAGTTGGAACCACCGAGTACTCACAAGAGCTAGGAATGAATCTGTTTGTTTAAATTGTGTGTCTGCAGAGTCCAGAAGACACTGTTGGGTCTCCTGGACCCTAGATTTATAGGTAGGTTGTGAACTGCCAACACGGATTCTGGGAAGCGAACTCAAGTCCTTTGAAAGAATGAGCAAGTTCTCTTAATATCTGAGCCAAAGCCTCTCGACGGGGCCCCTCTGAGACTGTGCTTCCAGCTTTCTCAGTCTTGGGGTGCTGGTGCATCCATCTGTGTGCACTTGGATGACTGACGCTAACTGAAGCCGGAAAACATGTGGTCCACCAAGCTGGGTCCTGATTGCTGAGGAAGGCCTTTGTCTAGTCTGCCTTGTGAGATGGGCAAGAGTGTCACCGCGTGCACAGTCCAAAGTACAACTTCCTTAAGGTCCTGACTCAGGACTGTTTTTGATGGGAGGAGATTCTAGGAGGGATCTTCAGGTCAGAAGGAACAGGGGCTCAGAGCTCCAAGGATCCTCCCAAAGAGCTGGGCCACAGCAAAACCCCTTGTCGAGAGCCACCAAGCTGGAGTTGGACATGGAGTCCTGTGAGTCTCAGGCCAAGGCTGTCGGGCAGCATCTCCTCCAGGCTGAGACCCCAGGGAAGAACGGGCGCCAGGCCGTGTCCCGTGGACAAGCCGGAAGAGTGCTGCGCTGGTTCTCCACTGCGGTCCTGAATGCTGCCTTCCTGGGGATGGTGAGAGCCAAGGCTGTACCCCTCCCGGGCTGGGGTGCCAGTCTCCTGCAGGGGACCTAGCATTCCAGTGAGACCTGCTTTTGATCACCTGCACATTGTGGACCTTTGTGCAGCATTGGCTGTGATTTCATCAACAGGAAAATAGCTACAATTCTAATCAAATGTGAAATTGATTACCCTAGTGTTTCCCGATTGCAGATAACTTGGTTTCTGTACAACATGGGGGGGGGGCGCTGTGCTGGTGTGTACCAATGGACCTCACTGCCCTAGACTGTTACTCAGAAACAAGCCTCCCTGAGGATTCTTTCCTGGGCCCTGACCAGGGAACTAAATTCTCTGTACTAACTTAATTTCACAGCCTATAAACAGGCTTCATAGAGGAGGTGACATTTATCAGGTCCCATAGTCAGTTTTGTGGTGAAGCCAGGACTATGTCTCACTCCCCACAATAATCTTATTTACATTGAGCCTTCAGATCCTTAAAATATTTCTTGGAGCAAAGCACAAAGCAAGAAGTGCTTTGTATGGTGATGACCTCCGTTTGTCCCTTGGTAACTGTGACCTTGGAGAGTTGATAAGGGACAGGTGGAGAAACCGAGAAGAAATCATTGCAGAAGCAGGTCAGTTGCTCTGCGGACAGGATTTGCTGTTAGTCCTTCTGGAAACATGGAGCTATGCCCTGATCATGTGCTCACGGTTTGCTGTGACTTGTACTCACCCTGGCCCTGCGTCTATGTAGGCTTCTACCTGCGTAAGGGGCATTCCTGCCTTGGAGCAGAGGATGGTACAATTAGAATCAGCAATTCTCGAAATGTAGATGAATTAGAAGCCTTTTATTAAAGGGCCCAAAGAATTTCCCGAAAGCCAGCTGTTAACCTTTTGGACTTACTGAAAAGCTAAGGTTACCCTTAATTGATTTTAACAGTTTCTTTGCACAAAGAAATGATTCAGGAACTGGCCAGGGCCTGAGCCAGTGAAGAATTGAGAAAAGTGCCTTTCAAAATATGGGCAGATGTGTCTATAAACAGAGAAAATGTAACGAGATAACATGATTGTTTACAACTCACTCGCCTTCTTTGGACACAGAGGGCAGTGTATACCTGTCATGGGCAACACTTGGCTATTCAGCTACTTGTCTAAGGATATTCTTTCCGTTAGGCTTCAGCTGTTGGAGTACTAAGGTTACAGAATCCTGCACACACAGGCAGATATACACTGACTTAACATCACACTTTCCTTTTGGGTTGGCTGCTCAGTTTGAAGTGGACTGAGGACTTGGACACCAGCAATGCTTTCTGTGACCATAGTCACGGTCAGTTTGGTCCAGCTGTAGAATTCATAATGGACAATAACAGATTCGTCAGGTAACTCTATGCCTTCTTTATGCTTTTAACTGAAGTTCAAAGGCTGAGTGCACACAAACATCTACAACTCACAGGAACCTGACAGGTAATGGAGGCTATTATGATAGTTAATGAGTGGACTGGGCTATGGAACTTGTGCACTCTCCTTAACAGGTTTCTGCCTGGACCAACCATGTCAAAATCAAACCATCCAAACTTACATAATAAGAGCAACAGGATTAGAATGCATTTCCCCATAGCCTTTGTATAGACTCTAGGGCAGGATGACAGTTAAGAGCCTATGTTGACCATGCAATCATCTGATTTAATGAGTAACTTACTTTGGGGGTTAGCCCGGCAATGTAAACCAAAGGAACCTGGAGAGCCACAAATGACAAGTCATAGCCAGGCTTGTCCTTCATCACCCTCATGCTTGCAGGCTAACTGCTTGCTGTTCCCATGAGCACACGGTGTGTTCCTTTCCCCTGAGAAATTTATTTATTCAGTTTCATTGTTGTGGGAAATTACAGAATCATCAGTAGTCAAATACAGAAACATGCACATGAAGAGAGGTGCCCCAGAAACCAGACAGTTACAGGCAGTTGAGAGATGCCAGACCTGGGTTCTGGGAATAGAACTGGAGTCTTATGGAAGATAATAAGTGCATGTTTCAAACCACAGAACAATCTCTCCAGCCTCCAAAGAGATCTAACATAAAAAATTTGTTCCAGTATTTGTAGTATGTGAAAGTTCTCACCTTTTGGAGAGTGGCTCCACATTTCAGAACCCATAGGCGGTCTGACAAGTTACAAGATCCAGATCTTCCCCAAGTTACAGGTAGCTTCCAGTTCTATACAACTATCACCTCATCGCTACAAAATGAATTCACAAAAACACTATCAGAAGCTCTCTTCAGTGGAAACTAACATTTTTATCTATGTCAAAGATTGGGCACTCCTTTTGAGCATTGACAGCTTTGGTTGTAAAAGATATAGATAGAAATGTCCAGAAAAGCAATTCAGAAGGCAGAAGTGTGCCGCTGTGCCAAGAAGTAAGATTTGCACCAGCAAGGAGACTGAGCAGTCTATGATTTTAGTTAAGGCTCTTGAGGTGAAGACTGCCCCCTAGTGGTGACTGAGCAGACCTCAATTAAGTTCATTTACCTAAGGTAATGAGTGGGGAACTCAATTGAGTGAGGTAGTTCCCCACCCAAACCCCGGCAAGGTCCGGTGTGAAGCTTCCTATGTAGCATGCTGCATGGATACAGCATCTCACTTAATGATTTAATGAGACATCACTTAAGTATTTGTTTACCCACAGTAGTCCTAGGCCTTATGCATACAATGCCGGAACACAGGATACACTTTTTACTGGCATGTATTTGGTAATATTAGTAATTGGCGACGTCGTTTCCAGTGAGTGTATCACAAGCAGCAGTGATGTCCAGAATATCAAGGAGCACATTTTACTCTGCAGTTTTAGTCAACTCATTAAAAATATGCAGGGACTTTGGCGATAGTGCTACTTACAATTCATCCAAAGATGACAGCATGTCCCTGTGTTTTCTTGTACAGGAAGGGAGAGCAGTAGGTGTGTGTGTGTGTGTGTGTGTGTGTGTGTGTGTGTGTGTGTAGAAAGCTAAAGCCTTTGTCTGCTTGTAGGATGACTCTAGTGAAGATATACTTTGGATTAATGAACGAAAGCTTTGCACATTTTAAGTGAGTAGGTGCTTCATTAGGGGTGAGGCCTTGCAGTGCCTTTCCACAATGGCTCAGTAGTCCATGCTCTCTAGTGGAGTGGACCTGGTTGCCATCACTTGGAAACACTTGTCACTGAAGCCATCCAGGTGATCCAGGAATCCGGCTTACTGCTGCCTTTGTGTCTGCATTTCCTTGCTTCAAAACTTGTGTAATGAAACCAGTACCACTGTGGCCGGGGATTTCTCCGGCATCATCCTGTTAGGAAAACACAGCTTCTATTTTAACTGTAGCTACTGTTTTGGTGTCAGCCTAGCTGCATGGGACAGCCTCTGAGCACCCAGAGAATGAGAACTTCTGGTAGCAAGTGACAAAAATCTGTCTGTGAGTGTCTGACTCATGATCTGGCTGTGAAAGTTCAAGGACTTGGAATTTTATTGTCTTAATAAATGGTGGGATGCCAAGGGGAAGGCTGTTTAGAAGCCCTTTACAATTAAAATGCCTTTCCACCAATGTTTTGTTACAGTTTGGATCCTTTTTACCTACTGGGGTATCTCTTAGAGTGCAGAGCTTTTAATAGTAGAAGCTCTGAGGTCTCAGCAAGCATCAGGCAGCTACCTGAGCTCTCCATGGGTCCACTCTTAGCAAGGGATTTGCATCCTCTCAAGTTCCCAAGCTTAGTCCTGCACACTAAATAGATTCTGGCAGTTGATTGCACTTGGTCCAATCCACCACAGCATTCTTTCAAATTACATACCATGTAATTTCACCTCTGACTAACTTAGCACGAAAATCTGCCAAGTCTTTTCCTGAATGCTTCCTTAATTCTCACTGTGCTTGGTCCTGGGTTAAACATCAGCTTGATGTTTATGAGCCACTGGTTTCTTCCTTAGAAGTTGAGAATTTTTACCCAGGCCAGTGGACCTTAATAGTCCTTCCTATGACTGTCCTTTCATACTAAACAACCAACTGCCAATGACAAGACTTAAGATGGTCAAGGCTAAAGATCATTTGAGAGTTTAGTAAAATAGTAATGCTTTTGGCAAGAAAAGTTCATTGTGTCTGTTGCATACAAATACTATGAGATGAGTCTCGCTATGCTGCCCATGTTGACCTGAACCCCTGGCTTCAGTTGATTTTCTTACTCCAGCCTCTTGGTTAGCTAGGACTATGAAGAGGGCTCCTAGGTCTGACTCTTGATATAACACATAAAGGTGACAAGTCAGGGCTGGGTGGTAGCAGGGTTGATGGAGCACTTGCTGGTACACAGAGGGCCTGAGGTCTATCCCCAGCACAAATGCCTGTAAGCATATCTGCACTCAGGAGGTAGAGGGCAGTGGAATCAGAACTTCAAGATTATCCTCAGCTGCATATGGAGTTCAAAGCTGTTGTGGAATAAATGAGCCCCTGCTTCAAGTAACAAAGTAACAATTAGAATTATGACTACTAGTGTTATACTTATGGCCACTATATTTCTAAGGATTTTACAGAATTTCTGAAACACATGTTAGTAACACACTCATATTGATATATATATAGTTGTTTTAATATAAAAATTAGAACCTTCTGGTAATTAAAATTTTGATACCTGAATTCTCACATTAGTGTTTCTAACATATTTGCAATTACTAATATACTAAAAGACTTATTTCAAAAGTAAGATTAGTGATACATCTTATAAATTATTATAACTGTTGACACGGCTCAGCAGTTTAAGATCTAGGCCACCAAGTTTGCTGGTCTGAGTTTGATCTCTAGAAGCCACATGGTAGAAAGAACTGACTTATACTAGTTGTCCCTGGATCTAGACATGTAGACCATGGCATACACATGTGTGAATGTTCACACACAACAAATAAATGACAAGATTTAAAACAATCATAATTTGTTGTGCTAGATATTAAACTTGGACTTGTGGATGCTGGGCAAGCAGTCTACTACTGAGTTACATTCCCAGCTCTATATAAGCTTTTGATACAGAGGAATCTTTTAAGGTATTGTCAAATAGTAAATAATGGAGAGAGAGAGAGAGAGAGAGAGAGAGAGAGAGAGAGAGAGCAAAAGAAAAAAGCCACAGATTTAAAGGACTTTTGAAATGTGAGAGGCTTGAAACAGAGAAAAGCAGCAGGAGTCCTGTGGTAACTTTAGTATTACTGAAATTTTCCTTCCTTGCTGAGAACGTCCAAGTCAATCTCCTCCTTGTTACAGTTCCCCAATATTTTTTTTTTACAGTGGATATAGTTGATAAATATTGCTTCGTTTGTAAGTAAAATCCTTTGTCTTTGCAAATTGCAGGGGGTGAGCGCTGCTGTGCTAGGACCCACATTTCCAGACCTGGCAAGAAATGTGAACCGGAACATTAGCAGCCTTTCGGAAATATTCGTGGGCCGTGCTCTCGGCTACTTGTGTGGCTCTGTGGTCGGCGGGGTGCTCTTTGACTGCATGAATCATTTTTTACTTTTGGGTAAGCTAATAGTAATTTTGTTTTCATTGTTTCTGTCAGTACATTTGCAATTTTTCTCTAAATATGAGAAAGTAGCCTGGAGTCGTCAGTTAAATTACACTGTGTTGTGCGGTTCCCACAACGAGGTTTCCTGAATCTACTGTCCCCATGCAGTGACCGGGAATCATTACTGGAAACTTAACTAACCATGTGAAAGAGAGTATTGGCAATCCCAAATCTTGCCAGCTTTGACCCACACTTAGGCTCCATTCCAGACACACACAGCCTTGCACTCCGTGCTGTGCTTACTAGAGGTGTCGCAGCAGGGTGCCCAGACCCACAGAGGTAAAAAAAAAAAAAAAAAAAACTGCTCTTGGAACCTGGATTAGATGCGAAGGAGCAGAGAAGCTGATGATTAACACAGGCTGCATTTTTGTCTCCGTTATCCGATGTTGAATAGCCCAGGCTACTCCACCACATCTGGAAGCAGACAGGAAAGCCTTTATCGTTTATGCTTTGAATAAATTGACCTCTAAAGAAAATAAGACAAAACACATTTGCAGAGGGAACAGTCTATTATTCCTGGTGCATAAATGAAAGATCCCTCTTATTTTAAAGTGGACTGAGGAATACACATAATAAACTATGTAGGTATAAGTTTTTGTTTGTGGAGAATCCTGTTGCACAGGTTTCTACCACCGACCTAAATCCCAGCTCAGGACTATGTGCATCGAGTTTTCCTCCCAAGTCCATAACCCAGCTTACCTAAAGTTTACTACTAACTCATCCCCTTGGCGTCTTTGCTATTCTATATGTAAGCATTCCTTTTGATTCTTGGATCTTTGTTTTGTTTGTTTTCCGTGTGTGTGTGTGGGGGGGGGGGGTATTCATGTTCACATGTGTGTGGGCTCATGTATGTTCAGGTATGTGTGAATGTGTATGGAGGCCAGGTGTCTTTCTTGATGACGCTCCACCTTTTTAATGGAAACAGCTTATTGAACCCACAGCTCACTGATTTGACTAGTCTAGCCTGGGGAGCATCCTAAACTCTGAGATTACAAGATGCCACTCCCAGATCCCCTCATCCCCCAACAGAATATTTTTATGTAGGCTTGGATGTCATGAAACTCACTCTATAGAGCAGACTGGCCTCAAACTCAAAGATCAGCCTGCCTCTACCTCTGGAGTGCTGGGATTAAAGGCATTCGGTGTGCTGCCATCACCATCACCTGGCTTCCACCCAGCTAGGTACCGGAACTCTGGTCCTCTCATACGCATGGCGCATGCTCATTTTCTGAGCCAGATTTCTAACTACTCCCCACTACTTGGTTATTTTTCTAATCGTTAAGGTACATTTAATTATTGTTCATGTTCCATAGGGCTCCCATGGAGTCAGAGGACACTTTCATGACTCAGTTTTCTGCTTCCACGGGTCAGTTTCTGAGCTCTAACTCAGGTCCTCAAGATTGGCAGCACAGCGCCACCTTGTGGCCTTCTTTTAATTCTTAAGTGTAAAACATTTAGGTAAATAGCTTTTACCTCTTTTGCTATAAAACTTGGCTTAATTTGTAACTTGATTCTAGCAATGATAGAATTACATTCATTTTGTAACCTTTTATATTTTTAATCCATGAAGATTATACAAGATTTAAAGGGCTTGGTTACTTGTAGAAGGTACAACACTCACCCCACAAGGTTTTCTCTTTTATTTGATCCCATTAGCATTTGGGGATTTATGTTGACTTGACTCCTGGGGCACAAACACTTTTTCACAACTGCTTTTCTTTCAACCTTGTCTTCTCAGGGCTGTCAAACCTGATCACCTCGGCCGGTCTCTACCTGACTCCGTTTTGTAAGACAGCAGTCTTATTGACTGCCATGATGTCTGTGACTGGCATCTCATTTGGTGTTCTGGATACAGGTTAGTAAACCACTCGACGTCAGACCCGGGACTGGGGACCCTCTGCTGGGGAAGTGGAGCTGGAGGTAGTATACTAAATGAGTCCTTGTGATGGACTTGAATTGAAAAGGAGCTCTTGACCTGGAATCATCTACACCGAGCCACCCTGCTAGCAACTGCTCTTCTTGTCAATTAGGACTTCAATTCACTAAATTTCTGACTTTGAATGATCTTAGAGATTTTGTCCTATGAGAGATTATGGGTTGTTGCAATTGGTACAGAAGAGGGATGGCCAAGAGCCTGTGCTTTATAGGACTTTCTTTGCATTTGAGTTTTGTTCTTTGCTTTTCCTCAAAACTTCCTTTACAGCAAAGTTTCTGCATATGTCGCCATGTCTACACCCCTACATCGGTAGGGGAGGTGACTCAGTAGGTAGATCCAAGACCTCACTGGCCATCTAGCCTAGTTGAAATGGTAGGCTCTTGGATCAGTGAGAGGCATTGTCTCATGACAATAAGGCTGGGCATGTTATAAGACACTGGGCATCTTCCTCCAGGAGCTACATGCATGCATAAGTATGTACTTGCTCACATTCATAAAAACCTACTAAGTGACATGTGATATTTTTTTGTTCCAAATTCCAGCTTTCTATTCTTCCCTTCTCTGCCTAATACTATCTTATACATATGGAAATATTTTATTCTTTAGGTTTTGCTTGGTTGTAAATTCAAGTGGAATGAAATACTTCAAACATTTTTAAAAAGCCCTGGACTTCATGCTTTGAATTTCTCATCCTGTAGGGCCTGTGATAGCACTAAAGGCAGATTCTGAAATATGTATTGTTTTCTGTAATAGGCAAACCAGGACCTTTGGAGTATTCAGGTTTCTGGATGGTGATTTTGCATATGTTTAAAACATAAATAAATAGTATATTTACTATTGCAAGTTCAAAAAGGGTTGGTAATATGTCTGAAGTCTATGTGTACATATATGCACATGTATATTATATAGTATATGTAAATAAATAGATATATCAAATAAAATTCCCCAGTGTAGTTCAGTTTTATAAATCTTCTGCTAATGTACATGGCTCTAGGAAATGGCAGTTGATGAGATAGTTTGTAGAAAAGAATGTGTTCAGAGCGCCTAACCACAGAAATAAGTCAGGTGAAATCTTCAATAATTTAAAACATCTGCCATGCTTGACTTGTGTAATACAAACATGTATCTTTAGTGGAGTTTGTTAACTGATACACATGCTAACTAAGTGATCATGTTTTACTTAAATCATTTCTTTCCTTGGCAGGTGGGAATGTCCTCATCTTAGATCTTTGGGGTGACAAAGGAGCCCCACATATGCAGGCCTTACACTTCAGTTTTGCCTTGGGTGCCTTCCTGGCGCCCCTGCTGGCTAAATTGGCCTGGGGTTCCACAGCATCCGCTCAGAACCACACAGAGCCCAGCTTTGACCGTTCAGCCTTGAACCAGTCTTCTGGGACCACCTCAGAATCTCTTCTTGCCGTTCCAGATGACATGAATCTGCTGTGGGCATATGTTTCTATCAGCACCTATGTTTTAGTAGTTTCTGTTTTTCTGTTTGCTCCATTCTTTAAACAAACCTCAAAGCAGAAAAAATCCATGACATCTGGTCAGAGATCTCGAAGGGCTAAATATCACAGGGCTCTGTTCTGTCTCCTCTTTCTCTTCTTCTTCTTTTACGTTGGTGCCGAGGTGACCTACGGCTCTTACGTATTCTCCTTCGCCACCACCCATGTTGGCATGGAAGAGGCTGAAGCAGCCGGCTTGAACTCTGTCTTCTGGGGGACCTTTGCAGCCTGCAGGGGCCTGGCCATCTTCTTTGCAACATTCTTAAAGCCTGGAACTATGGTTGTGTTGAGCAACATTGGCAGCCTTGTGTCATCTTTCTTTCTGGTGCTTTTTGACAAGAGCCCTGTTTGTCTCTGGATCGCAACGTCTGTGTATGGAGCCTCAATGGCTGCCACATTTCCCAGTGGCATTTCCTGGATTGAGCAGTACACCAGCATCAGTGGAAAGTCTGCAGCATTTATATTGATTGGTGCTGCCCTAGGGCTAATGGCTACTCCTGCACTGTCTGGAATTCTTCAAGGACACTACCCAGATCTGCCAATAATTCTGTACACTTGTCTGGGGTCAGCAGTATTCACAAATGTTTTATTTCCTGTGATGTATAAATTAGCCACCTTACCTCTGGGTCACAAGCAGAAAAAAAGCATCAACAATGAAGGCAGAAAGTTTTTACCTTGTAGCTCTGGGATGCAAGAGAGAAAATAAAAGGATGAAGAAAAATGCAATCAAATGGGGAAAGCAAGAGCAGTGAGCAGAAAGTTTTGCTTTCCAGCTCTGAGCTAAATGAAGATGGAAAGGGAGGTGGACGTGCAAAGGATTTTGAAGTGGTTATAATGAAGAATGAGGCTTTTTCTAATAAAAAAATACAATAGAAATGCTTTTATATCACTGATAGCTGAGGCCTCCATGCAACTATCCTGAAATGCCCTGCCGTCTGCATCTTCTCCAGTTACTATTGCAGAAATTCTATTTGGAATTATAATAAAAACCTGGAACGAGATATTAGGGCAAAGCTGGAATATCAGAGAGACAGGGAAACAAACCACAGCCACTTCTCACCCAGCCAGCTTCTCAGGCCTGTCTCCACGAATCCCCACAGCACAAGTCTTTCCGTCCTCGAAGCTGAACTCCTCCCTCCTCTTTCCACCCAGCTATTTCACTTCCTGTTTCAACATTCTTAGCACTAGGATTAAAGGTGTATGCTAACCTTGAACTCAGAGAGATACAGACAGATCTCTGCCTCTCCAGTGATGGGGGGGAAAATGGCATGGGTCACCACTCCCTGACCCTGGCTTGGCTCTATGGGTGACTCTGTCCTCTGATATTCCAGACTATTTTTATTAAATATATCTCATCACATATCCCCTTTTGTGCCAAAAATAAAAAAGGTTATAACTAACATAAGACTATATACAATAGGTATAATAACTATGTACAACACATATAAGCAGTAATTATGTCCAGTCCATTAACGATTAACAAATTCAAAGAAATTATTTTATTATTTACCCTATTTTGATGAGTCCAAAAATTGCACCTAATTCACTTTCTATGTAATTTGTATCACCAACCAAAACTTATACATTTTATACTTCTTAGTAAGTTTATTTTCTGAAACTGTAACTTGGAAAATTATAACTATAACTATCTCATCTTCAACTCCCTCAGAAACCCAAGAAGGAAATAATATTAATTAAGTAAATAGGAAATTCAAGCAGGTGACTTCCCGATGAAGTAAAAAAATGACAGAAACAGCTGACTGCTTGGACAGTACCCGAAGTTTCTCTGCAGCATTGGACATCCGTCTTTGGTTTACAGGTCCAGCATATCTGACAGCCTTCTCTGTGAAGCAGGATGTTCTTAAAGACCTTCTTACTTTGTTTTGGTCCCGTTCTCGTGTGTCCTGCTTGTCCATTCAGACACCGTCCTGTCAGCAGTCAAGGCAAGAGCACTTTTTGCTTGGTAGCTAACTTTTGTCACAGAGAAGGTCAACTCCATATGGAGCTTCTTCAGTGCCTAACAGCTTTGAAGTAGACTGCTGCTGCCAGGAGCAGACATGTCTCATTGTCATGAAAAGAAAAAGAACTTGTATTATTAAAATATCTTAAATGCCTTATTCTGTAGATTTCTGAGGTATTTGAAGATGACCTGTTTATCTAAAATATAGCTCTTGAAAACAAGTTTGATTGTAATGTCTAACTACTAACTTGCATTTCTTTATATTCTAATAAGTTGGTTATAATAATTTTCAGTAACTAGTAATTTGTATTACATTGTAGATGAACTGTATAGGTATAATACATTGAACAAAAGTAGAAATATATGTACAATATCAAAAATTAAGCTCAACTTTTTATCAGTATACACTATTTGTATACAATATACAAATCTAATTTAATGTAAATTATTTAATACAAAGTTGCTTTTTAAAAGTAGATTCAATAATCCACCTTTATAACCTACCATATCCATGTTCCCTTTTTCTCAGAAGAGATTCAATAATCTTTTATCTATCATATCTGTATATCTTTTTCTTTTTTCAAACAAGTATCTAATCTCCCTTGTTCAGCTTTTCTTCTAACCAATAACAATTTGTAACCAATCATCCTAAATAATCACAACTATTCATAACCCATTGAAGGATCAAAACTCTGCCTTTTCTTTTTTTTTTTTAATTAAAACTTTTATTATTTATTTAATTATTTGCCTTGGTGTTTGCCTGGAACTGGAACTACAGACAGTTGTTAGCTGCCATGTGGGTGCTGGGAATCGAACCCGGGTCCTCTGGAAGAGTAGACGGTGCTCTTAACCGCTGAGCCATCTCTCCAGCCCCAAACTCTGCCTTTTCAAATGGATGGCTCAGCGGTTAAGAGCACCGTCTGCTCTTCCAGAGGACCTGAGTTCGATTCCCAGCACCCACATGGCAGCTAACAACTGTCTGTAGTTCCAGTTCCAGGCAAACACCAAGGCAAATAAATAAATAAATAAATAAATAATAAATAAATAAAAAAGTTCAAATGGATGGATTTGGAGAATATCCTCCTAAGCAAGGTGTCTCAAACCCAGAAAGATAAGCAGGGGATGTACTCACTCATTTGTGGACTTTAGACAAAAAGCAAAGAACACCCAAGCTGAAAATTTCAGCCCTTGAAAAGCTTGGGATCAGAAGGCACTTAAGAGAGACATACACAGATTCCCCTAGGAAGAAATACTAGAGAAGATCTTCCTAGCTAATTGGGAGTATAAGGGGCTGCAAACAAGAAGGTGTGAGAGAAGGAGATGATTAAGTGAGAGGAGCAACAAGGAGGGAGAAAAACAGAGATGGAGATGTTAATAAAGGAAGCTAATGTGGGGTTGGGAAAAAGACTGGGTGCTAGGGAAACCTCCAAGAACTCACAGGATGTCCCTGGCTAAGTCTCCAACCAATAGCGAAGGTGTTGCCTATACAGGACTTCCCCTATAATCAAATGAATAGGCACTCTAAGAGCCATCACAGAACTGACATCCAACAATGAATAGAGGTAGAGGCAGGGATACATGGCTGAGCACTGGGCTGAATTCCTGGTCCAGCTGAGAGCAGGGCAGGAGAGTCTATATGAGCAAGAGGATAGGAATAAGAGGAAAACTCCCACAGTGAGGGCTGGCTGGAGTTCTGGGCTGATCAATGAATCAAGAACAGCCACTGGGGAACCTTCAAGAAAAGGAACTATGCCCTCCAAGGATAGGCAGCTGTTCACTGACATGGGCAGTATGTGGAGCCTGGAGGGGAGGGATCAGACTGTGTTTCTAAGCATGGACTGGCAGTTCAGAGCCCAGTCCCTCCAGAGGAACACCTAACCCAGTCTTGACATTAGGATGAGGAAATTAGACTTGCCTGGAGTAGATGCTGAGCTGATCCACCCTGGGACTTGCCCTTTTTGGGGCGAGGATGGGGAGGAGGGAGGCTGAAGGCAGGCTGAGAGGGGTTGGGAGGGGGAAGGGAGGAAGAGCAAAGGGATACATGGGAAAAAAACTTTTATTTTATAAATAAATTTAAAATATATGTATAAGTCCTTATTTTTTCCTATGCTAATATAAAATCTAATGGGGCAGGCATTGTAGTGTGCCCTCTTTAATTCCAGCACTCAGGAAGCAGAGAAAAGTGGATCTCTATGAGTTTGAGGTTGGTCCCGTCTACATAGTGAGTTTCAGGATAGCAAGGGCTACAAAGTAAAACCCTGACTAAAATAACATCAGACAAATAACTAACAGAGCTAACAACTAAGCAATGATGATGGTTAAAATTCCTTACATCTGAGTAATCTTCAGGAAGAGTACATAGTTGAGAATCCTCAGCTTCAAATAATTGTGTGTGTGTGTGTGTGCGTGTATGCGTGCACACACACACTGGGAATAGAACCTAGGGTCTCACTCATATGTTCTATCACTAGGCTACATCCCCACTCCCAGGTTTGTGAGCTATATTAAATTGTCAATGTATAGCCAGCAATGCGCTATTTGGCACTGGGCAAAGTTGTTACATATTATTTATGCCTTAATATTTCTATCTGTAAATTGGGTTAAGATAGAACTAGAGAGTTGTGAGGACTGAGACAGTGCATGTGAAAACTTACACATCACACTCGAAAAGCATTTGTGAAATGAACAGAATGGCAGAAATGCCAGGTGTGGACAATGCATCTGGACACACGGGAATTTTGGAACACCTCTTAAAGAGCAAATTCTCTGGGCTCCTTCTGTTCCCTGATGACCTGGACAGCATGGGCTTGAGCTTCTACCCTGAAGTTTGAGCTTAGTTTTGTCAACTGAACACAAACTAGAGCCACCTGGGAAGAGGACAAACTGAGGAACTGCCTCCATCAGACTGGCTTGTGGGCATGTGGGGGGGGCATCTTGAGATGACTGAGTGGGCAGTGTCACCCCGTCAGTGGTCATGCGGATAAGGAAGCAAGCGATGAAGACAGAGAGCAGCATTCCACGGTCCCTGCTTCCGTCTCTGCTCCAGGCTCCTGCCCTGGCTTCCCTCAGGGATGAACTGTAGAGTGGAGAACTAAATCCTTCCTCCCCATGTTGCTTTTGGTCATGGTGTTTTCCATGGCAACAGAAAAGCGCACTAGGCCACAGTTCTAGGCCCGTATTTCTCTATCAGAGTTTCTCCATACCTCATCTCTACCTGAAGTTTGCAATATTTGCAATTGTTGAGCCCTATCGAGAGCTGAGTTTCATCTAGCAGCTCACAGGATTCGACTATTAAGCAGTGAGAATGCTAAGGGTTTGGATACATGATCATCCCATTTCCCTCACATTCATTGCATTCCTTTTCTAGAGTTGTATTCCGATTAATCTGTTAATGTAGTTGCATCTACAATAGAAATGCCCTCTGATGTCCCTTCAATGGTTGGATCTGTATTAGAAATGCCACAGCTGTTGCTGTGTGGATTAGAAGCAGCAGCAGCTGACCAACACAGAACGCAGGTCTTGGCAATACAATTAATTTCATCTTCTCACTGTGAGTTCATTTCTGAACAGCCATCCGTTTCGGAGAACAGCATTTTCACTCTTTGCAGACTGCCAGCTGCAAGGATTACTTCATTTTGAGGTCTTTCTAAATCCAGAAATTCAAGAGCTCTTTCATTTGGCCCAATGCAAGGAGCTGATATTAGAACCAGAGGTTTTTGAAAAGAGTTGACTAAGGTCAAGATTTGCTGGTCTTGAAAGTAAAATGTCTGGGGCTGAGGAGCTGAGTGGTGGAGCATCTCAGGATGTTTTCACTGTTTCTGCTCCACAGTCTCTGGATCTACACAGACCTCTTTGGAGCTACACAGTTCTCCCCGGATCCTACACCGTCACTAATATTTGGGACGTGGAATCTGTTCCTGAGTAGAATTCGGTTGTGCTGTTCTTTTTCTGGGGCCCTGATTCGCCAATATATCAGGCATTCCATTTCATACTGGATTGTACTGTTCTCTGCCATCTTGGCCACAGTGAGAGAAGGAAGCATTTACCTTGCTCTGATCATAACTACTGGTTACTATCTGCACTAACCATTGACTTGGTTCACTGTGCATATGCTGGGCTGTGAATCATTTTTCTTCCCTTGGAGGTGCTGGAGAGTTCCAGGGCATGGCAGAGGTGGGGGTGAGGAGTGGGGGGTGCTAGATGGATCCCGCATCTGTGGGCTTGGAAAGTCGCAGAGAACCTCCAATATCCACACCTTTTCCCTTTATTGTTGAGACTGGGTCTTCCTGTGTAACCGTCTTCCACTGTTACCCTCTTGCCTTAGAATTCCAAATGCTGGAATGAAAAGCCTGCCTGTCCTGAAGCTGCGCTTCCAAATTTCGCCAGCACGCGGCACCCGTAAGTCACATGTGTCTGTGGTTCTTGCAGGTGAAAAAGGCAGGACAGCGACCAGCAGTCTCCCCAGTAACCAAGTTTGCTTGGATTGGAGATGTCGCCCTTGCTGGCTTAAGACTCTTTTCAACACGTGATCCCGCAGTCTTGTGCAAGATGGGGCTTGATGTCTTCCTCTTGCAACACAATCCTGTACGAAGTCCAAGATTCCCTGGCCCGATTATGAAAAGTCCCTGGGGGAAGGTGACACTGTGGAGCCTCCAGAAGGACAGGAGCTCAGAGCTCCAGAGGAATCTGCCAAAAACCTTGGCAGCAGCGGCAATAATAGCCTGCAGTGGCCGAGCTGGAGTTGGAAGTGGAGTTCCGTGGGTTCGGGGCCGCAGTTGCTGGGCAGCGCCTCCTCCAGACCGAGACCCCGGCACAGAATGAAAAGAAGGCAGCGGCCTCCGGGCGGAGTGGCTGGACCAGGAGCAGGCTGCGCTGGTTCTCCACCGCGGTCCTCTATGCCGCCTTCCTGGGGCTGGTGAGAGCTGAGGCTGCACCCCTCCCTGGCTGGGCAAGAGCCTCCTGCAGGCGACCTGCCCTTCCCAGCTGGACTGTCACCTTTGATCCCTGCATGTTCTGTGACTTGGGCACTTCAGGTCCATCAGCTATCTTATGGGCGCTAATTTAATCACTGAGGGTTACTGCCCATTTCGAAACTGATGGTGCTGTTTTCTAGCTGCAGCAAACTTTCCTGGCATTGCCTGGGTCAGTGGCCACTGCACTCCTACCTGTAACTACATAAAACATTAGGCTTTCATTCTGAGCGGCAATCCACTCGGCTTTGCAAATAGTTTCCTTGATCCAAGAGGAAAGTGGCTTGTTTTGGTCATAGAAGTATTTTGGTGGTGGAGACAGAACGTGTCTTTCTTTTCTTTTTTTTTTTTAATATTTCTTTTTTTTTTATAAGATAGCTCTAATTTTTTTAAACTTTATTTATTTATTTATTTGCATTGGTGTTTGCCTGGAACTGGAACTACAGACAGTTGTTAGCTGCCACGTGGGTGCTGGGAATCGAACCCAGGTCCTCTGGAAGAGCAGACGGTGCTCTTAATCGCTGAGCCATCTCTCCAGCCCAGAACGTGTTTTTCTTTGCCCACGATTCTATTGAAATCAGCTCTGCAGCATTTTAATTGTTTTCTTAGAGCGAAATGCTACATTAAAAGTGGTTTGGCCAATCCCTGTGTAAACTGGAAAATTCCCTGTTACTTGGTAATTGGGATCTGGGGAACTGTAGGGTTGGGTACCCCCAGGAGAAAGCTATTTCTTCCCCTCTTTGACAGGCTCTCAAGTTCTGAGAGACTAATTGAAACCTTGAACACTGAAACGCTTTTCTGTCACCACCATCCCTGGCTGATCTAAGCTGAATCTCCATTCATTGCATGGTTCTGCTTTCTTTAACCTTGTTTACTGTTTAAACTACAAAGGATGCTGAATAGGAACATTTATCCCCACCGGGGGTATAGAGTCTTGCAATAGAGCCAACGATGATTTCAAATTCTGCATGCTCCTGCCTCAGCCTTCAGTACTAGAATCACAGGTATCCATCACCATGCCCAGCCCTGTTTATAGCTCTTGAGGGGATATGACACCCTAGGAGATTATATGATGCTATCAAGAAACTAATACCATGAAACTCAGCACAGTCCTTATGACTGTCTTATGAATCAAACTGAACATAGTTAAATAACCCAAATATTACATTAAAAGAGAGCTCAAAGTATTTCATTTCCTACTATTGGTCAGAATTTTTATGTGGGTTGTCATGGCGACTAAGGACCATAGCAGGCTGTGAAATCCACAGACTTGAAGTCTTTGTGTATCTGCCTGGTAACACACAGGAACCTAGAGACACACTTAACTACCCTGACAAGTGTCTTTGGACATCCAGGCTTGCCACTAACCCCCATCAGCAAACCAACTTAGCTGCTCCCACAAACATTACATTTTTCTTTCCTCTGAGAGGTTTCCTTAAGGCATCCATTCATCAGGCAGCAGAATCACCAGCTGTCTTGGTGATTTGTGTATTACTATCAGCAGCAGCAGGAGCAGCATCACTATTGCTGTAAACTGAACCCAAGTACTTGTCTGTTAGCATCCATGCTCACCCAGCAGAGCTGTACCCAGTTCCTCAGCCACCGCTTTCATTACATTTTTTCCCTACAGAGTCTCACTATATAACCTTGGCTGATATGGAACTTGCTCTGTAGACCAGGTTTGCCTCAGAGTCATAGGCAGCCACCCACCTCTGCCCGTGAGTGCTGGAATTGTGGTGTGTGACCCCACACCCAACTCCCCTACTCTTTCTATAGTAGTAAAAATCAAAGGAAGGTTAGGTTCTGCTTTCTATTTGACTTGGCACTGCTCACAAGCCCACAACATGGGCAGGAAGACCAAAGCTAAATTTTGTTCCACTGATTTATGAACATAAATATTCTTATCCACCTCTGTGAGTGTTTCCCGCCCTTCAGAACAGGAGATCTGATCCCGTACAACACATATTTTCCCAAACTTGAGTCTTAGTTTCAGGTCCTGTACAACAGCGCTACCTGTTGCCCAGAGTGAACCCAGTCCAGGAATCCTGTAAGGACTGTCCTTCAGGGTAAGCTCAGTTTCCTGCATGGTTGGGACTAACTTTGGATATTGGCCGCTTTGGTATGGTTGTGGAAAGTATGGAACCTTATGGAAACCTGCTCAGATGGCAGGAGAGAGCCAGTCAATAGCAAGTTCTGAACGAGCAGACAAGCTGGATAGAGAAGAAATTCTCCATAGACCAATCTTGGGCCTTGGAGCCTAGGAAACATGACTGCCTAGGGGCATTTGAGCAAACTCAGATAAATTTATTCACTCCTAAGTTTATGTTGCTCTTGAATATGGTCCAGTGGAAAACATATTTTGTGATCCCTTAGCAGGAAGTAACAGTGCATAAGATCATTTAGTGAAAAGACACCTTCTGCATTTAGTGGTCACATAGATCATTGTTTGTCCTGTAGTCTCAAACCCAGTTCCCTGTATTTGCTGGTGACTACGTTAGTAACTAGAATCAGAGCCGTATTCCCAGTGAGTGTAGGAGGCACACACAGTGATGTCTGTGAATAACAAAGAGAGCTTCCCCTCTCCCTGTGGGATTCTCGGTGATGGAGCAGAAACATGGACCATTGTAGGCCACAGTGGTAATGCTTCCTGATTTGGAGGCATTGATTAGCTGTAATACCAACAGCTGCTGCCTTCATCTTGTTGCATGGTGTTAGCCTTGGTATAGCCTGCATGGTGCTGTGTATCTTCCTGTAAGGAAAGGGATGGCATCACGGAGCCAGTGATGAGGAAGGAAAAACTCTTTTGGAGATCTGCTTCCATCCATGAGTTAGGCTGTCCCTGCCTAGGATGTCCTCAGCTTCAGGGGGTTTTGCTACACAGTCCCCAGCAGGTATACAGTGTCAAGAGCCTGAAGAGCTGCCAATCTAGGACTCTGGGCTCTGATTCTTTGGTGTGTAAATACGGGGGTGTGGTCTCTTCCAGCACAGTCAGAGGGAGCCACTTGGGTGTTGTTTCTAAAAGACTGTTGTTCAGGATTCAATGTTGTTAATGGTTCTGGCCCGGATGAGTTCTTCATCTGAACTCAACCCATCTTGTTCAGCCGTGCAGCTCGGTATCTTTTCTCATAGCAGCATTTCAGCTTCTTTCCTCAGTGTCTGCTGCCGTCTTGTCTGTGGAGGCTCTCTCTGGCGGCTCTCTGGCATCTGTCCCTGTTTTCCCTGTACTCAGTTTTCTTAGCCCACACTTCCTGTTTGCCTTTGGCCAATCAGCTTTTTATTAAAACCATAGGCAGGACAAATATTTACAAAATGACTAGCATAATCCCACTACAATCCAGGTCATGAACGTTCACAGACTTCTTTTCCATGGTGAACATACTTTGGTCTTAACTACTGAGTCATGTTACACTTCACTTGAATGCAGTGGGGAGACCTGGGTGCCATCACAGGGGGCACAGTCTGGAAATGGCTTTGTCACAAGGGCTAATAATCCTGTAGGAGTGGACCCAATTGCCACCAATTGGTAATGCCACTGAGGGCAACCTGACCAATCCAGGCTTGATGCTACCTACCATGTTTGTGACACCTGTGCGGTGACACAATATTGCTGTTTCTGGAGATCTTTGCAGGAAGAAAGTGCATTCTCAGTAATTGTAGATATGTATAGCATTAGCAGTTCCATACAGGAAAGTTTCCATCACCTAGGAGATAAGCAGTGAAGGTGAATAGAGAGTGAATCCACACAGAAGTGTTCAAATCATCCAGGAGTTGCTACAGTATTGCTTAAGGGTTTTATTATCTTACTAAATTATGGATCCAACTATCCAAACACTAGTCCTTTGTGCAGTTTTCATAGAGCAGCCACGCATTGATGTTTCCTCATTATTTGGCTCATTACAGCTCTTCCATGAAGAGTCTCAGAAGGAGGGGCTTCTGCTCTTGGAAGCTGTGAGGACCCAAAATCTCCAGACACCCACCCAAGCTGTCCCAGAGCCAGAACTCTCAGGCCGATCCTCCTGCCTCAGCCTCCTCATTGTTTAAGACTACACACGTGGGCCACTGTTCCAGGCTCTTGTATACACTTAAAGATAACAAGAGGAATCTTGCCTGTTCTATTAAGACTGCTACATTTCTATGACTCTCATATAATTTCTGAAATATTAGCACATTGACACAAATTCAACTCAAGAAAACTTTTTAATTTTATTTGATCATGATTCCCATTTTATTTATTAAATACACCCAAATAATTTGGTATTTCCTTACTTCTAGGAATATAGATTATGTTTCTGAGAGATTCCCAGAGAATTTCTGAAAGGCCCCAAATTAATTCAAGGTAGGAAAAAATATAATTTAATTTGGAGAATTCATAAAGATATCAAAGTTTTAACACATTTCATCAAGATAGAATTGTAGATCATAATGAAATAGTCTTTTATTTAACCAAAGTGGTATGAGTGCTTCAACTAAATTTTTTAAATCTCATAAATGTGGAATAATCTTAAGTATACGAGAGAGGACTCAGTTTCCATAAGTGATTTTAAAAACATCATGAATACAGCATGAGACACGGGAAATTATTTGGCCCTTTCCTGTGACTCATTGTTTCTTGACCAACCACCTCCAGCGTAACAATAACAGACAGATACTTCACACTGCTCCTTGAGCATCATCTAACACACCAGGAAAATGAGAAGACCAATCCTAGTTCTACAGAGAGCCTTAGTATTAATGCTTAATTTCTAGAAAAAACTTCTAAGCAATTTTTATCTACTCTCAGCCAACTTGACCACACAAAAGGTTCTTTTCACAAATTCTTCTTCTACATACTTCCTGTAATATTCTTACCTGTTCTTTTGGCCATTTTGTTCTTAATTTAGAGCAAAAGTTCTACTTTAAGACAAAGGGGAATTCATTTTTCCTTTCATAATATATCTTCATATTTTACAGTGTCCTTTCTGTCTTGGTGACTTCCTAGTGCCATGACCACGACCAAAGGAACTTCACATGAGACTCACAGTTTAGAAGAGCCAGAGTCTCTGACCATCATGGAAGGGGGCATGGCAGCAGGCAGACAAGCATAAGAACTTACATGTTGAGATAACAGCCAAGGAAGGGGGGCAGAGAGATGAAATGGCATGGGCTTTTAAAACCTCTAAGCCCACTCTCAGTGACAGACCTCCAAAAATACCACACTACTAATCCTTCCTCAACAGTTCCACTAACTGGAGACCAAGTGTTACTAGACATAAGTCTATGGGGTTCATTCTCATCAAACCACTATGTTTCACCCCATGACCCCCATAGATTTGTGGCCTTATCATAATACAAAATGCATTTATTCCTACTTCAAAGGCTCCGTGGTCTTTCACAGTCTCAACACAGTTTCAAAGCCCAAAGTCTCTTCTGAGACTCAGCTCAGAACTTGTAACTGTAAAATCACATACTTCCAACATACCATGGCACACATACATTAATGATTCCAAAAGTGAGGATTAGAGTATAGTGAGGAAATACTGTACCAACTCAAGACCAAAAACCAGAAGGGCAAACTCCAAATCATGTAGCTGTATGTCCAGTGTGAACATATACGTCTCTCTTGGGTAGGCTCCACTTCCTGTCTGCAGCTCCCCTTGGAAGATATCCTATAGCTCACACATCTCCAAAACTCTGGGTTCTCCAGTACAATCCAGGCTTCACTTTTATAGCTTCATGCCACTGCACAGGAGGGGAGGGAATCCCCTATCACATGCCTGGCTTCTGCAGCTTCACTTAATGGCAGAGGAGGATTCCACAGCCCCTTTCCTCCTGTGTCCTTTATGACTGCAAAGCCAGATCACGTGATGGAAGCCACCAAGTTCTGCTGCCTGTCTGATGGAACCTGGCCCCCTTTTGAACTGCATTTGCATAAGCTTTTCTTTTTATAAACTGTAAGTTTAGCTGGGAGGAGCATCACTTGCTTTATTCTGTTTCACATCAGGCCTCTTCTTTCAGCACAAGCCTTGGCTCCAGCGTTAAATCTCCTGGTGCTCTATTTGTCTGCAAACTGTATACTTTGTGTTTCTTTTCTCCTTCTTGCTCTTTGTAATAGTAGATTTGCATAAAAATGTTGCTAATAAGCAAGCCACCCAGTAAATAGTAAAACTGTCTTGAAATCTCCCCTGCTAACAAAATTAGCCTATAACATCTTAATTTAGCCTCAGGCAGGTTCTTCGGACAAGGACAAAAAGCAGTCACATTCTTTGCCAAAGTATCCCAAGAATGGTCTTCAGCTATTGCTAATATTGTTCCCCATATGCTCTAGAGCTCTGTCTCAATAGTCCACATTGCTCTCATCTCTACTGCCTTCCAAGCCTTGCTCACAACATCTAACTGCTTTCCTACTCCAAAGTCCTCAAAAAAACATCATAGTCAGGCCTGGTACGGCAATAGTCCACTTCCTGGTACCGACTCTCACCATGGTTACTTTTATTGCTGTGATAAAACATTATGACTGAAGCAACTTAATAAAAGAAAGAAATTAACTCTGGCCTTCCAGTTCCAGAGGGTTAGACCATCATGGTGGGAGCATGGTAGCAGTTAGGCAGGCGTGGCACTACATCAGTATCTGAGAACTTACTGAGACAATAACCACAATGCAGAGTGAGAAATAGATGACTGGGAAGGCTGTGGGCTTTTGAACCCTCAAAGCCCACCTCTAGTGACATAACTCCTCCAATAAGGTCACACCTTCTAATCCTTCCCTAACAGTTCCACCGACTGGGGACATATGAGCTTTTCCAAGCCCTTCTCGTTCAAACCACTAGGCTTACGGGCACGTCTCTGTGAATAATTGCATAGGGCTTCCTGTTTGTAGTAATCTTATTTTCATGTACTAGAAATTTTAACCTGTATTGACCTCAATTTCCATGAATGATAGTAAAAGTGTCATTGTTAATTTTATGCCAGTCATGTGGAGATTGCTAAATCTATTGATTATAGCTCCCCAAAGAAGTACATGCTCTGAGGATAATAACCTAAGAGTCAAAGTGGCACAGATTTGTTCACTGATAGCCCCAACTATCTATTTACTATGGAGAAGGCAACATTTTATCACCACTTCTTTGTGTATTGCTAGCTCTAGGTTTAAAGCATTTTTACAAATTTTCCTCATCCCTAACTATACATTTCTTTTAAAAAGACTTTTTTCTAATATGTATTAGTGTTTTGCCTGCATGTATGTCTGTATACCACATGCATGCCTGGTACCCAGGAAGGCCATATTAGAACATCAGATCCTCTAGAATTAGAGTTACAGATGGTTGTGAACTGCCATGTGGGTGCTGGGAATTGAACCCTGGAAAAGCAGCCAGTGCTCTTAACTGTTAAACCATCTCTTGATCCCTTTATTTATTATTATTTTTAGAACTTCATTTGTAAAATACCTTTAGATTTATTTGGTTTATTCTTTGTGTATATATATGTACACAAATATATATATGTGTGTGTATTTGTCTGTATATATGTGCATGCACTGCATTTATTTATGCCTGGTGTTTGTGGAACCAGAGGAAGTACATTAGATCTCCTACAATGAGCTAGAGTTGGTTGTGAGCCCATATGTAGGTGTTATGAACCAAACTCAAATCCTTTGCAATGGCTCTTAACTACTGAGTTATCTCTCCAGGCCCAGGTACTATCTTCTTAAATAAAACAGCTTTTAATTTAATTTGAAATAGTGTTATGTATAATAATACTAGACATTCAAATACAGACATACATACTCCAACACATAAGCAACAGATATTAAGCTTTTCATTTAAGAACTCTGGACACATACCAGGTAACATTTCAAAGCCTCCCTAATGTATTACTATGTATGTGGATTCAGGGTCTTGGCTAGCTCAGTGGTAGCCTGGCATGTTTAAGGTCTTAGTTTCAACCCTTACTACTGCAAAGACTGTAGTAAGTTTTGGTTTAGGTACTTTTTCTAACAAAATTTCCTGTCTAGACGCTACAACCTTAACTGTGGAAAACACACATTGTTTTTTCTTTTGAGACCTATGCAAGGACTCTTACAAAGTTCTTGGATTCATTTAATCTTTTAGATATCTCTGTGTACCAATTAAGTCATAAGTTTCATTAAAACAAACACCTTTAATACTAGTTCTTGGAAAGCAGAGGGAAGAAAATCTATAAGTTTGAGGTCAGCATGATCTATGGAGTGAGTTCCAAGTCAGGACTACACAGGGAAGTCTGTCTAAATAGATAGATAGATAGATAGATATTCCATTGATCTTGTGGGACTGTGGAGCTCTACTTTTCAAATATTCCTCCCAAGTAAACAATCTAAGTAAAGCACCCCATTTTACCCACTACCTGTGCATGGTACTCTTGGTAATGTTAACTCATTTTCCATGAAATACACAGCTTCTGGGCCCTGAACCTTTGTCAATGGGGTTGGCAGGTATCTCAGAAAGCAGACTCCCAGACTCCTGCTAGTGTTTTATTAAAGGGATCTGCCTGAGGCCCCTGGTTTGATACAGCCCAGGGAAGTGTCAGCTCAGAAGTCATCCTGGACTCAGTCCAGTCTAAAATGGTCAAATGCAATCAGAGCTCAATACATCCATCTGTATCATTCCAATCAAAGGGGACACCTGCTCAGGACCCTGGCTATTGTGTGAGATCTTAGGGCTCAGAGGACTCTGGCCAGTATGATTGATTATTTGGTGCCCTCAGTGGAGATCTAGTACCGATCACATATCTGATGCCAAGATGTCTAATTTAGTAAGAGTTTATTTGAACAAAGATATGATTTGTGAGTTCAGCAGCTCCTGGAGCCAATGGAAATAAATAACCTACCAAATAGTGTAGGAAAAGAAGATTTATGGACAGAAAAGGAAGTGATATGTGGAAGTAACTGTGATTAGTTCAGTTTTGGCTTATCTTATTTGGGCACACCTATATATTGTGCAGTCCATTAGGCTGGCCCTTTGTTATGAGAGATAGGCTAACACAGTAACAATGTGTTGACCTATTAGGTTAGGATAGTTTGTTACATACCAAGGTATCTATAGGTCAGAGTTACTCTTAAAGTCTTGCTGTACCTGTGCTTGTAACATTTTGCAAGGAAGACTGACATTCTGAGCCTCTGATGGCTGAAGTTTCTTTGAAGAAAAGAGTAAATTTAAGCAAGCTCAGTGACTTATTTCCTATGTATTGTGTATGTGTACAATTCCATATGCACCAGAAATACTGCAGTTCTGATAATAAGAACTGAGACCAGGACTGGAAGGTGGCTCAGAGGTTAATATTCTTTGCATTTTTCCCAGAGGATTAGGGATTTAGACTCAGGTGACTCACAATTGTCTATAACTCTCATTCCAGGAAATCTGAAACCTTCATATACATGGTACACACACTCAGACACACACACACTCACAAACATACACACACTCACACACACTCACACACATACACACACTCACACACATACACACACTCACTCACATACACACACTCACACACATACACACACACTTACACACACATACACACACACTCACACTCACATACACACACATTTTTGTGCACTCACACAAATTAAAAATATAAATAAAAATTTTAAATGAAAACAACTTGATAATTAAAAATGTTGACATATAAATAATTTCCATGTTAATAATTATAGTGCCTCCTTGGGCACTGTACACCATGGTGCACATGCATGTGAAACATCCACAAACATAAAATAAAAATAAATAAATCTTTAATAGTTTTAGAAATAATTAAATAATTTTGGAGGGGAAAAAGTTTAAAGGTGAAGAAAATCAACCAAGGTCTATGGCTCTGGTAATATTAGTATCATCATTGTAATTTTTTTCTCATTCTGAGTGGGCTTTAAAATATTTTCCTGCTTTGTAACCCTTTCCTCACTTTTTTTGTAGTAGACGAAAATGAATACATATTATCTTGTTTGCAAGTAAATCTTCCATCTTTTTCAGGGAATGACTGTTGCTATATTAGGACCCACATTTCCAGACCTGGCAAGAAATGTGAACCGGAACATTAGCAGCCTTTCGGAAATATTCGTGGGCCGTGCCTTCGGCTACTTGTGTGGCTCTGTGGTTGGCGGGGTGCTTTTCGACTATATGAATCATTTTTTACTTTTGGGTAAGTAAATATCAACTTTTGTTTGCAATTTAACTCTAACTATGAAAAGCACTGTCTTAATTCAAACTCCACAACAGAAATGAGTACTTTGGGGCTATCCTCCCTGGCAACTGCTGCCACAGCTCCTGTCCCTACCTTGTCTGGTGAAAGGGGTCTGTACTGAACCCTCTGGAAACTCATTAGTCCTGGGGTTTGTGGCCCTGCATATTTGGGGGTAAGGCAGGTTCCCAGGGCCACAGAGATCAGAATGAGCTCCCTGCACCTGCCAGGCTCTGGTAGATAGAACATGAAGAGGTAATAGATAGTGGCGAAGTGATTATCGGCTACATTTTTGATTTTCCATATTCTGGAAATGATGGTGAATCTCTTAATATACTCACAACTGAATAAAACAATGTTGTTTGTATACTATTTAGATTCAAATTAATACCTATGGGAGAAAGGAAAATAGTTTACTGCTTGACAGGGTCCCTGCAAATACCCCAGTGGGTACAATAATGATCCTCATACGACAAGAAGGAAATCCATCTGAAAATGACTTAGATGGTGTTGGTTCAAACTCACAGAGTCTGATACCAGGCATTTTATTTCTTAGATATTTAAATACAGTACAATTTAAAAAAAAAAAAAAAAGTTTCCTGATAGCAATGATCTCAATCTATGGGGCCTGGAGAGATGGCTCAGAAGTTAAGAGCATTGGCTGCTCTTCCCGAGGTCCTGAGTTCAATTCCCAGCAGCCACATAGTAGCTCACAACCACCTTTAATGAGATCTGGTGCCCTCTTCTGGCCTGCAGGGACACATGCAGGTAGAACGCTGTATACAATGATCTCAATCCATGTGGGCAATAAAGTTTAAGGTGTGAGTACATCAAAAACTCTTTTGCAAAGGACATGTGACCTCTTCCATAATACCAAAAGCCTCTGGGTTCCAGCCTAAAGAGACTTCTCTCCCAGGCTCTGAAGAAGGCTCTACTGACCGGTGAACGGAGATCTCCTTCTGGAATGAATTTGTTCACACCATGGCCTTTGTCCATGTCTCTTTTTCTCTTCCTTCTGCTATCTCTCATGTTCTCTCCTCTGCTCCCTTTATTCTTTCTCTAACCTGTAAGGTTTTCAGATTTTATACACACACAAAGCAAAGGCAATTTTCTGGTAATCATGCATTACAGAGCTTGAAGGTTCTTTTCCCTGAAGGTCCCAAATGTGACTATTTAAAGACTCCTGTCCTGACTGTGTGTCCTGCCAAGTGGGAGGTAACTGCAGGAAGCTTACTACATAGACCAAAAATGGCCTCAAATTCACAGAGATTTATCTGCCTTTGTACCTTAAATGCTGGGATTAAAGATATACATGAGCAATCCAGTAATAATTTTAATTACTTTTAATCCATAATGACAATATAATATTTATAAGACATAACTCATTTTTTTTTAAATTAACCAATTATCCAGTTTTTAAATGATCTTACTTTCATTTTTGTTTTTAGGGCATTTGCTGGACTCTGCATGAATACTGTTTGTATAACTGACATTCTCTCCCTTCTTTTAGGGATGTCGCTGTTGGCTACCACAACTGGTCTTTATCTTATTCCTTTCTGCAAGACAGCAACATTACTGATTGCCATGATGTCTGTATTTGGTGTTTCATTTGGTGCTCTGGATACAGGTAAGTGACCCTGAGTGTTATCTCTGGAGAAAGAGGATAAAATTACATTGCTACCCACAAGGCTGGTGAAATGCCGTGGGCTCATGAGGTGGCTGTGGTCCGTCATCTAAGCTCACCCATCTAGCAGCTGTGCTTCTTGCCATCCAAGGCACCAGTTTTGAACAATTAGTGGTTAAGCGAACTAGAAGGTATTTCCCTGTGGGAAACAGACTTCCAACTTAAACACGCCTCTTTTGAGTTCAGAGAAGCATATGTCAGCTCTTCTCAGTTTGCATCAGAGGCTGCTGTGTCCTCATGTTTTTTAAACCCCTTAAACAATGTGCATGAAGTTTGTTTGGCCCCGATTCCAGTTTCCTATCCATCCCCTCCTTTCTCTGGCAGTGTTAAGGGTAAAAAATCTTATGTTTTTGGCTCCATTTAGTTGAAAAATTACAGGGTAGAATTATGTGTTTGTCTGATTTTTAAAAAGAGCCACAGACTTGATGCTTTTTCACCTTGAAGCTGCTCAGACAGAGTGAGCTCAGTTTCTAGAAGATATTCTTATTTCCTGTAACAGGAGCATCCAGGTCCAAACTGGATGCTTTACTCATAAATAAATAATCTTTGATGGATGCCAGCTCCAAGTACATAAAGCTAAAAATGTGCAATGTAGTTATTAAGATTTAAGATATATTTATTAACTAAATTATAAATTTTGCAATGTACTTATTAAATATATTTATCACGTACATAGTAACAAATACATAAATAAATACCAGTATGGTATTTACATTATTTTATTAAAAAAACTTTCGCAAATGTGTCTGTCTCTAGAAGGTAGTGATCAACAGCCTTTAGGTCATGCCTATGAGACATTACAATGTATAGTTCTTGGTGGTGCATTAGAGAGCTTTAGCCACATAATCAACGCACAGCTGGCATTTGATAATTTAGAACATCTGTCATGTTTACACTGTGCAATGCACATTTATCTGCTTTCTAATGTGTTAGGTCTTTCTTTGGATGGCCACTTCCCAAGTAATGACATGAAGACATATTAATTATGAATGTTTGTTCCCAGCTAGCTTTTATAACTTCAATTAACCTGTTTATATTAATCTACATTCTGCCATATGGCTCTTTACCTCTCCTCTATACGGTATGCTTGACTTGTTTCATGTCTTGATGGCTAAAGCCGCTCTCCTTCTTCCCAGAGTTCATCTCTCTCCCTGGAAGTCCCACCTATTCTCTCCTGCCTCGCTATTGGACATTCAACCTGCTATTAATCCAATCAAAAAGGTGCCTTAGGCACAGACACATCTTCACAGTGTACAAAAAGATTATCCCACGAGAAATGAAACACCTTTTTGTTTTTATAATGTTCTTTAGATTATTATTTTTAATCATGTGTATGTATTTGTGTCTGTATATGGGTACATACACATGAGTTCTGGTGGACAAGAATGTGAGAGGTTGGTGAGCTCACTGGGTGTTGGAGTTGTGGGGCTTGTGAGCCATCAGGCTTGGGTGCTGGAAATCCATCTCTGGAAGAGCAATAAATGCTCTTAATTGCTGAGCTGTCTCTCCATCCCCAATCTTTTGGAATTTTACTAAGTTATCATGTCTAGCAGATGATTTTCTTCATGTTTTATTGACAGGTGCAAATGTCCTCATCTTAGATCTGTGGGGTGACAGAGGAGCCCCACACTTGCAGGCCTTACACTTCAGTTTCGCCTTGGGTGCCGTCCTGGCGCCCCTGCTGGCTAAATTGGCCTGGGGTTCCACAGCATCTGCTCAGAACCACACAGAGTCCGAATTTGACCCTCTAATGCTGAACCGATCATCTGGAGCCACCTCAGACTCTCTGTTTGCAGTACCTGAGGACATGAATCTGCTGTGGGCATATGTCTCCATCGGCACCTATATTTTAGTAGTTTCTGTCTTTCTCTTTGGTCTGTTTTGTAAGAAACGCTCAAGGCAGAAAAAATCCACAGCATCTGCTCAGGGAGCTCGAAGGGCTAAATATCACAGGGCCCTGCTCTGTCTCCTCTTCCTCTTCTTCTTCTTTTACGTTGGTGCCGAGGTGACCTACGGCTCTTACGTATTCTCCTTTGCCACCACCCATGTTGGCATGGAAGAGGCTGAAGCAGCCGGCTTGAACTCGGCCTTCTGGGGGACCTTCGCAGCCTGCAGGGGCCTGGCCATCTTCTTTGCAACATTTTTAAAGCCTGGAACCATGATTGTGTGGAGCAACATTGGCGGCCTTGTGTCATCTTTCTTTCTGGTTCTTTTTGACAAGAGCCCTGTTTGTCTCTGGATCGCAACATCTGTGTATGGGGCCTCATTGGCAACCACATTTCCCAGTGGCATTTCCTGGATTGAGCAGTACACCAGCATTAGTGGGAAATCCACAGCGTTCTTTGTAATTGGTGGTACCCTGGGAGAAATGGCGATTCCTGCAGTAATCGGAATTCTTCAAGGACACTATCCAGATCGGCCAGTAGTTCTGTATACCTGTTTTGCATCAGCCATATCTACTGCCATTTTATTTCCTGTGATGCATAAATTAGCCACCTTACCTCTGTAATGTGAATAAAAAGTAAACATCTCAGTGGGCCAGAATACTTTGCCCTCTAAGTTTGGCCAATATAGAAAAGAACAAATGGGAAGATGGAGGGGAAAAATGAATGAGATGGATTTTGAAGTTGTTGAAAAGTGCAGTGAGGCAGTCTGTAGCTGTCGAGAAACATTTGCTGGAGTCCACAGTTGGTGTCGTCACCAATCTCTCTCAAGTACATTGATTTGGATAAACAGTTTGGAAATCCTCTGTGGAATGCTGTGTTTGCTTCTTTATTTGTGACTGTGACCAGTACTTGCCAAGAAGCCAATAAAGTGCTTATTTTGGGTCACAGTGCAGTCTATCATGGAGGGGTGGGTATGGTGGCAAAGGCGTCCATGTATCAGGAGTGTGGTGCTGGGAACTTTATTACTTCACATTTTGGCCGAACAGGAAGCAGAGAGGGGAACCAAATATGTGTCTAGGTATAAAATTTCGAACCCTGCCCCTAGTGATGGACTGGCATTCCAAAATGGGGCAATAAAAAAGCCTTTAAAAAGATTCTACATACACAAAAGTAGAGCCACGTTGATCTCCCAGGTTAATGCCAAAAACAACACAGAGACTCTGTGAGATGTTGCCAGCCACCAGCCACCATGAGCTGGGCAGCATGGTCAGTTTCCACAGTCTCTCTCATGGGCTTTGGTATAGAGAGGCTTCTCTCAGCTGCTGCTTTTGAGTTTAAAAACATACCTGTATGCTTCAAAACATAGCTCCATGATATTTAATTCTACTTCCCCAAATTAAAAAGGCAAACATGACTCTGCTATGTTAAAAAGCCAAAGAATACGGAATAAACAGTGCTTCAGTCATAACTACACAGTTTAACAACTTAAAAACTCTCCCAGCTAAAGAAAATAATTAAAAATACACAATAAAACAAATTCAAATTTAAAAACCCTTTAAACAAGTTAATATATATAATGTACATTGGCTTAAGAGAAAAAAAGTATAAAAAAGTTTTTAAAATGAATATAAGCCACATAAAAATAAAAAATACACAAAAAGTCTAGATTGTGTTTATTACTGTGTTTTCTTTTAATTTTTAACTTACTGAACTAATTACAAAAGACGTTAGATAGAAAACTGCTAAATTAAACCAACATATATTAAAGGTATCTTGAATTTAAAAATTTAAGTCTAAAAATATGCTTCTTTAAAAAAAGTTATGCTTTTCTTTTCACAAAAGATGAAAACCTATATATTACTTCTAGTCTAATATAGTTTGATCAAAAAAGACCTCCCCTAAAAAAATCTCTGATGAAAAGAGATGGCCACATCAACTTTAAAGCTGCCAACTATGATCTGAACTCAAGACCCCCATGAGGTTGCCAGTGCCCCCAAACAACAACAAATAATAAAAATCTATGCCAAAATTTCCACTATATTGTTTATAAATATTTGACTTATTATAAATAGTTGATAGTCATAGTCAATATTTTTCTAAAAAAGGAAGAAAATATAAAATAATTTTAAAAATTATTAAATCTTTAATCTAAAAAGTTAATCTCAAAATATTTTACATTAATATAAATTCTAGTTTATTAATGCCAATTTAAAATTAAATTAAATAACTCATTTAAAATTAATTTAAAATACAAATTAATAGTCATCTTTGATAACTAAATTTATAGTCATGTTAGTTAAATTTTTAGATATACCAAAATATATTTCAATTAGATAAATTTTCTTCAAACACTTTAAAAACTTACAATATATGGCATTTAAAATATTTTTAAAACTTAGTTTTTTCTAAACAGTGAGACAGGTTTGCTCCTTATAACATCAGTCTATTTTAAAACAATAATGAGCATTAAAAACACTACAATAGCCTCTTGCGCTTAGGCTTAGGTTCCGGTGACATGGCTAAACGCACCAAGAAGGTCAGGATCGTCGGGAAATATGGGACCCGTTAAGGTGCCTCCCTCCAGAAAAATGGTGAAGAAAATTGAGATCAGCCAGCATGCCAAGTATACCTGCTCCTTCTGTGGCAAGACCAAGATGAAGAGACGAGCCGTTGGCACCTGGCACTGTGGTTCTTGCATGAAAACAGTGGCTGGTGGGGCCTGGACCTACAACACCACTTCTGCTGTCACAGTGAAGTCTGCCATCAGGAGACTGAAGGAGCTGAAAGACCAGTAGAGTGTTACCATTTGAGACCTGCCTGTCCTCTAATAAATGGGTTAATTTACATTAAAAAACACTATAATAAAAAATTTACTTTCTTTATATCAAAAGTTAGCCATTAGACAATAAACTGTTGCCAACTGCCTGACAGTATGCAATACAAACTGAACATACTAAACTTTGACAAAACAAGTCGAGATGGTTGTTCAAGTTCCTGCTTCACAGAAAAAACTGCCAACCATTCTTCAAGACACACAAAAAAGTGATTGACAAAATATGCCAAAATAGACAAAAAAGTCCTTTAAATTTCCTGCTTACTAAAAGATATGCCAGAGACTCTAAGACTATTGACTAAAGATGAGTCCCCCAATGTTACAAAAAAACTTTGTAGCCAGGTAGCCAGATTTCTTTATCATTTCTAAAATTTAAAAGTTACTTCTAATGCCCTTCCTTACTCAAATAATTATAGTTTTCTTTAGTTATAATAAAAACCATATTAAATATAAAACTTTAAACTCAAAAAATAAAATAAACAATAAAATACTTTCTTTAATTTTACTAAATGCAAATAAACTAAAAATTATAACTGTAATTCTTAATAGCTATTTTGTTATATATAAATTTGCTATGTTAAAATTAAAACCATCTGGGCTGGAGAAATGGCTCAGAGGTTAAGAGCACTGACTGCTCTTCCAGAAGTCCTGAGTTCAATTCTCAGTAACCATGACATCTGGTGCCCTCTTCTGGCCTTCAGGCATACATGCAGAAAGAACACTACATACAATAATAAATAAATCTTTTTTTTTTTTAAATTAAAACCATCCTTTTTATTAGACAAAAAAAGTGATGTGGGATGTCTTCCTGTATGCTGTAAATATCATTGGTTAATAAAGAAACTTTTTTGGCCTATGGCAAGGCATCTTAGAAGCAGGTGGGAAATCCAAGCATAGATAAAAGAAAAAGAGGGCAGAGTCAAGTGAGACGTGATCCAGCCTCCCAAGAAGCAAGTATAATAGAGTACAGGTAAGCCATAGGCCATGTGGCAAGACAGATTAATAAAAATAAGATACAAAAACTAGTCAACCAAAAGCCTGAGCCATAGGCCAGACAACATATAATTAATATAAGCCTTTGTGTAATTATTTAGAGCTAAGTGACAGACTATAAGCAAGTCCAGACTGCAAAACTAGGCTGGGCCAAAAACTTCTTACTACAATGGACTTCTTCCAGAGAAGTCCCATTTCCTCCAGAGGAGCTCCACTTCCTCCAGGGGAGCCCCACTTCCTAAAGGTTCCACAACCCTCTGAAACAGAATCCTCAGCAGGCACCAAGTGCTGAAACAAACCCAGTGTCGAGGTGGATTTCACATTTGAGCTACAGCAAGCATTTTGTCAGAAACCAGGACAAAAGGTCTTACTTACTATTCTATGTCTTGGTGAAGAAGAACATTGCCGGGTCAAACTCAGGACTCTCCATGAGCCAAGCAAACATTCTACCATAGAGCAGATCTTCAGCCCGAGGTCTCCTTGAATCCACACATCTAAAATAGGCCAATCAATCAGCAGTGTTTCAGTGGTGTCTGGGGATTTAGGTTTCGAGGTTAATATGTAGAGAATGCTAAGAAATGTTCTGTAATTTCCAGAGAGTTACACAGATATCTCATGGTCTTGTACTGCCAGTCTCCTGTTACAAGGCTTGTTTTGGCAGGAGCCCTTAGGGTTAGAGTGAGAGTCTCTAACTTTCAGAGTGTACAAAGAATTCATGCATATTTGAAAAGTTAGGTCATGCTCAAGTAGATCAACACCACTGAGAAAGGCAGCAGATCTGTTGAGCAAATACATGACCAGGCCATCCACATTCACCAGGGAAACTTAGAGAGCAGTTTCATGAAAGATTGTATTTGGATGTAGACAGATATTTTCATTTTCCTTGACTTTACTGAAATAAAGAATGCTAATGGCTCATTTTCTTATTCCTATACAGACATTATGCAATGGATTTGAAGAGAGCTGTCTGCAAGATCTGACTGCTTTCTGTGTCTATGCTGAGGTACTTACTGTGGCCTCATTTGGCTCATCCCCTAAATTCTGATTCTAGAAATGAAAATGAGATGCTTTCCCAGCTGAGTCTGTCCAGATGACCACTGGAACAGCCAATGGTTCCTTTCAAATGAGAAGTGAGGCAGATTGATAGAAAGGCTCTGAGAAGGTACTACTGTTCATTAATATACGCCAATTTTATATGCTTACTATTTATGTGGTCATTCACCTTCTGATAAATGTGTTCTTACTGCTACATTTCACTGCTCTAAAGGATGAAAAAACAGTAGCTACTTCAGTTGTGAACATATTACTTTTAAAGACAATTTTAGGGGAAAAGCTTTATATATTTGTTTATTTCAAAATGGGTCTTAAATGTCATTTTAGCCTTGTCTCAAACTGTAGGACTAAAGCAGTCCTCCTTCTGGGTTCCTGGAAGCCACAGACAGGCATCACAATATTGAATATCTTTTAATATGTGAATTTTTGCTTATTTTCACATAGAATTTGTAGACAGTGTGTCCCAATACCTTGACAGTAGAATAAATCTGTGTCTAGTTGTCTTCAGATGGGATTAGTGACACTTTGTTTACTACCTCAGTGAGAGGGTGAATTTGCATATGCTTATATTCAGAGATCTGTAGATACCTTGTTCTCCTGCCTTAAATATGAGTTCTGTAGATGAATCTTTTTGAGTCCTTAACTACCTCAGTAAGTCATAATAGGTCTGGGACTTGCTGTTTCTTTATTTGATTTTTACTAGTTTTGAGAAATAATTGTACTATAAACACTGCAAACATTTGACAATTTTCACTTACAGGTGGGCAGGTCTGTCTAAGGCTTGAAACACTGTGTAACTAATTCATCATACAGTGTTCCACCTGCCCATGTAGTTGGATGTTTCTCTCCTGTCTGCTAGTTCCCAAATACTGGGCAGCTGCTTCTCAAATTACCACACAGAGGCTTATATTAATCATAAAGGCTCAGGTAGCCCAGGCTTATTATTAACTATTTCTTATCACTTAAATTAACCCATAATTTCTGTGTTTAGCCATGTGGCCTGGTATCTTTTCTCAGTAGGGCATTCTCACCCTGCTTCTCTGCCTATTGCTGGTGACTCTCTGACACTACACTTCCTCTGCCCAGAATTCTCCTAGTCTGGCTCTTGCCATCAATCTCTTCCTGCCCAGCTATTTCAGCCAATCAGCTTTTTATTAGCAAATGAGAATAATACATATTCATGGTGTAGAAAAGAATTGTTTCACATGCCTGGGTTTAAAGTACCTGGGGAAACCAAAGTAACAATGAGAAGGTGACATGACAGCTCCAAGCCAGAGAGGAGAAAGGCTACTTCATATTAAATATGATGAACCCGCATGTGTGCTCTTCTTTACCAATGTGTAGAGCTGAGTGTTGTAGAAAGATAAGGCTGGGCAAGGGAAGCAGAAGCCCTGTCCCTGGGAGGGCGAGGTTAGGGTAGGGGGCAGAGTGGGAAGAGCTGGGAGGAGCCACAGGTACAGCCACTTGTCCTGGGTTTGAGCCCCGACATTCTCAAAGAGTAGGGATGGTTTTGTGAATTTATCACATCTACATATAATTGTATTCACTGTTTACATAGTTTTATATAATATCTGGAGTAGGATATTGTGATATGTGATATAAATACATTTATAATTATAAACTCATAACAAATACTTGCTCTAAGTTTAGACTTGGCTTATTAGTTTTTAAAAATGAGCTTGACATCTCTCTTTCAGAAATTAGTCAATAATATCTTCATGTTTTACATTTTGAGTGTTTCACATATGCATGGGGTTCCTACAATGTGAGTAGTATTTCACTTCACACTATTGCTGTAAAAATGACATGCACGATGCTTTTTTTTTTCTCAGTTTCTCTCAAAAACTTTATGATAATTTCTAACCTTACCGGTTCACCAATGAAGCTTGCTTGCTACATGACTTACTGTGTATGTTGCTGATAGATTTCCTAATGGAGATGATTATGGATACTCCTGTCTTAGAGGAGGAAGGCTGTTTTCTGAATGGCATGTCAGGCATTTGAAAGCCTGTTGTCAGGATCCATACCGTTTTGCACTGAGACAAGAATAGAGGAACAGCTCAGCATGATTCACAAGTATGCTTATCTCCCCATTCCTCAAATTTATGAGTCTTAGGAAAAGATATATTTAAAGTGGGAAAGTTGAAGTTAAAGAGATTAGATATCTTATCTAAACAATTATAATAAATGATAGTCCTCAGGTCCCTGGCAGCTACCATCCTGCTTTGAAGTGACTCAGATTTACAACTATGTGCTCTGCTCAGGACAGGAGTTTCTTTACCTTTGTTGCATACTAGGGATGCTGGGCAAACTTTGACCTTTTGTCTCCTCTTAGAACACCTGACACTAAGTAGCAAAGGCAGAATTTCAATGTCTGAAGCATATGAGTATTGAATAAAGATCCAAGTACTTTCTACAAGGAGGGGCTTCTTAATTATTTCTGCATTCCTATTTTATCTTCATAGATTAGATTGGGATGATGGTAAGTTTTGACACTTTCTCTGTGAGATGCTCCCTGGGGCCAGAAAGATGGCACATTAGACTGGTTTACAGGACACACTTGAAGCCTACCTGATGCTTTATGATGCTTCCTTCTGGAAAGGTTAATGGTATAGGGATGGTATTTTCAAATTCTTTACTAAAAGAGCCATTCTTCAAGAAAACAATTAAGCTGGAATTCGAATGTAATTCTTAAAGTATTATACCCAAGCTTTCCTTTGACCTCTTTCTGTGACTAAGCCAAAAAACAGGCTGATATATCATAGTGTATATATGGAGGCATGTGTCCCATGCTCACAGTTTGGGGGCTGGCACTGCCATACCTCCGCTAACAGGGTCTGTTGTGTCACTTTGGTGAGGTGAAGGGCCTGCTCTCCAAGTGTTGCAGCTTGTTGGTATCAGGGACAGCTCTCTTACTCTTATGGCCACAGGACCATCTATCTCTTCTACATTCCTCAGGCATTGATGGGTGGGGCTAGGTCTCCTAGACTTACATCCTCAAGGGTGGCTCACCTGTGTTCTCATCAAGAGATTGTCTCTGCTGTGCTCCCCAGACTGTGTGCAGGGCTTGCTTTCCTGTATTACTGCTGGTCAAGGGGCCAACTCCCTCACCTTCTATCTCAGCCTGCTCCCTTCCTTGCTGTGGGATGATGCTCTTGCACACTGTAAAGATTTGTTGCTCATGTTGGTTTAATAAAACGCTGATTAGTCAATAGGAATAGGCGGAGCTAGCAGACTAAAAATTGTGGGACGCGAAAAAGCAAAGTGGCAGATGCCAGGAGATGCAGAGGAAGCAAGATGAGAATGATGTAGTGGGCAAAGGTACCAAGCCATGTGACTAAACATAAATAGAATAATAGGTTAGTTTAAGAGTAAGAGTTAGCGGGGCTGGAGAGATGGCTCAGCGGTTAAGAGCACCATCTGTTCTTCCAGAGGACCCAGGTTCGATTCCCAGCACCCACATGGCAGCTCACAACTGTCTGTAGTTTCAGTTCCAGGCAAACACCAAGGCAAAAAATTAAATAAATAAATAAAAGTGTTTAAAAAAAAAAAGATTAACAGTTAGCAAGTAATAAGTCTGAGCCATAGGCCAAACAGCTTGTAATTAATGTAAGCCTTTGTGAAATTATTTGGGACTAAGGGACATTGGGTCCAGACCGCAGGGCTAGACCAGGCCAGAAACTTCCGACTTCACTTCCTATCTCTTCAGATCTGCCTCTGCCCACAGGACCTGAACCTTACTCTCTCTCTCTCTCTCTCTCTCTCTCTCTCTCTCTCTCTCTCTCTCCCTCCCTCTTTCCCTCCCACAAGACACCATACCCACTCTAATAGGCTCATCTGGCTGTTGCTTCCAGGTGAACCTGAGTTTTCCCATTGGAGCCTGAGGTGAGCAGCCCCAGGCCTGCCTGTGGCTCTCCCTGTCTCACTCAGGTCACCAGAGAGGCAGGCCTGGGCCATGCTTCCTCATCACAAGGAGATCATTATAATACCCCACTGGTCTGCCCCATGGGCTGGCTCCTGTTTGGTGTGTTTGGTGTGTTTGTTCCATCCACTCTGGCCTCACAGCATGGGGTGGGCACTTGGCTGGAGTTCCACTGAGGGCCAAGGTTAGAATCTCCTGCCCCTGCTCAGTTGGATTCTGCCCACCTCAACTGCATGGCACATGGGCCTACACTACGTTTCTATTCACACTTGACCTGTATAAACTGCCTGTTGACTTTTCTGTTTAATTCATGTATTATTCACCTATGTAATCTGGCTTCAGCTCATACCCAACTACACCTCTGCTTTAGTCCAGGGACCACTCTGGTTTCCTGACTATGTTTAATCCTTTAATTAATGTAATAATTTATCTATCGAAACTTTGAGTGACTTGTTTTGTTTTGTTTTTTTGAGACAAGGTTCCTCTATGTAGCTCTAGTTGTCCTGGAACTTGCTCTGTAGACCAGGCTGTCCTTGAACTCACAGAGATCCACCTGCCTCTGCCTCTGCCTCCTAGGTGCTGGAATTAAAGGTGTGCACCACCAACATCCAGCTTTTTTTTTCCATTTAAAAAGTCTTTGTTGTATCTACCATCGCTCCCCCTCCCTTTCCTCCTCCCAGTCCCTCTCAGTCCTCCCTCAGCCTCCCTCCTCCCCATCCCTCATCCATTCCCCAAGGAGGGCAAGGAGTCCCAAGGTGGATCAGTTCAGTCTAGCATATCCAGTTGAAGTAGGTCCGAGTCCCTCATCCCAGTATCAAGGCTGGGTAAGGTGTTCCTCTGTAGGAAATGAGCTCTGAGATGTCAGTTCAGGCACGGGGAACATAATCTGATCCTATTGCAAGATACTCCACAAACTGCCTACACCATTTGACAGTCGTCTACCTTTGGAGGTTTAGTTCCTTTCCATGAAGGTTACTCAGTGATTGTTTCTGATTCAGTGAGTTCTCAATAGCTCTGGTCAGCCGTCTATGTGGGTCTCCTCCTCATGATTTTGATCCCTTTGCTCATATACTCTCTCCTCTCTCTCTTCAGCTGGACTGGTAGCTCGACCTGGTGCTTAGCTATGGATCTCTTCTCCTGCCTCTATCCATTGCTGGATGAAGGTTCTATAATGACACTTAGGGTGGACATCCATTTGATTATAGGGGAAGTCCTCCTTAGCCATCAGAGAAATGCAAATCACAACATCCAGCTTTTTGAGTGACTTTCTTGGGCTAAGAATTGTAGATGGACTTTGCTGCCAGTCCCTGTAGTGGGATTGTGTCTGTTCTATTGTAAATAATTGTCTTGCCTACTGGTTTAATAAAAAACACCGATTGGCCAAAGGCAGACAGGAAGTGTGGGTGAGGCAACCAGACTAAGAAAACTCTGGGAACATCTCAGAGCAGGGCAAATATGCCACAGAAATGTGACAAAGACATGGCGAGGAGACGGCAGAGGAAAGAGGCTGAAATGCTGCTCTGAGAAAAGGTATCAAGCCACATGGCTGAAAAAGATAAGAAAAATGGGTTAGTTTAAGGGTAAAGAGTTAGCAAGCTATATGCCCGGACCCTAGGTCAGTCAGAGTAAAATTAATGTAAGGGTCTGTGAGTTTCTGTGGAACTGTGGGTTCGAACCTGAGGCTATACCAGAAAATCCAGGCCAGAAAGTTATTACAACAAGCCCCAAATAACAACATGGAGACTTCTTATTAATTATGAAAGCTTGGCTTTTAGCTCAGACTTGTCTTAACTAGATCTTATAACTTAAATTAACCCATTTATATTAATCTACATTCTGTCGCACGGCTACCTTTCATTTTGCACCTTCTATTCTCCATCTAGCTGGTGATTGTGCTCTTCTTCTTCCCAGAGTGCTGTCTTTGACAGTCCTGCCTAACTTCTTTCTAGCTATTAGCTGTTCAACTTTTATTATACCAATCACAGCAATACATTTTCACACAGTGTACAGATATCCTACCACAGGAAATTGTACTCATCTGGAGATACATTGGATGCCAAATCAGACATAGCATCTACTGTCATGATTTCAGAGTTGGCCCGGGTGACACACACAAGCTTGATGACAATATCTGTGTGTCTTAACCATCTAACATGAGTAACTTTTAACAAACTATTTTGTGTTCCTGTTTCTGCTGTTTTTAGCCCTTTACTGGCGATAAAGGCAACTGCTTTTGCTCAACACAATACCATTTTGGGTTTCTTGATTTGTTTCCTTGCCTCGGTAGGGCCTTGAGCATGCCTTCAGCTTCCAGAGTGCTGTGGTTACAGGTGTGAGCCACCATGCCTGGCTTACATACCAATTGTTTCCTTAAGAACTGGATGCTGTTGGGTTCTAGAATCCCTAATCAAAGACTATTGTAGTCAGGTCTGGTGGCGTGTACCTATAATCCCAGTCTTGGCCAGCTGAAGCAGAAGGTTAAGAAGTTGAGGCCAGCCAGAGCTACAAAGATCATACTGCAAAGGGGGGAGGGTGAAGGATAGATTTTTAGACCAAATTTGCTTCCATTCCGTCTTTTGACAATGAGGAGGCCTGCTTGTAGGAATATCTATAGAAGTAATATTGGCAGAACTTGAGATATATTGAGCAGACAGAAAGAAGAATCAAGGTGTGATCTTGGAGTCTACCCAGAGATGGCCTGGTAGATGGTGGCAGCATGTCTGCTTCAAATCCTCACTGTAGTGCAAGCTATGATCCATCTGCCTGACGCTCTCAAGAAGCAGAGTCACCAGGCAGTGCTTATGCCTCTGAATTTTAAATTTTTGTTAGTTGCCATGACTTTGCTGTTTCAGAGGCCACATGCAGAGCCCGATCTGTGGTTTTGGAGATCGACTTTGGCCTTTGTGAGTCTGCGCATAAAATGGAGACAAATAGGAATATTATAGAAAGAAAATTGGAAGCTGATTCAGGAGACAGGCTTAGTGTCCACACATGGATGAAGCTGTTTTGGGAAAGATGATGAGACTGAAGTGTGTGGTCTAGAAGCCTCAGAGTATTCTGAAAGAGGAGGGAGAGAGTGGGGCACGCACGCAGGAGTGGGATGGTGCTGGTGGATAAAGACCAAACTAAGTGACATTGTCTTTTGTGAAGAAGTGAAGACCTCAGCTAGCAAAACTTGACTCGGCCATCTAATACTCCACGATGCTGAAATGGAAGAGAAGCATATCCAAAACCACAGCTTTGGACCTAGATTTGTTTCTGGAGTTGCTGTCCAGTGTTGGTGGCAGCGTCGTGAGGATTATTAAAACAAAGGGCATGCGCGAGCTTCGTCGAATGTTTATAGAGTGAAAGATGGACACGAGAGTGAGAAATGTCAGGCATCAGGGGCAGGGCTCTGGCAAGTTTATGTGGACCAGGCGGTCCCCCTTCTTCCCCTCCGCAGGGGGCCGGCCTCAAGTTGAGGTCTGGCAGGGTTTTTCCTTGGGGCCCAGCGGTGTCTTCTGTCGGGAGCCCAGCAGAGGCGGGGGCTGCAGCGCTGGCACCTAATGGACAGGTAGCCTGAGAGGTGGAGTGGGGAGACGCTGCCCGCGGCAGGGCGGGGCGGGCTGCACCCAGATCTTACTCTCCGGGAGGAGGCTGAGGGTGTCCAGAGAACCGCCAAGCTGGAGCTAGAGACGGAGCTGGAGTTCCGCGGGGCCCCGGCCCAGGCCGCTGGGCAGCGGCTCCTGCAGGAGTCCTGGGCACCTGCAACACGCAAGGAGCGAGAAGCGGAGCCGGCCCGGAGCAGTAGCGGGACTGGGCGCGGGCTGCGCTGGCTCACAACGCTGGTCCTGTATGCCGCCTTCGTGGGGCTGGTGAGAGCCCAGAATGCGCCTTCCCAGGCTGGGGCAGAAGGCTCCCACGGGGAACGAGCACCTCCCTCCCCAGCTGCAGACCCACTTCTCTAGCCTGCACAGTGGGAGCATTCTTCCCTGGTCTTGGTTTCCCCTAGCTAGAAAATGAGCACAGTTCTAGTCTTGGAGGGTTATTGCCAGCTCAAACGGATTGCCTTCGTGTGTTTAAAACTTCGATATACTTTCATAGTCATCTGGGTGAGATGAGAGGTGATGGGAAGGGAAATGGGGCCTTCACCTGCTCTCCCCTTCCTCCCCCTCCTCCGCAACCACCCATGCAAAGTCCACATTACATAGGTGTTCAGTGTGTGTGTGTGTGTGTGTGTGTGTGTGTGTGTGTGTGTGTGTGTGTGTAACAAATGGCCTATATTACAGCAGAAGAATAATGAAACGTGGGATAGTGTGCCGGCTTTGGGAGAATATATAGTGATTCTCTATATTGCCTCTTTCGGGAGGCCTGAACAAGTTCAGTCAACTGACAATTTTGCAGACAGAAAATGACTTTCTTCATCATCCAGGCGGTTAGGTGGTAGGAGTCAAGAGCCTGCGAATGCCTGTAGCCACAGTTGTCTCTAAGATTTTAGTATTTTTAGACACTATGTCACTAAGTAGCCCAGACTGAGGCTAAACCTGAGTTGTTTCTGCCTCAGTCTCTGGCTTGCTTCTCCTTTGACCAGCATGACTAGAAAGGAAAACACTTACAGGTGCCTAGAGAGCCTTTCCTGAGTGCTAAAGTCTCACTTGATAAGGACCTCACTCAGTCTTCTTTCGTTGAACTTGGTACTTGCTGCTGGCCTGTCCACACTGTTGTCCTTTGTACCAGGCTCCTGTTGCTAAAATAGGAGGCACACTGGTTTGAAGCAGACCAGTACAGTTACCATCAGTTACCTCCTAATGTGGGTAGATAACTTAGAAACATTTTCCTTAAAAGCACCACTGATTTCTCTTCAATCCTTGGTTCTTGCTAACACATTGTACAGGCAACATTTTAGTGATAAAACCATTTTGTACGCGTGTATGTAATATTTCCTTAAAAGCCTTAGAGTATATACTCTTTTCTGTTTGCTTTAGGATTTTCATTGAAGAAGACTATAGATGTAGAAACATTCAGATACTTGATTCCCAGCATGTTGTATTTGTGTAGTTCAGATAAACCTATGCCAGAAGTATTGTGTTTTTAACATAATCAACATGAGTTGATGTTTAAGAAATAAAATTTTGACAGCTAAATTTTTATATCAATCATAAGTGAAGTCTATTTAAAGTATTCTGAGAATAAATTTTATATATCATATTAACTATTAATGCTAAAAAATCTTCAAAATCTAGAAAGAATTGCAACCAAAGAAGACAAAATTTAAAAACTGAGTAGAAGAAAGCTAACAGGAGTGTGTACCTCTGGCTGTAAAAGGTTGTACATTCTGTCCTGTTGAGGAAAGGGATCCTCTATATCACACAGCAGTTTCTCCTCCCAGGCTTTATCATGGAAAATGCTACCATGTAAATAAGTGACAATTTAATGAATTTGTGGCTCTCTCCTTTTACATGTAGGGAATAAGCTGTGCTATTCTTGGACCTACCTTTCCAGATCTGGCCAGAAATGTGAACCAAAACATCAGCAGTCTGTCTTTCATTTTTGTGGGCCGAGCCTCAGGGTTCGTATGCGGCACCATGATCGGTGGGGTTCTCCTTGACTATATGAATTATTTTTTACTTTTGGGTAAGTAAGCACTGCTTTTTGCTTTTTTTTTTTTAATGAATTTTTAACTACATTAAAAATGTAGAGAGCAGGGTGGCTGACAATAGAAATGGGTGTGGATGTCTTCTCTACGCAGCTGGGCTTCCATAGGATGGAAGCTATATGGAACCCCCTAGAAACCTGAATAACTCTTTCTTGGGATTGAGTGTTGGCAACTCTGAGCCACACTGCCCTTTCCTGTAATGTAGGCTCTGCTCCAGGCTCACGCACTGGCTGACTATGTAGCTCTGCTTATCTGGGGGTAGGACAGAGCTTCTGGAGCCGTGGGGGCCAGAATGACTCCTGGCACCTGGCCAGGCTCTGTGGACTTGGAGTTGAAGGTGAAGGGACAGGAAACAGCAGGGAAGTGATACAGACTGCACTTGAGTCCGGCTGCCCAGGTCAGAGTTTAGCACAGGCTGATCCTCTCAGATCCTGGCCCTGGAAAAGAGGGCAGAGCTGTTAGCATGCCTTTCTCAATAAATTGACATGATTAAAAAATTTTTAGATTACTATGATAAAACTCTTTTGGTGGCAAGGTATAATCATTATTACTTCCAAAGTTGGTTAAAAGCTATTTTTTTCTGTCCTTAGTTAGTTTCCTTTTATCCCCAAGTGAACTTTATTTGGTGAAGCTTTCCTATAATTTATTATGATTGAGTTTTATTTTTGCATTGTTACCTCATATAAAAATGCTCTTTGAATAATACTTTTCAGGTTAATGCCTACAATATAGAATTATCTTTGGTTATAATTTCTAATTTGATCATTAGCAATTATAGAATTGTATTCAAGCCATAATAATTTACATTTTTATAGTTCACAAATATAAAAGATTTCGATAAAACGACCATATATAGCAGCTGTATCGCTCATCTATTCATGATCAAACATTTTGTTGTAGTAGTGGCGGTGGTTTTCCTTTTTGGCTTGTCTCACTATTTAGCCTTTGCTGGAATGAAACTATCTATGCAGGCCATGCTGGGCTCACATTCAAAGAGATCTACCTACCTCAGTCTCCCAGCTGTTATGATTAAAGTTAATGTGCCCAGCCCAAGGCCAACCAGTTTTAATTCAGTGTTATTTTGCATTTAAAAAAATTTTTTATTACGTTCCCTTGGGCCAGGACCCCAATTAATACTTGTTTTTACAGCTGACTTTATTATCTTTTTTCCCAGGTATGTCAATGTTCGCTACCGCAGTTGGGTTTTATCTCATTCCTTTCTGCAAGAAGGCCATCTTACTGATTGTCATGATGTCTGTCTTTGGTGCTTCAGTTGGTGTTGTAGATACAGGTTCGTGAAATCTTCAGTGTCATCTCCAAATGTGGGGATAGTATCTCGAGGAAAGGTAGACCATATGAAACTGTAGCATCATTTGTCTTGCTATTAAAATGGCATAGACTCACGTGATCAGCATCACACGTCCAGCACCGCTTCCCTCTGCCAATCAGGGATGGGTATGGTGGTACACACTAACTTTAACCACAGCCAGCCAATTGTTAGACTCCTAACTATAAAGTAAACTTTGAGGATTTTGCTTTATGACAGATTGTTGGGTTATTCAAACACGGAAGAACTCCCTTTCAGTGGGAAATTATAATGCAAATGGGCAAGCTTTCATTTGGGATGGAGTTTGATCACTTCAGTATAAGAGAAGATGATGATCTGATAGGACAAAGTGTTACTGTGATAAAACACTATGCAGAAAGCAAATTATAGAAGAGGGGGTATGTGAACTTAGGGTTCCCAAGGGCTGGAGTCCATGATGGGGGAGCAAAGGCATGGTGGTGGAGCAGGAAGCTGGGGCTCTCATCTTGAACCACAGGCAGGAAGCAGAGAGAGTGATTAGAAAAGGCTGAAGGCTTTTAAATTCTCAAAGCCTGCCCCAATGGCATACTTTCTCCAGCAAGGCCATCTCCTAACCCTACCTTAGCCTTGCCACCAGCTGGGGACCAAGTATTCAGATGCCAGGGACTATGGGGAGGGACATTCTCCGTTAAAGCACCATACACCGGTAGAATTAGCATAAGGCTGTAGAAGCCCAGAGCAGTCATTCTCCTTCAAATGCGCCAGGACTCCGGACTTAGAGAAATCTGTGCAGGTACAATATTCTTGTCTTTGTTTTTGGTTGTTTTCACTTTCTCCACAGCAGAAAATCTCCATGGTTCACTCTATTGTTGAAGACCTTAAATTACATGTAGATCTCTGTTTATCCCTAATCCTAACTTTCTATCCCCACCTTGCTTGTTCTAAGGGAAAAGAAGATATTTGATAGATCACAAAAATATTTTATACTTAAAGCTTAATATGAATGTAAAAATTACAATGTGGAATTACACGATCATCTCAAAATACCTGATTTTTAAAAAGAAAGTAAAACACTAGATGCTTATGGCTTCTTACCTTGTGGGTATTAAAAGTATGTAGTACACAATTCTGGAAAATGCTTTTGTCTCCCATAACAAGCATTCCAGAATTCTGAGGCAATCTGGGTTCCAGGCATCTAGTTTGGACTTAAGCAAACAATATTTTTCAATTGGAATTGACACCTAATTGGAAGTACTGGAGCTTTAGTAGATTCCCCACTATTAGATAAAATTTTGCCTCCCATACACATATATGTACATATGGAGCCGGGGATATAGTTCACATGGGCAGAATATTTTCCTAGCATGCATGAAGTACTGGGTTCAATCCCCAGCAATGCTTAACTGAGTGGCACATTCTCGTAATCCCAGTACTTAAATGGTACAAGTGGGAGTATCAAAATTTCAAGATCATCTTTAGCTACATATCAAGTTCAAGGTCAGAATGTCATACATAAGAGCTGTCTTAAAAATACAAATAAATGTATCAGTGTCCTACTGTTCTATTGCTGTGAAGAAATACCATGACCAAGGAAACTTATAAAAGGAAGCATTTAACTTGGAGTTTGCTTACAGTTTCAGAGTTTAGTATATTATCTCCAAGGCCGGGAGCGCGGTGGTTTCCAGGCAGGCATGGCACTGGAACAGAAGCTGACAACCTTAGAACCTTATTCGGGGAGGGGGAGGGGGCACTGGAGAAGGAGAGGAACAGACTGACTGGGCCTGGGGTTTTGAAACCTCAAAGCCCACCACCAGTGATACCCTTCATTTAGGCCACACCTCCTAATCCCTTCCAAACAGTTTACCAACTGGGGATGAAGCATGAATAATGAGCCTATGGGAGCCATTCTCATTCAAACTACAATTAGTATTGCTGCCCAGTGACGTTAGCATTGTTTGATAATAAATTGTTTCAAATGTACCTAGTGCCCTTGGTCGTTTACCAGTCTGTAAACTCCATATAACATTGTCCTCTGGGGACAGTGAGCTGGAGCAGCTTAACTATAGAGTGACTCTGGTGTAGACTCAGGACCTTACAAATTCCTGCCTCTTCTTCTACCAAGCGCCTGTTAAATTATTTCTTTAACTTGTAGGTGGGAATGTCCTCATCTTAGATCTGTGGGGTGACAAAGGAGCCCCACACATGCAGGCCTTACACTTCAGTTTCGCCTTGGGTGCCTTCCTGGCGCCCCTGCTGGCTAAATTGGCCTGGGGTTCCACAACATCTGCTCAGAACCACACAGAGTCCGAATTTGACCCTCTAATGCTGAACCGATCATCTGGAGCCACCTCAGACTCTCTGTTTGCAGTACCTGAGGACATGAATCTGCTGTGGGCATATGTTTCCATCGGCACCTATGTTTTAGTAGTTTCTGTCTTTCTCTTTGGTCTGTTTTTTAAGAAACGCTCACGGCAGAAAAAATCCACAGCATCTGCTCAGGGAGCTCGAAGGGCTAAATATCACAGGGCCCTGCTCTGTCTCCTCTTCCTCTTCTTCTTCTTTTATGTTGGAGCAGAGATAACATTTGGCTCTTACGTATTCTCTTTCGCCACCACCCATGTTGGCATGGAAGAGGCTGAAGCAGCCGGCTTGAACTCGGCCTTCTGGGGGACCTTTGCAGCCTGCAGGGGCCTGGCCATCTTTGTTGCAACATTCTTAAAGCCTGGAACCATGATTGTGTTGAGCAACATTGGCGGCCTTGTGTCATCTTTCTTTCTGGTGCTTTTTGACAAGAGCCCTGTTTGTCTCTGGATCGCAGCATCTGTGTATGGGGCCTCAATGGCTGCCACATTTCCCAGTGGCATTTCCTGGATTGAGCAGTACACCAGCATTGGTGGGAAATCCACAGCGTTCTTTGTAATTGGTGCTGCTCTGGGAGAAATGGCGATTCCTGCAGTGATCGGAATTCTTCAGGGACACTATCCAAATCTGCCAATAGTTCTGTATACCTGTTTTGCATCGGCCATATCCACTGCTGTTTTATTTCCTGTGATGTATAAATTAGCCACCTTACCCCTGAGACACCAGCGTAAATGAAGAAGATTGAGGACCAGAAAGCTTTGCTTTCCAGACTAAACTAAATGACTGGAAGAAAAAAAAAATGGAAAGATGCCGAAAAATGATATGGAAAAGATTTTAAAGTAATTAAAATGAAGTATTCGAGGATTATTGTAATAGAGGATTCTAGAAATATTTTTATTTGATCATGCCCACAGCTGCCACTTCTAAGCAATTCCAAAATGCCTCCATGTTTGGGTCCTGTCAGAGAATGGGCGTAACTCCCCTGTGACGTACGAGAACAAAATGGACAAACATTTGGAAAAGATAAATTATTTAACAACTTCATAGTTACTACTCTTATAGTCAGGTGGAGTCATAAGCAGATTATCAGTATTTTCCAGGGATCAAAGTTTATAGAGTTACTGTATGACGATACTGTAACTGCTAAAATGTGTTTAAAAGTTCTGGAATTTCCAGAGCCTTCCATAATGTACCAAATGTTCTCATATATAGCGAGATTTTGTAATGAGACTCCTGTTTGGAAGACTCATTGGGAAGTTTTTTGTTTTGTTTTGTTTTTGTGGTGTGTGCAAAAAGGCATTTGTGTTTCAGAAATTGGGTAGTGCTCCAGAAAGCAGGCACTGTAGTGATGGGAAATGGATTGGGCTTTGCTGATGACCAGCGTCCATTTTCTCTTAGAAGAGTTGGACAGGGTAGTTTTGAAGTAGAGAAACTAGAAGTAGAAAAATTGATGCTAGTAGTAGTAAAAGAAGAATTTCCTAATAAACTTGCTTAGGAAATATTAAGTTATACAAAGTAGAATTTAGTTAAAGAGTGTTACCTCAAAGCTGACTGGAAGAGAAGTAGTGTACTAATCAGGCTCATTAGAAATCAAAGGGAGAGAATTTTGTACCATAATTGAGGTTTAAGGTTGCTGGACAAGTTTCTGCTAAACGTTGATTGACCAAGGCTGACCTCTAGTTAGGCTCCATCCTCATAACAAAGAGGTCTTATAATAAGCCATCTACATATCAAAAACCTGCTTAAGGGGTAAAGCAGGGCATGACCATCCTTATGCCCTGGCAAGATGAACCTGGGTAATAACTATGTAAAAAAAAAAAAAAACAATTCTGACAATATCTTTTATGTGTAAATCTCCCACCTGCCCAAGTGTCCAGACTTGCAGTCTCCTATGTCTTCTTAAATTGTTCAAAGTATAACCCGGGCCAGGACCTTAGAGATTTAAGGATAACAACATTTGTAAAAACAATCCTAAAATGTGTATATGAGCTAGAAAATCTTCAACTCGAGGCTAGCTCTTCTTTGGGCATTAGTCATAGTCAGCATCATAGTTTTTTAATTTTTGTAAGGAGCTTTTCCTTTGTGAATCTCTTACGTGTATAAAGTGATTTCTCACTGGGTATTCATATTATTTCTGTAGCAGTTTCATAGAATGGTATTTGGAAATGAGGATACATTATTGAATGTTTTACCTCATCCCTACTGTTGGCTTAAAGAGCACCAAACACTTGGTTTGCCCTTTCATGAGAACACACAAGAAATATGTTTCTTCAAGATGTGACTGCACTCTAGATTCACACTCTAGATTCACAATGAGCACTGACCATGGCTTCTCTCATGTCATCTCCTTGTCCTTCACCTTACAAATGGAAATGAGATGAATTCCAAATGGAGAAACCAGGATTTGGAGTTTGTGCAAGATATCTGCTCAACAGCTCCTTCACCTAAAATGAGAACTTAAAAAGCTGTAAGAACGTGCTTATGTGGATATACACTAACATTTTAATACTTTATATGAAAAAATCCACTTTCATTGCTGATTTTTCTGTTACTGCTATTGTTCTGTCTGGTTTTGATACAATGTTTTGCTGTGTATTGTAGACTGATCGGGAACTGGTAAACCTCCTACCTCAGCCTTCTGAATTAAACCCTGCACCTCCACGTCAGGATAGTGCTGTATTTAATCCATCCTAAAATATATCTTTTCCTAAATCTTTAACATCTCTGAAATAAATCTTATATGTAATAATCACTTAACATTTAAACAAATTATATATTTTCCATACAAATATAAAAATAATGCACTTTATAATTAATATCTTAGTATCTTAATTACTGAAATGTGATTCTCATGATTATGGCAAGTATATTGTTTTATAGGTAATTTTTAAAGTTATGGGTGGTCTCACTGTGACATCCAGGCTGGTTCCAATGACCTGGGCTCAAAGTGATTCTACTTCTTCAGTATCCTGAGAAGACAGACAGACAGACAGACAGACAGACAGACAGACAGACAGCCTCCACACCAGACAGAATGCTCTATCTCATATGCTAACTGTTCTTAATTAGATATACTTGGTCCTTAGAGAGCAGGCCCAATACTAGAAGCTGAGACAGAGGCGCTACTTTAGTGCTCAGCTGCAGGTTGGGTGGGCTCTGTTCTCACTGGTCTGGACACTAGTCACATTATAGACACTATTTAAAAATGAGGTAAATTTTTTTAGCTTATGATGAGGCAGTCTTTCCTAGGGTTGGATTCCTTGAGCAGCCTTCTGGGCCTCTCCTTAAATCTGAAATGCACGTGACTCCAGTGTACTGAAAAGAGGATGTTTTGTAACCAAGAATGGGGACAAGGAAGGCTGTCTTCTGAGTATGGCAAAGCTGGCTGTGCCACTCTTAGACAAAGACTGGAACTGATGTGAGACTGTACTTTTTTCTACATTTTAGCTGAATGATGTTGAATTTCTACACTATTACAGCATGTTTTCTCTTACTTCGTTTCTATAAAAGTGCTTCTGATAAAAATGCTTTGGTTAGTTTTAAGTCAAACAGTACTGTCCACACACTCTTTATTCCAGCTGTAAGTTCATTTTAGTGACTTAACTCTGCACTGACCTGGCGGATAAACAGATATCGATTGATGTTATTTATTGATGCTGTGCAATAGCCTTTGCCTCATTTACTGCATTTCTGAAGCTTGTTGTAGAATATCACTTTAAGGTGTGTTACTATTGTTTATGCTGCATTTGTTTAACCCTGGGAAGCTGTGTTACGTTACTTTAACTGTCTAAAATATCTGATGGTCTAATAAAAAGCTGAATGACCAATAGCAAGGCAGGAGAAGGGATGGTGGGGCTGCAGGCAGAGAGAATGTATAGAAGAAATCTAGGAGGAGGAGGACTCCAGGGCCAGCCACCCAGTGCACAGCCAGCCAGGGAATAAAAAACAAAGAAAGCTATATGGTAAAAGAGAAAGAGAGAATAGTGTGTAAGTACCTTCTTTAACTGCATCATTTAAGTTGCCATCACCTTTGCAAATGGCCTAGACTTGAGAACTCATGATAGACATTAGAGCTAAGGTACAAAGTCAAAGATAGAAAGTTTCTAAGTGTGCAGTACTGAGTTTGAAGTTGAGTAACAGCAACATCCAAGGTCCTATGCTCCTGCAAAGTCCTCCTTAGAGCAAAGGCAGGGACAGAAAACCCAAGGGCCGCCCGTGCCAATGTCCAGGCTTATGAGAAATGATCAGGTTTTATTGTTTTAAACACACAACCACTAGGCTGATACTGCCATTCTTATCTTGGAGTGCAAGGTGCTTTTCCTTGAACTGTGATCTGAGAAGTTCTTAGTGATACTGAAGGGGGCAAAGGGCCATCCACTCTGCCCCTCTGGAATCCATTAGCCCCAGGAGGAGAAAGGACCCAGGAAAAATATGATTGCCATGTCTTCTTGTTCCCAGAGCCTTTGGATCCATGGATTTTAACCCCAATTTATGTAAGAATGACCTTGTAGTGTTCTGCGGTCACCGGTGCCCACTTCTCTGCAGTGGGGCCTCAGCACTGACCTTAAGTTCCTCTGCAGTGGCAGTCCCCGGCAAAGCTGAGAGCCAGTGCTTTGGGAATGCAGAAAACCAGAGCTTCTGCTGGGCTCATGTACAGGCTGCTGCTGGGTTTGTGGGTAACTTCACAGTGCATTCTCTCTGGAGGGCAGGAGGATGAAAAGATGTCCCATCTGCCATCACCATAGCTGCTGCTTGGTCAAGTAGAGAGGAAGGTGGATTCTGCTGTTGGAAGTTCTGCTGAAACACAAGCAATTCCAGACTCTCTGAAGCTTGCCCACCTTCTGCATGCCACAGTGTAAACGTGATCACAGGAAAGAATAGCAAGTGTCAGCCTTCTCCTCTCACCATGTAGGTTACAGGGACCAAACCCCAGTCTTTAGGCTGGAGGTCGAGCACCTTTAACTGCTGAGTCATCTGGCCAGTCTTGTAACTTGTGTGTTTGTATGATGTGCTTGTGTAAGTGCACAGCAGCGTGTGGGAGTCAGAGGTTCTCACTGTGGGCTCTGAGGGTCAAGATCAGGTGGGTAGCACCACTGGGCCATCTTGCCAGCCCTGACACTTTGTCTTGTGTGACTCCAAAGCCCATCTTCTTTTCATTAAGCTGTTCTCTGTCTTCTCACAGTTTGTACATGTAATCTGACCTCTAACATATGTACCCTCCTTCCCTACTAGTTCGTCTATTATAGTGTGGCCTCAATTCTCCACACACCTACACATCTGCTCTAGCTCCAGTGACAGTTCCAGTCTAGTCTTTGGGAATACCTTTAACCCTTTTATATGGTTGGTCATCTATGTATCAATAATTGGAGTGCCATGCATTTGCCAGTCATTGTATGCATGTTAGGATATGCTAGGAAACAAATCAGACATGGTCTTTGTCATCAAACATTTAAATCAGTGGTCTATCTGTAATATACTCACTCCTTTGGAGGGTCAAATGACCCTTTCACAGGGTTGCTTAAGACCACTGGAAATATCACATATGTATATTACAATTCATAATAGGAGCAAAAGTAGTTATGAAATATCAACAAAGATAATTTTATAGTTGTGGGCCACCACAACATGAGGAGCTATAATTAAAGGGCCACAGCATTAGGGAGGTTGAGAACCATCAGTTTAGAGTCTGATGGAAGCAACCAATCAGAACACAGCTAGTCAGAAGAGGGCAGGTTACCCAAACAGACATGATAAATGAATGAGTCTCCCTCCCTTTCTCTGTCTTGGGACTAGAAATGAGGTCCTTGTTCATACTAGAGACGCACTCTTCCACAGAACTGACTCCAATCCAAAGAGAAGTCTCTTTTGGCTTATGATCAAAATCTCAGAATTTGGAAGGCCAAGGAAGGAGGATTAACTCTAGTTCACTCTCAGCTTCACAGTGAGTCTGAGTTCAGTCTAGGATTTAAGATTTCCTTTCAGACAAATTCCCTTATTGCACAGACTAGCCTCAAACTCAGTATAGTAGCTAAGGCTGGTCTACGACTGATCTTGTTTCTACCTCCCAAGGTGATTGATTATAGGTATAAACCACCCTACCAGACAAGAAAAGTTACCTTAGATGGATTCATCTGCTTTTCATTCCACTTCTGATTTGTCAGTTCTTCTGCATCAAAACTGGTACCTCTGTTCAACTCAGCTGAGTGATAATTCTATTTTACAGAATGAGATGCTGCCTAATCCTCACATCCTTTTCTAAGTCAACTGTATCTTTAAAGTACACATGTTGTAATTAAACGTTAATAGAGAGAAAACCTCATTTTAGAAATGATCATATAAGTGAGGCTGAGGGTGAAGGGTGCACACTGTAATCCTCCCCTGAGTGAGCATGACTGTGAGGGGTGCACGCTGTAATCCTGACGGTGATGGGTGCACACTGTAATCCTGTGAGAAGCCGCACTCACTGCCGCCATTCCAAGATGGCGTCGACATCCTGTGCTCTAATGTAGACTGCGA